>JAYKXP010000010.1:600000-1023217 GCA_037176845.1 Paramarasmius palmivorus | reverse complement strand
TATCCATCTCCTTTGTGGTACGTGTTCCAATAAGGTTATATAGAGGGAATCGCTTCCTCGCCACCGTTAACTACGGTTTGAACGCTATGCCTCCGACTAAGATAATAGGTTCCACTTCGGACGACAGGTCTCTTAGACCCTTGCGTATCCCGGATTCGCATCGGTTGATTTTCGATCAGTTTCCCCTCTGGCCATCAGTCCGAGTGATGCTCAGAGCCGTTTAACTCTTCTGGGTGATGAACGGGGTAAATTAACTGGTTAAGACTCCATTTGGTGCAGTCCGGTAGGTGATAGGTGTAGTCCGTATGGGAATTTCACTTAAGGACTTCTCACTACAGTTTTCAGGAGTGTGGATTGTACTACTGAGCATATCTAGACTGGTAGAACGGTAAATATTATAGTGGTGACCTGGCCAGATACCCAGGTCGGGGCGTTACCTTTGTATGTACTGGATTCAGCTAATATAACCACCAAAACACCTTCCGTCCATTGTGACTAGCTTATTTCTAAGAGGCTCATATAGTCTTCTATAACCATTATGAGTTTATGCAAACTATAATAAAGTGCAAAACTAGCGTATTTGCGTTTCGAAAAAGACCGTGATTAAAGTCAGGCGTATCACGGTGGATGGTGCTCATCAAACAAAGAGCAGTCGGTCCTAATTGTCATCGAGCATTGGGGCGTAGCCCAGTCATGATCATATCGAGCTCCTTGATGTCATCGATGGATGTGTCTATGAACCGATCACGGTGCTTCCACGATCAGCATCAGCAGCAAAGGTTTTTATATGAGCAGTGATACGGCAGAGGAGGGAGACCGTGTTGAGAAGGAAAAGGGCAACTATCATTGTGTGCCGAAGCATGCTTATCGCCGTCGCAAGGGGACTATCACGTTTTAACAGGCATGCACGTGGATATTGCAATAAGACTTGGAGCCTCGAGGTGTAGTAGAGCAAGGCACATATCGATCATTCAACTCACCAAGCGTTTAGAGCTGCGGCTAGTACCTTCATTTCTGTGTTTCCATCGTAACACGAGTTCGTCAATGGCCTGTTGCTTAAGTAGCGTCCCACATCTGCATGGTGACTCCGCGACCGTAAGACTCTCGAGGGGACCTGTGCACTCTGAGAGGTTAAGTGGAGTCTTGGGTGACAAGTCTGGTGTGCACGGAATGAACATCAGCGCCCCGTTCTGCTTCGGGAATGGTCAGGAGATCAGCATATGGAGTGCTCCAATGTGAAACGACTGTGACATTCTTTTCATTCGCATAGAGTCGCCGTCTCATTATTCCACCCCAAGAGATTCCATCGTGGACGTAGGTCGTGTTGAGAGACATGTATCTGAGATAGTCTGAGGAATTCCTGCCCAGTCCTTGCCGGGTTCTGGTGGAGTATGCACAAGTAGTTTTGAGGGGGCGAAAGCGACGGCGTGAGTATTGACAAAACGTCAATGGGATCTTCTCCGATAGTGAGTCGAGTGACATCACATATATGGTCTTCCAATCTATAATAGATTGGGAACTGGTCTACACCTGAAATCGCAGGGTCAGTGAGAAGATACAGGGCTGTATCGACCGACAGTTAGATTACAGGGTCGTCTTCGCTATTTTCCCCGTTCAGAGTATTCAGGTTGTCTGGGGGACAAGGCTGGATGGGTTCGGTTGAGTTCTGTCGATTAAGTGTTAGTCCCACAATTCATATCAACCTCCAGAGAAGAAGATGCCAACATCCTCTGCAGTTCCTCTTTGACAGAGGGATTGTTTGTGTGAAAACTCGAGTACACCCTTGTCACGTGGATCTGATGGGTGGCAGATCAGGACATTGCATAGCACGATAATAGGTGGCGATGACCCAGGACGCCGTTCGAAGTTCAGGCACTGGAGGGATGGAATGCAGATGAGCTCAATGTATGGCTCTGTCGGTTATTGTCCGTGAGCGCTCGTGGAATTGTTCATATGGCGACATGAAAACGTTCTGGAAATCAGTCGCATGTTGTACACGCCTTGTTTCAGAGGTTTGTCCTGCTCTTCTGGGGCTTCATCGCAGCAAACAAATCTGAGGGATATTGAGCCAGGGAGGATGCGAGTTCATGCAAATTTGGATGAAGTTCGAGGGTGCTGGGTGTAAAGCATCCATTAATCACAAAGCATAGCAACAATAGGTGAGTAAATTACCAAAAAAAAGTGTTCCTTCAGCTCTGTAACTCCAGTGGACACCTTAGACTTGTTCAGTCCTTCTTGATCCTTGTTCGGTTTCCACAGCTCTGAGTGCGGGGGGGCTTATGCTGTGAGTGTGTGTGTGTGTGTGAGGTACGTCTTCTATGATCTTGTGTAGGCACCACAAGGCGAATCGGTAGATCGGTTCCAGGCTGGATTCACGAGTCGATTTGCATTTCCGTAGGTGATGGCGTCTTGGATGGTTGATACAAACGGAAACGCTGTCCCTCGGTGTACAGGAAAGTAGTTCTTGAAACACTGTCCAACCTTCTGGGAGGTCTCCACAAAAGGGCTTGATGTTCTCGTTGTTGTGAAATCCCAGACGTGGGATTCGCACAGAGCTACCGGCGTGGATGAATTCGCCTGACATTTGGAACACTGGGAGTAAGGAGAGAGAGCTTGGAAGTCAGTTTGGCAGAGCACTGGACATATGGATTCTGGAACCTACTTGGTGAGGCAAGATAACCAGCCACAGGACGATAAGGTACTCAACATGCTGTCGGCGAGCTCTCTTCTGCTGGAGATGGCGCAGAGACTCAGTGACATCTACCGACGCTCATCGCAGTTTGGAAGCTGCGAGTACGACTACCAGAACCGACATTCTGCGTTGGCAAGCGTGCCATGTGAGCCCGGCGAACCTGTTCAGCATTGGGAACAGGTCCTGATGGAAGGAGAGGACGGGCGGGGTTGAATTCAGTCGGAATTTGCAGGAAGGCCTGAACGACTGCGCGATGCTGTAGGAGGTCGACACCGTCGAGAGATTGTTGAGAGATGGAGGCTGAGTATTGTGAATGGCCGTAAGGCTGCAGAAGTCTCGAGCTAGAAGAAAAGGAATATAGAGCGGTAGATCTAGACGGAGTTCTGGATGGAGTACCAGGAGGAGCAGGAGAGGCAACAACCCCGACTGAGATGGCGTCGAAGGGTAGGATGCGAGGGAGGTGTCTGGTAGAACAGCTGAACGAGTCGGAGTGGAGATCGTAGAGTGAAGATGATCCCTTCGGTGGCAAGGTGGTTGCGTTGAGGGAGGCGAGTAGTGTGTCAATCGATGGGGATAGTGAGAGCTGCGACTATGCCGGAATTCGTGGGTCGGCTTGTGGTCGAAGCCGTGGAAGCAATTGGTGCTACGCTACTGCTGCCTTGCACAAATGGATTGTGAGACGCCTGGGAGTCTGGGGGCATCGTTCGGCGGAGTTTGGGAAGATGAACCGCTGCAATAGTTGGCACGTGCTGTGACAGAGGAGCACCACAGGCATATGGTCACCCTTAGTCTCAACAGTGAGCATAAACAATATACAAGGTCAAAGAAGGTGACAACCTGGCCAAAAAAGTGCTGGCAGTTACGCGACTCCAAGGTGAGTCAACTTTTCTGGTGCGACATCGATATGCTCATAGACATCGTGTCCACAGTTGGCACAGATAAGCTGGTTTCAAAATTTCAGCATGCAGTCATACGCAATCACCTGAGGAGAACGGATACCGAATTGTGGGGCGTCGAGAATCATACCCGGGAGAAAAGGATTGCAAAGACATGAGGCCCTCTGACATTTCTCGGCGTCCTGAGAATCCATCGAAGAGGTGTCTGGTTTGGCCGCAGGGAATGAGAAGTATAAATAGCCCGATCCGCTACAGGAATGCTTCAAAGGGATGGGGATATCCCGGAAGGTGGTGAACGCGAATGTCAAGGATGAGAGACTAATCCCTGGGTTTGCTGACCACTGCAAAATCGCCGGCAACGACCCTTGAAACCGGAGAAGCTACCAGTGGAGAAATTGGGATTGACGGTAAGAGCTTATTGATAAGAAACACATGTCTTTAGCAAGACCCTGTTAGGGACATCCAGTAGCTGTGAACGACGCTTTGACAAATCTCGCGTGCCAAGTAGTGGTGAATCTCGGATCAGGATATACGATATCATGTGGGTGACAATTCGGTATCAATGTAAAATAATTTCAAACTCAAAAATCTAATGATATCTCTATCTCTTCAGGGTCATAGTTCCGCGCAGCGTTGGCAAGTTCAGCCATGAACCAATCATTGAAGAACATCTGGTCCAGAATTACTACCAGACACTTCCTTGTCAAATACAAGGGCCATGTGACGCTGGCCGGTTGCCAAGTCCAAAGGAAAGCTGATTCGCGCCTCTTGGTAGGCAATATCGGTAAAGGAGACATCAATCTGGGAATTAGGTACGTTTAGTCTGCGGACAATCTTTGCGACGTGCGAGGGTGCTCACCGTTAAAGGAAACAAAAGTGTTTGTTGATCGGGAAACGCGGCAATTTGAAAGAGGCTCCGACGAGCGTATTTTTCGGAGTCCATGGCTTGGAGACCAGTGGGACGCCAAGGGGTAGAGAAAGACCCTGATCCTTTGAGGAATTTATGGATTCGACGATTTAGAAGACGTAAGTCTTCATCGAACATGTCAATGTCGTCGGAGTATGCGTAGAAGACGAGAGTGGGTCTGATATCACAGATGGTGGGACTGGGACGACTGGAGGTGAGATTTAGTATGTTGCAGAGATTATTGGGTGAGTGAATCACTCACGAGTAAGACGAGAGGTCTAAAGTTTGACGGGTAACTGCCGAAACAAAGTCAGGTATGATCATCCTTGCAGTGGATGATTGAGTGACTGTGAAAAGGCTGGGGTTGCTTTTCGGGGAATTTATATGAGAGGGGGGGAGCAAATACGGGTATACAAGTTGGGGGGTTCTGGGGTCATTTCTTGAAGATGAACTTCCACTTGCATTCCCACATTGATCCCCTTTCCCGATATCTGTATCTCATGCCTCCTCAACTCCGCCCACGGACATCGTTGCTGACTCCTTTGAGCTCAGATAGAGGAAGAGAACGAGTACCACATGCACGACCGGTACGCGTTCGACGTGCTCCACGACCGGTACGTTGACGTTTCAAATATGTCGTGCTATTCCGGTGCTGAAGCCTAGACAGACCACCAGAAGAGGTATATTCTGTGGTGTGGATAGTGAACCTCGCATAGTCGAACTTGACGAAGCAGGTGGAAGGTTGGACATGACCACATTCATTCCGAACACCACGCCAAATAATGGCACGGCCGCTGTCTTTGAGCGTCGTATGAGAGGCTGGGGAGCCCCATACACATTATTCGGCGTAGCGCAGACTGCAGATAACCTGTGGGCGTTGAATGATTATTTAACGGACGAAATGTATGAGTTGGCCTTCAAGGAGAGGCCCTGGCTTGGTCCTGTGTTGGCGGTGTATGATCGCCGTGTAGACATAGCACTGGTGAGATTTGAGGAAAGGCTCGGAGAACTCGTTGTGTAGGTGGAGCCAAAGAGACATTGCCCCGGGTCGAAATGCTTAATTAGTTAACACAGGGATCTCTTCAACGAATACGAGGATCTTCCAAGGGATGATAGTGTGCAATATGAACAGTGTACCGATGAGGAGTCTACCGATGAGGAGTGGGAGGAATAGCAGTTGATATGTAGACAGTGAAATTTTAACATACAAGTGTTTTATCCGTATCTCTGGAATTCAAGGATAGGGAACCTTCATTGTAATGATTTTCGTACGGTTTGAGGTATTGGAGTTAAGAGCGGATGTGGCTGTGCAGGGCCATCTTGCCAGACCGCCTTTCCCGATAAGGAAAGGGTTTCACTCTGGTCCGAAACGACCTTAAACTACCTACAAAGAGTTCGCGAGTAAAGATACGTATAGTTCACGAACGCACGAACGCCAATAATGAGCATGTACGTTAGTAGGAAACTAGCAGAAAACCACGCTTTGAGACGCCGAGGTATGTTACTTGTTGCATAATACGCGTCCAGTAAAATCGCTGACATGCGAACATATCCTAGTATCACATTTTACCTAGTGTGGTGAATATATCTCTGGCACGTCATTAACAGGTTGGCTCACTTCGAAACACGCACTGGTATGTGGCTCTTTGTCTCCTAATATGTCGATGAAACTAGCTGATAAGTTAGAATACTAGGATCGTATCACAAATCACACTGTGACATATCATTGATATTCACTCGCCTCGTAGCACGGTATGTTGCTCTCATGTTCGGACACGTCCTGCAAACACGTTGACGGGTTACCATGCGATTTTAGACTGTTCTTGAACGTTTTAACACCCTCCGGCGTGTCACCAGGAGACTCGCGTTGTTCGAAACACGCACTGGTGGCTGACTACGCGCCTCGGGCACATCTGAATGGTTCGAGTCACGTAATTTGGCGCAATGCCCGACTTCGATGAAAATTTCGGTCCTCTGGAATGCTACATATCGTGATAAAAGCGGTTAAGCATCTCGAAATCATTTGGCGCGTTCCCGACCGTCTGGTCTCGCTCGCAAACACGTTTCGTGTCACATGTAAATGAGTGGCCACATCACATGTCGGAACAGGCGCCCGTTGCTCGTTGCCGCGGCGTCGCGGCGCATGTCCCGCCATCGCCTCGGCAACCAGCCTAGTTCATCTCTTCCTCATCCTGAAATCCTTCTTCCACACTTATTGAAGGTCTTTTGAGGTGTTTCAATGTCAGATTACACAGAAAAAAACTCATCAGGACTTTTGGAGAAACCGATTTCAGAGGCAGATAAAGGAGGAAATATCTACTGCTTTAAGATTTTAGATGGGACAGGGATACATCTCTATAAAGTGGGCAGAACGAGTAGAGGGGTTGAAATACGGCGGGATGAGTGGTCCGAGTGTGATGAACACCCTCAACTGTGGTATATGGATGTAGTCCAAGTGCCATATTGTCACAGAATTGGTAAGTACATGGACCTTGGCTCATTGGTAAAAAAACTGATGACATGGCGCAGAAAGAGCCGTACATCTGGCCTTAGAGTCATTGGGATATAGCAGGATCCCTAAAGACTGTTCCAAATGTGAGTTTGTTTCGTTTCCCGATTCAATTTGGTTGACGCGCCGCTCAGGTAAACGTCGCCACATTGAAATCTTTGAAATTCCGAACGCGAACGGGTGGCTGGACATCATCAAGCCGATAGTCGAGGATCTGAGCGTAGAGGTTATGAGTCGATTGTGAGGCGAAGACGAGTGTAGCGTTGTCGGGAGTGTTTGATTTCTTGTACCGGAAGAGTGATATGTTGTACTGGCCGTGATATCCACCGAGATATGTGCGCTTTGGGCCGCATTTGTGGTGTTTTTCTCAATTTCTCTTTTTTTTGGAGGGCTTCGCTTACGATGACGCATATCAAATAAATATATTCTCATACTACGCTACTCAAGTCGTCTAATCCAAGACTGTGAAATTGGTTAAAGCGCAGGTACGGTAGGTTATGTCCGAGATCGAGACCCCGAACACCGCGTGACAGGTAACGAATTCAGGGTGATCCTGGACCGTCCAGGATCGTCCATGACTTGCCCATGGAGATGTCGAGGATGGTCCGCAGGCGATCCGAGGGTCGGTCATGAGCGGTCCCTGAAATTGTTCACAAGAAATAGCTTCGGTCTCTTGGTTCGTCCTGACGTGTCGCGTGGCGGACCGTGACGTTCCAAGGGAAAGCCTGGATGACAATGGCTCATCCATGGACGGATCTGGATAATCCTACCCCGGTCGGGGCTATCCAGGTTGGCCCTGCCCTGTCCCGGATTTATTACGACAAATTTTGTCCAACAAAACCCGGCATACCCAGAGGAAGTGTCGATGAGCAGAAATCTCGCCACGCGGATTATCCAGAGGAGAATTTAAGTATGATTAAATCGGATCGTAATAAATAGCCGATTCTCGTAAAGGAATTTCCTAAAACGTATGTAAACGGTTATCTAAGATCGTATCGGTTCACATTAAACCAAAAACCCTCGGAAGTAGGATTCTACTTGTTTCCACGCCTCGACTCCAAAGCCAACAGTCTTTGTTCCAACATGTGCATCAGGACGTGCGATCACGATGGAGCCGACACTCGGGTCAACCGCCCACTTCTGGTGCATAGGATTCTCAAACAGGGTTCCCGCCTCAGGTGCAGTTTCCCTGTATGGAGAAACGATAGGAATGTCGTCAGAGAAGAAGTAGGCAGGGTGGAGGATACGAGAACGTTTGTTCTCGGGTTGATCTGATTCAAGGGGGTAAAGCATGTCAAGGACAGTTCCCTGAATCAAGGGAGATTGTGCAGAGGTTGTCGTAATTACAGATACGCGGAAGAGAGTGTGAGGGGGTGCAAGGTATTCGCCGCAAACCTGAGGAATGTCTTCGTAGTCATGCGTATACAGAAGACGACCCTCGGCAAAATTGGGGTCTATAGTCGCTGAGCCATTGGGTATACGAAGAGTAGGCATCCTATCGGCGATTGCCTTCGCGTGGACGTCTACGTTGGCACCGTATTTGCTGAAAATAGAACCACCGGAATTGCGGATGTAATTGTCGATGGCCTTTAAGTTCTCAAGCACATTCGGAGCCTCCAGGGAGCCGACGAAGATATAAATCGAGAACTTGCCATCAAAGCGAGGAAGAATGGGTACCGGGACACTGTCCGCAAGACGAGTGACAACTGCAGGCCTAGTACGGGATCCGATGGCAACTCCTGGTTTTCCGACGGTCATCGTTTCAGGTTCACCCGTCGGTGTCACGGTGAGTTCACTGACACCATAGACCACAGAAGCACCTGCTTGGAACTAGAGTAGCGGATCAGTAGTAGACTAAGTGGAGTATATGTCATTGCATACCGCATAATTCTCGGCCTGGAATAGTCGCAATTTCTCGAGCCACTGTGCGGTTGCTTCGGAGGTAAAGTCCTTGGTGCTTTGCTGCTCTAAACCTGCATACAATCCTACCAACTGCCGATCCATGCTGACGAGTTGTTTACCAACGGCGTGCCGCTCAGTAGCATATGTCGATAATATCGAGGGACGAACGACACCCTTCAGAACCAGTGCGAGCTTCCAGGCAAGGTTATGACCTTCCAATAATGCGGTATTGAGGCCCATTCCAGCTATAGCTTTGTTAGAATGATCCGTAAATGCAGAAAGTTGTCTGTAACTCACCACGAGGGCTGTGGGTGTGGCAAGTATCGCCAACGAAGAAGACCCTATTGTCAACACTATACTGGTTAATAATCCTTTGGCCGACTGCAAAGAAGTGAGTGGGGTATCCGGCGGGTACAGTGGCCTAACACGTACCGTCGTAAATAGACCACCAATTGACCTCGTCCCACTCTACTTTGAAGGGATGGAAAATGGCCTTTATCATCTCTGTCGCATCTTCGCAGGTCGTATCCTCCCGTCCCTTGTTGATTTGGATGTCAAAGCGTGCGGCAGGTTTACCATTGATCGGTTCTCTGGGGATGACAAGCACAATCCCTTTAGTCGAGCGAACGACGCTAGGGAGATGTCAGTGAGTGTGCAATATACAGTCTGGTAACGGGCGTACCATAGTTTCTCGAGATCTGGGTGATCACTTCGGAGTCCGACGGCGTCCAGAACGCACCAGGTAACAGGTAGAGTGGCGCCTTCCAGCTTTACGCCGAACTGGGATGCCCATCGGCGAATCGTTGACTTTGCGCCGTCGCATGCAACGACGTATTTGCATTCGACGGTCCTCTCGATTCCGGTTTGGAGATCCTTAATCACGACCGAGGTAGAATAGCCATCCTCTTCACCGGGCTTCGGTAATTCCATAGAGACGAATTGAGTGTTCCACTGGACTTTGAAGCCCTTGTAGTGACGCTCGATATCGTGTGCTAAGACTTGCTCGATGAGCCCCTGGCGTACGGCTAGAGAGTAGTCCTTGTCATAATCGAGGAATTCAGGATAGAATCGCGCGTAACCAGTTCGGGCGATGTTCTGCTCGTCGGTGATCTCCCAGAATGTTCGGCCGTAGAGCTTTTTGCCCATATGTTCGAGTTGTTCGATAGGCGCTCCGAAGCTTTGCATCACTTCCATGCATCTAATGTAGTGTGATTACTCGACAGTTTTAGTCGCAGGCACACACCGGGACTCACCGACTCTGGAATGCATCCGAACGGCCATATTGATGTCCGGCATGATCAGTAGAGTCAATGACGAGGGGTTTAATGCCTAGTGATCCATTGATTAACGTTCAAAGTGAGGCGCTCTGAGGTATTTACCCATTCTTGCAAGACCGGTAGCGGTCATCATACCAGCGGGACCTGAGAATGCGGTGAGCTCGTGTAAGCTGTCTCGCCGACAAAGTGCTCACCTGCACCGACGACAACCACATCGTACTGTTCGAGCTGAGGTTCCTCGAGTCCACGAATATCGCCCATTGTTTAAGCTGGATGTATAGATTGGCTTGGGAGTACTTGGCAGGCTTGAATGAATGTGTTGAGTGATATGGATCTGCCTTGGCAGTCGAAGGCTATATACCAGCCAGAAATCCTGCATCTAGCTAGAAAGCACTGAGGAGGCAGGTGGAGAACACGTCGCCACTCTGAACTCCGTTGAAACCGTCTAACCGTCTTGTTGTCCGGTAAAAAGGGAGCGACCTCTGGGGATACCAAATGCTTCGACTGATAGGATAAATTTGGACAATCGTCGATAGTGGGAGAAGAAGTGGGTTAAAGTACTGACGCCGAGTTGTGTCTGCGTGTGCGTAGCTGTAGCATGCTCCATGGTGTCATTCTGATGGCCTAGTCTTTTGGAAAGGCTAGTACATACGCGTCAGAGACGCGATACAGTTCTGTCCGTGATGAGGACGGAGTGATGAAAGAAGGAAAAAAAAAAACAGTGCGGGTGATTGATCATTGGTAGCCGTCATGATTCACACGCCTCGCTTTGGAGATTGTCGCAATCATCACACCCACAGCCAAGCAAAAATTATGCTTTTTGTGTATCTTAGCTCTCAGGCCCGAGAAACTGACAGCATATGTCATTCAATTTTACGTCGGCTGAAAAAGTACACTTCCATTCAAAGCCTCAGAGAATACGGGCGCTAAATGAGACCTCTCATTAATCGCCGGAGTTCTTCCATCCAGTATCAACTTCTTAGGCTGGTCCGACGGGCAATAGCATGCTCAATTGACAGATAAATCTGTCGACGACGTGACGTTGATTCAAATGCACCCTGCAATAACATGCGATCATGGTCGAGGCGAGCGGCGGCCGTAGTCCGGCCATTGATCTACTGGTGTCTACTGTATAGTGTATGTCGGAATTCCGCAGACAAGTGGCCAGCAATCATTAACCATTCTGTAACATTCCAACGATTGGGACAAAAATTTGCTCACTACGCTTGAGATCAAGGGGCAGGTGTCATTTCAGACCGAGTGATAGTTACAAGGGATTCTACATATATATGGCGTAATCTAGAAGACTTGCTTAAATATCACTTTCTGTAGTACCACTCCTTCTCACGCGTATCCTTGTCGAAGCTGCAGAGGCATCAGCATTGGCATGAGCTAGATATTAATGACATACCCCACACCGGACTTCCCCTTCAGGTCGTTTATTGCGGCATATGTAGGGCATCTCGAACCGTCTTTAGCGTCACCGTCGCTAGCCCATGACCCTCCCATGTCTGTTGTTACCCAACCTGGTTCGATCCAGTTTATCAAAAGGCCAGGGCGAGTTTTGGCATTTTCAGCTGCGAAGGTACTGAGGAGAAGTCAAAAATCGCGAGAAATCTACACTCATAACGAATTACCGAGTCAGGGCATTCATGAGCATTTTTGAAACACTGTAGGACATTGAAGGCCATCCTTTTCTGCTATAAGAGCCATCAGCGACAGAATCCTGGTCATGAAGTACGTCAGAGGTGAGACAAGAACGCAAGCTAACCAAGAAGAAACACACCTGCCACTCCTCAGCAAGTTCATCGGCCTGCGCTATAGACGAGGCATTGACGAAACGTTGCACAAGAGACCTGTTCCTGATAGGCCCAAGGTGACTGAGACCACTTGAAAGATTCACAATTCGGCCTTTTTCGTGCATCAGAGGTAAAAAGGCATTCGTCATAGAACGAACACCCCAATAGTTGACGCTCATCACCCAGTTAATAGTGTCGCTATCAAATCTCCCGCCGTCACCCGCGATGGCGGGAGCTACGCCAGCCTGGGATCAGCGAAGTTAGAACACGCCAGATACTATTCATAACGAGACATACGTTGTTTATGAGGACATGTACACGTTCATGCCTCGAAGCTATGAAGTTCTTAAATTTCTCGACAGATTTAGGATCGCTGACGTCGAGCTGCGCAAATTCAACCTTGGCGGAGCTGGTTGTCTTGAGTTTTTCGACCGCTTGTCGCCCCCGAGCTTCATCACGAGCCGTCAGGTAAATGTGTGTTCCATTTGCGTCAACTTGTTTGGCGAGGAAGGAGGTTGATGCATTCTTTGCGATGTTACGAACAGTCTCAAAACCGATGCCTTTTGGAAGAGTCAGAGCCTGTCAAATTTGTCGCAAGGGTAAGTACCTTTGTTGGCACCTGCAGAATAACAGTTAGCTTGCTTGTTTATGGACTACCAAAAGTTACGTACCAGTGACGATGATCACCAACGGGGTAGTAGCCATAGAAGTTGCAAAGAAAGATGCAAAAGAGAATGCAATTCCCTTCGATGAGTATCTTATACACTAGGATGTTCGGCATGTTGGTGGGTTACGGCTGAGCAAGTAATGCTCGGAAGCCAGCCGTGAGCTGCATCACGAAAGTTGAGTGGGTTCGGCTTGAAGGAGAATCGGATCCCAAATATGAGCGCGTATTGACGGACCTATCAGGACAGAGCCTTGTAGAGATCGGAGAGCATTGGACGTTGGTGGGAGAGAGGACCAATGATGCCAGTCCGAGCCAAGCGAAAAGGCGCCGAGCATCATGTGACAGAACTCGTTCCTGGAGTCACGCGGTGCTTCGTCATCACGATTCACGACTTGGGAGCCAATCAAGTTCAAAAGGTTACAACTTGTTCTTCCTCTGCTATGAAACCTCAACATGCGGAGAGAGCTCGAGGTCACTGTAATGGGAATTTCATCTTACCTTCAAAATCTCGATGCGACACGCCAAGTCAATCACAATCCGAACTCAAAACGGTCACATCTGCCACGCTGTCGTGATAGGCAGTTTGATGGCCAGGACAGACCTCATCTCCTCAAATGTTAATCTACAACACTACAATATCACAGGTCACAGAGGATGAGGTGGTCGCCACTCCAACTCCGTCGTGCGTGGACCCTCCGGATTCCCGTACCGTTAGCTACGTTCAGCCTTGGTTGGTTTGAATCGAGCTCAGGACGCCTGGAGCATACAAATATGCAAGTATTTCTGCTTGGAAAAAAACACTATCAATCTCACCAATCATCCTTTAGACATCATAGACATGGCAAAGTTCATCCGACCACATCTCAACTTGGGCTACGAGCAGGACAGAGCAGATGGCGTCAATGGCCTCCCAGAGCTCATCGCGTTCAATGCGAAGTACAACCCCGACTTGGTATTCGGTCGCCAAATGCGCACTGCCGACGGATCCTACCGTGAAATCACATTTGCTGAGCTTCACCAAGCCGTTGAGAGGTGCTCGGCGTGGCTCATCTCTTCTGGCGCAACGAAGATTCGCGAGCCTGGATGTACTTTCCCGAAGCCTGTTGGTATTCTCCTTGGAAGCGATGTCACCATTTTCATCTTCATGGCCGCTCTTCTCCGTATTGGAACGCCGGTGAGTCTGCTCTTTCCGAAACTAAAGTTTGGGCTCATGAAAAATAGGTTCTATGTCTTTCGGCGCGACTTACGCCGGTAGCTGTTGCGCACCTTCTCAAGGCTACTTCAGCCTCGACTATCCTGTACAGCGCTCAAGTGTCTCGTATAATTCAAGAACTGCAGGCTGATTCGGATAGCGAGCTGAAAGTCAACTTCCAGCTCGCACTTGGATATGACGCGTTCATGGATGCTCAGCACCCCGAGCTTTCCGAACTTACTATCCCCGAGCCATACGTCTATACCGTACGTCATGAACTCGGTGCGGTTGTTATGCACAGCTCCGGTCAGTTCATCTTGTGTCCTTTAGTTGTTACTCGTATCTGATTCCTTTATAGGGACTACTGGCCTTCCCAAACCTATATATCATGCTCCCGCTTATATTCTGGGCTACGCTGCTTGCCACGAGCTCGCTGAGCCATCTGAGCGATTCGGTTATAATGTCTCAACGCTTCCACTATACCATGTGAGTAAACATCACACTTAAGCTTGAATACTTCGTCCTCATTGATTTCTAGGGATTCGGCCTCCTTGCACCAACACTTGCCCTTTCTATTGGACTACCTTTTGTATTGCCACCTGCAACTATGATCCCTACTGCACGAACCACCCTAGCCACTCTCAAGGCTGCCAAAGCTCAATCAATGCTTTCGGTGCCTTCCATCCTCGAAGACATTCTGAACAGTTCGGATCCCGACGCAATGACAGTGCTCAAGTCCTTGGACTTCATTGCCATCGGCGGGGCCCCCATGAAGGAATCCGTTGCTGAGCAATTGGTTGCACAGGGAGTCAAGCTCTTGAACCATTGGGGTGCTACGGAGATTGGTGCTATTGCAGTTGTCCAACGTCCACCCGCTGACTACGATTGGCATTATCTCATTCCCCGTCGAGATCTCGGACTTGAAGTCGTCCCTGTTGATCCATCCGATCCGAACACATCTTATCGCCTCATTGGACACCCACAGGGCTGGTCTGGAGCATTCCACGTCCAAGATCTCCTCGTGCGTAACCCCGATGCACCTTCGCAGCTTCGTATCATGGGTCGTGCAGATGATCTCATCGTTCTCGCTACTGGCGAGAAGGTTCGACCCACAGGGCTTGAACGAGCTGTTTCCGAGCACCCTTCCGTGAAAGATGCCTTGGTATTCGGTGTCGGACAACCTGCCCTCGGTTTACTCATTGAATTGCATGACACCACGAAAGAAAGTGTCGAGGAGGTGATGGAGAGCCTGACACCTTATCTGGAACGTGGAAACGCTCTGACAGATGCTCACGGCAAAGTCACTCCAAACATGATCATATTCACCAAGGGTTCCGACAAGCCTCTGAAACGTACCGACAAGGGAAGTCTGGCGCGAAAGGAGTCTTACGCAGCATTTGATGAAGAGATCAAGGCGTGTTACGAAAGAGCGGAGCTAGCGGACGCTGAGCCATTCCCAACAAATGACGAAACTGCTTTGCGCAGTGCGGTCAGAAATCTTGTCGTAAACTGCGCCACCACTGCTGCCGTCGACTTTTCCGATGGATCAAAGAATGATTCTCTCGACTTCTTTGAAGTCGGAATGGACAGTTTACAGGCCACTCGCCTCAGGAGGATGATTCAAAGTGCACTTATTGCCACCCAACTCGCCACAAAACCAGTTCTTCCTTCCGACTTCTGCTTCCAGAATTCGTCCATCACCAAGTTGACCGCTGCGGTCTCGGGCATCTTGTCTGGCATCAGTCTCGAAGATGCCGCCGCTGACAGAGATACGAAACGAGTACAGGCGATGCACGACATGGTGGCCAAGTACACTGAAGAGCTCAAGAGTTACGCAGCACTTGCTCAGAGTACCAGGAACGCTCAACCAAGGGAAGTCGAAGGGAAGGTTGTATTGCTCACTGGTTCTACCGGTAGCTTGGGTTGTATGTTGCTGGAGAAGCTGTCTGGAGACCCGAGTGTGCAGAAGCTGTTCTGCTTGAATCGACCCCGCGCTGGTGGAGCTGCTGCGGCTAAAGCCTATCAAATGAGTGCAATCAAGAAACGAGGTGCTGTTGTGAAGGATGAGAACTGGTCCAAGGTCGTATTCCTCGAGGCCACGACTGGAGCCGACAACTTGGGTCTGGATGATTCTCAATACCAACAGGTGCGTCGATTGTTCCTTGACTGTAGACATTATCTGACATACTGTCCAAATAGCTCCTGGAAGTCACCCATATCATTCACAACGCTTGGCCCGTTGACTTCAACCGTAACCTTTCCTCGTTCGAGCCGCACGTCAAAGCAGTGTCCAATTTGGCGAAGCTTTGCCTTCAAACCTCTGTAGGACGACCCAAGCGGATACTCTTTGCGTCATCCATCGCTGTCGTGGGCAACTACCCCACTTTGAACGCCGACGATGACTATTGCTGGGACATTCCTGAAACAGTCATCGATGCTCGCGCCACTGACGACTTTGGATACCCTGAAGCGAAATGGGTTTGTGAAATGGTACTGGAGGCTGCCAACACACTGTATGGGGCCGGTGACAAGCCCCTCCTTCGTGGTTCCTCTGTGAGGATTGGTCAAATGACTGGCCCAGAAGGCATTGGTGCATGGAACGAAAGTGAACATTTCCCGATCATTTGCAAGACTTCCCAGCTTGTCAAAGCATTGCCTGCTCTTAGTGGAGTAAGTGACGATATCTGTTTATCTACCAGAGACCTGAGTTCGCTGACTTTGATAATTTCCATCAGTCACTATCGTGGATGCCAGTGAATAGAGCGGCAAACGTCATCGTCGAGCTCCTATTCTCCCGAAATTTCCGGCCTTTCTATCATATGGAGAACCCGGCGAGGCAGTCCTGGTCAGGTATCCTGGGCAATTTATCCACTATACTCGCTGGCTCCCGTCAAGAGCCACTGCCGCTCATTCCCTTCACAGAATGGGTTGAGCGGGTAAAGGCTCTCGGCAGTGATCCTTCGGTCAACACTGCGTTGAAGATCATGCAGTTCCTTCAGCATGACTTCATCCGCATGGCTGCCGGGACAGTTATTTTGAGTACCAAATACGCCAAAGAAGACTCGCCGACGATGGTGAGGAGTACTGCTGTTGATAAGAAGCATCTTGAAGAGTATTGCACGTATTGGAGAAGTGTCAATTCGTTGATTTAGTTTAATTTCTGGGTTTCTTGGTTATCTTATATGTACTAGACCGTGTACTGATAAGTTATTCGCTTTGGCTGTACTCTTAATTGTGAAATGCAATAGAAATTGATTGAATGCACTTGAATCGATATCGATACACGTCAAATGAGAATGACTAGGACCATCGCTGACTTGAAGTTCAAAATCCGAGGCGTCCGGATGTGAGTTTGGCAAGAAACAATGCTCAGCCAATGGCATCGATCCGAGGACCGCTGGTGCCGCTTGTCTCTCATAATCGTGCTTGTCGCAACGCACCACCTCATATCCTCATATCCCGCCGTTCTGCACGTTGCAACCGGAAGGAAACCGAAAAATTGTATACAGCATGATGGAAGATTGAAGGGAAGTGTTGTAAAAATAGAACACCGAGAAGGAGAAGGAGGGGTCGTCGAGGCGGCATTGAAGCGGGGCTGATCGGGAGCTATGTGGGCTTTTGCCTTTGTTCGACCAAAGTGGGCTCATATGACAGTCACTGCTTCTCGCTCACCTTCTGGACTCCTTAAAAGCCCTTGCGATTCCAGCCAAATGCTTCCTCAGCTTTCTCCTCAACCTTTTTCTACAACCACAACTTAGATCTCCAATCTTCAAACTCAACTCAACATGCGTGTTCTCGTTCTCGGGTTCGTCGCGTTCTGTACTCAATCTTCCTGTTCATTACTAATCTCATAATCAATAGTGCTACTGGTGTTGTTGGTGGACCTATCGCACAAGCACTTGTTCGTGCAGGTCACTACGTCGTCGGTTTGACGCGTTCCGAAGCCAAGGCCAAACAGTTGGCTGCTGAAGAAAGTCAGTCTTATCCTTAACGCGTCTTTTCACTTCGTGTCTGATCCCTTGCCGTATATAGTTGTCCCTCTCATTGGTGAGCCCACTGAGCCAGAGAAGTGGATCAACGTTGTTCGCGATCTCGACGTTGTCATCGAGGCCGTTGGTGGTACCGCTGAAATCTGGACTCTTGCCAAGAGGCTCCTCGAAGCCATCTCCAAAGCCTCCACCGAACTTCGCCCACCCAATGCTCCCAAATTGACCTACATCTACACATCCGGCACCTGGGTCCACGGTGAAGATCGTGAAACACTCTCCGTCTCCGATACAACACCTCTTTTCAAATCCGCTGAGCTCGTTTCCTGGCGTCCAGCCGTCGAGCAACTCGTCGTCAAGGACACTGGCGTAAACGGCATTGTCATTCGTCCTGCTCTTCTCTACGGAAGATCAGGTTCTCTCCTTGCACCTCTTTTCGAATCAGCCGCCAAGGGCAAGATCGTCTGGCCTGGAACTCCAGGAGGCCGTTACGCCCTCATTCACATGGACGATCTCGCTGACCTCTACCTCAAGGCAGCTGAGAAGGCGCCTCTCGTCGGCGGACATATTTTCGATGCTGCCAACGATTTCACTGAGTCGCAAGCCGACATCTTGTTCGCTCTCGCCAAAGTTTCTGGTGCCACGAGCCACGAGTTCTCGCCACCTTCTGGCAGTACGTTATTCTTACCTATTTCTGCTAAATCATTTGAGCCCTGACGTTCCCTTCTTTTGCAGACTGGGAACTTGCCCTCTCCCAGACCACCAACCTCCGACCATACCTCGCTCGCAGTCTCCTCGGCTGGCAACCGCGAAAGGCTGGTCTCGTAGACCATCTTCCGATTTACTATGCGGCCTGGAAGGCTAGCACGGTTGGTCTTGAACGCCCACACTAAATCTATCTCTTTCTTACATTCATATCATACAGGCTTAGACTACCCATTTACCTGTGTCCATTGTTTTTCTCAAGTTTCGTCCCTAGTGTACAGCAGCCATTGTATCAAATATACACATATTCAATGCATCTTTCCTCACTAGACATTTGTGGTGTTGTTCTCGGACACTTATAAGAATGACCGTGAGGAATATGGTGTATAGCAGATCATTTCTGGTCGCGTTCAAGGAGAGCAATACGTGTTTTGGCTGTCATCAGTTCCACGAAGTAGGGTACAACAATAGATGTAGCTCCAACGTTTCGGTCTCCATGGGCTGTCTAAATTGTCGTTAACTTGAAGCTACATGGATTCCTCTAGATTGAACTTGAAAAACTTGGAAGAAACTGCCGAGCATGTAGTGGCCCGGCGCCTCGGCTTATCAGCGCCTTGCAAACTTCCCTGTGCCATCACTCGGAACTGCCACTCGGCCATCAAACGGCAGTGAAAGCCGCGGACTAGTGCCTTTTCACTGGTACTTCTCGTCATC
The DNA here is from genome assembly GCA_037176845.1 of Paramarasmius palmivorus. Lineage (NCBI taxonomy): Eukaryota > Fungi > Basidiomycota > Agaricomycetes > Agaricales > Marasmiaceae > Paramarasmius > Paramarasmius palmivorus. Next base: position 1,003,971 of record JAYKXP010000010.1, on the reverse strand, counting down.
CAGCCTCCACTTCTTACTACTTAGAAAGACAGTACTTCATAGGCAACAAAAATAATAGATTAGTATCAAATCCACGACATTCGAACAATATTTCGAACGGCTGTCTGCGAACATTTTGTCCGAGTCCGACCTGGGTGATCAGGTAACTCCGAGACCTTGACATACAATGTTCCCGCCGCCATCTCGCGAACAACCCTCGGCCGGGAGGCCTACTTCGCTACACACTTAGCGTTCTAGATCGCATCCTCGTATTCCTGCGCTGATCGTGTCGGTCCATAGAGGGTTTGTAAGTCCTAATATGGAATATCGTACCACAGCGACGTCTTTCCCATTTACCACTCCAATATCACTCTGAGGAGGAAGGCGGCTGCGGTGAAAAACCATTGAACATGTCAACTCGATTCGATAAGTATGCCGTCAGGTGGAGCGATTCTTGTTGCTGGCGTATGTGAGTAGCCGTCAGAATGTACAACACGTCTAGTTCAACAGTACTATTGTATAATGCTAAGTTACAGAAATCGCAAGACAAGTCACTGGTTACAAATACAGATGGTATGTGGCAGTTAAGAAACAGCGGTGACTAGCATCGATAAGTCTAGAAGAAACGAGCAGTAATGTAGGGATAAAGGTGTCCGATAAACTCAATGATATGGGACTAGACAGCAGCCCACAACTTGGGATTGACAGTAAATCTCGCCGCGATAAGAAGGGCCGAGCCAAATAGGCCGAGGCATCCCTGCGTTCAAAAGACAGTTAAGAAACTTTCTTTTGTATTGATGCCAAGTCTAGGCTTACCGTATAAAGAATGAGGTTTTTGAAGTGAGGAATAGTCTCGCCTCCGTTCAAGAACAAGCCTCCGAGGGGAGAGCCGGCAAGTCCAGCGAAAGAAAGGAAGGCAAAGAGCATTCCGATACGGCCACCCACGCGATCCAAGGGAGTAATATATGCAATACATGGCTGGCAAAATATGAATGACTGTTGAATCCAAGGAGTCCAGTAGAACTTACCGGCATCAACGAGAAGAGAGGACCGGAGAAGAATCCGAACAAAGCAGCGAAAGCTATTGTGTTGCTCTCTTTGCCGTCGGCTGTGAACCAGAGGGAGAGGGAGAGTATGGCGGCAACAGTAGTCGAGAAGGAGATCGTATTGAATCTGTAGGAATTTTTAGCGAAGGAACGTAGCAAAAGGGAACGCCTGCTAACCTTCCAATCTTATCTGCCAAGAAGTTTGGCAGTACTCGGCCGACGATTGTGGTAGCAGAAAGGATGATCAATAGGTACGCCTTCTCAGAATTGTTCGTTGCAATTCCATACGCGCCAATTTGGAAGAAGACGGGGAACATGCTGAAGACGTTGAAGAATGCCCCGAGAGCGAAGACCACAAAACGACGATCGCGCCACGCTGAGAAGGCCACAATAGACTTGAGAGGAGGAAGAGGTTTGGCGGGACGCCGTGACCGGATGGTGATGGACGCGACACTAAAGCAGAAGAGTACGATAAAGGCGATTATACGTACTGTCCACCCGAAGCCAACCTTGGGTATTAATTCTCTTATCATGCTCGGGAAGATGATACCGCCTTGCGAAACAAACAGATGAGCAGCCGTTCACCTTGCATAAAGAGGAATGTTACCAACCCAGACCCGCAGAGGCAATGACGAAGCCCATCTTTTTTGAGACAATGAAGGTTAGTAAAAGTGATAGCTATAGATGAAGATGATAATAGACTTACTGCATATGCAAGCTTGAACTTGAACCAATGCGCAACGACGCTAACTGACGGGAAGAACCTGAGAAAGACTTGAGCTCACTGAAATGGATGATGGTGATCTCGAACTTACCCGAATGCACCACCAATGTTAAATAGGATGCTCTGGGTCAGGTAGACTTGATATATTTTCTGCTCGTCTTTGTTAGTGAAAAGCGACATTGGAGTGGCCGTCTTATTACCTGGGGTTGTGTAATAGAGAGCATGAAGAGAGCGAAGCTACAGACCAACCCGCTGGCTGGAATCATGTACCGAGGGCCTATAGCATCGAAAACGGAACCAGAAAAGGCACCCACTATACTCATTGTGTGGTTAGAGTCCGAAAGAGCGCAGGTAACCCGATGGTACTCACAAAAGTACAGTAGAAAGACTTGTATTGACCCAATCATAGATATAAGGGTCGGCGAATAGTCCGAAAGCGAGTTTTTGAGGTAATAGTCGCTGCACAGAAATGAATATCCTGAAGACTTTTAGTACGCCTAGACACACCTAAATGCGCCGTATGCATTCACAATGCTATATCTCACAATCAGTAGACATATGGATACAGCTAAACCTGACACATACCCAAATGTTGCTAAAGAAACCAAGGAAGATCCGAGCACCACTAGCCACGCTCGAAGACCACCATCCGGTGGGGGTGAAGGAGCATCGACTGCTCTTTGGTCCTTCTCCGAGTCAACTTCAACCGCCTCTACCTGTACCGCTCGCGCATCTCCTGACTTCTTCTCCTTGCTTTTCGAGGTCTCTGCCAGCGAGATAGTAGTACTTGTTGGCGCGTCCGAAGGTGAATGATCTAGGCTAGAGGTGCCAATATCCTGAGATTCTTCAAGAACGGCGAGGCTATTAGGTCGAGACCCTACAGGGTGAGAAGACATAGTGGTAGGAGGAAAAGATGGGGATGAGAATGACGCTGAGGGCAGCTTAAAGGTGTATGATTCGCGTGTTGACGCGTGTTGCGGCACCGTACCCCTCCGATTTCCGGTCGGCCACCTATTGTTCGAAGACCCACTGATGTCGAGTAAGTAGCCCAAAATAAGACGCCGGACTCGCGTTGTTCGCTTGAGCCTATTAAGCTCTGACCCACTTCGCCCCGTGGCAACGGATTCGGTAAGTCACATGATCCGATATAAACTCGCGTTTATGTTGGTGTTCACTGTTCAACCTGTCGGGAGAGCAGCCCCACTTTTCTCCTCCAAACGCGCTTGTAATACCAAATCATTCATTTAGGTCAACCAGTTTGTCCTTTCTTCAGTAATGGCTTCCGAGCTAAGACTCGTCATGGGGGTGTAGCCCTGTTCACAATGGTCTTAGTTCACCACATATAGAGGACACAAGAGGACATACCCAAAGGTGTCAATTGCAACTGTACCCATCGATCAGCGAATGGTCGGAGAGTATAGCCACATCATTTCATTTCGGTCCCCAAACGGCGCGTACTGTGCTGGAATCCGGAAGGAAACTGCCAAATTCCGCAACCCAGTGCTTTCTACAGCGATACGACGGCTAGTACCATGCATTCCTTCCTTCTCTCCACGTATCCACATCTCCGCGTCCTCAGGAAACACCGCGAGGAGATTCAGGCAGCAGTAGAGGTATCGTCCTTCACTGATACACGGATCGTCACCATTCCCCGGACGAGAAGGATACCCTCGAGGCACAACCGCCCAACCGTGATTGGAAATGCCTGGGCAATCTGCATAGACCAATGTGTATCCCAACTCTTTTGCCTCCAATCCATAAGTTGGGGCAGTGGTCCAGATTTCGAAGGACGAGGCCAGTAAGGATGGTGAACAGTATACGAGTGATCTGCTAACAGCAATAACAGCCTTGTGTTTGGATGGAGGAGGCGATTCTGTGTGGGCAAGAACACTGCCGAACCACCCGTGTTCGTCGTCCTCTCATATTACCAGGGCAAAACTGGAAATGATATCACCCGATGTTAACGACGAAGAGGCCATGTACACCGATGAGATCGTGAGTATTCCGGAAACATACCCACTTGTATCGGTCGAAGAAGAAAGCACATTATTCGCGGGGCATTCGAGGACGTGCAGGAGCAATGGAACTGTTGGAACTGTGTACCGATTCGCTTTAAGAGGGGATGTTTCGGGTGAATCTCTTTTGTATGGATGGCACAGAGGATCCGGAGTTCTATCGAGCTTTCAGCTTATACCGTAGAATTATGATGCGATTATACATACCGTTGATGAAGCTAGAAAGAGTTTCCAAGTCACATTCTTCCGTTGGTCCCCCAAATTTGCCATGCTTGCAGTGCCCAATCGAAGATCCACATGGTCCGTGTAACCTCGGTGAAACGGTTGCGTCCTGCGGGTGAAGCATGCTTGGCAGTGTCCGTGCTTTGTATATGGAAAATGGTTCTGCAAAGGATTTTGAGGGTCAGCAGAACAGTAAAACCGTCATTCCAGGCGACCCCGTACCGTGCTGAAGCCGGTTTTCTGGTCAAGTGTGAAAGCATCTGCTTCCCAGAAAAGGAAATCAGCCCAATTCTGGACCTCGTTTTCACGCGACCATGTGCTCTCAAAATTTCTTCCAAGCTCTCTCAGTGGTCCCCAGTTTCCAAGATTATCCCGACGTTGTATATGTATAGAAACAGGCCAACATGACGTCCAATACCACCTCTTTCTGAACGCGCAAATACAGAAGAAGAAAGTATGAACATTCTCAGTCGCGTCCTCCAGCTGTCTATAACACTCGCTCTGCTGTTACCATTCGCCAATGGTTTAGCCTACCGTGGAGCCGACTACTCATCTCTTGTCAATTTGGAGAATAGTGGGAGAGTTTACCGAGATGGTGGAAACAGTACGTCCCGATACCATATTGTTCACTGCCTCAAGCTAAGACTGGACATTCTTCGCAGCGGCCAAATTTGACGCTATTCTCAAGAATCACGGTGCAAATCTCGCGCGTATTCGGATTTGGACCAGCAACAGCGATTCCCAGTACAGTTTGAACTATGGTCTTAATCTAGCAAAGCGGGCGAAAGCTCTCGGAATGTCACTCCTTGTAGACTTGCACTACAGTGATACCTGTAAGTGACGTCTCCTGTTCTGGCTAAGCATGTTTCTGAATATATGCAGGGGCGGATCCTGGACATCAATCGATACCCTCTGGCTGGCCTCAGGATTTGAATGGACTTAACACTAAGGTTACTTAAATCGTTCAACATTATTTTCTCGTTCACGAACATCTCTTTTGCCTAGATATGGACGTAAGCACTGCCGGATTTCTCGTTGTAGATTCTACTTGATGAGGCGAATTGCAATATTCCAGCTATACCAGAGATCTCGTCACCGCCTTCAATAATCAGGGAACTCCGATTCAATTCTTGCAGGTGATTCTTGCCGCTAGATTCACACGAAATTTTAATTTACACCTAGCATCACTATTTCTAGATCGGTAATGAGATAAATGACGGGATGCTTTGGCCCACTGGAAGAATCTCTGTGAATGGATATTCGCCGCTATCACAGCTCCTCCATTCAGCAGCGACGGGTGCGCATATATTTGCTTTCAATCGAACCGAACCCGTACTGAAGCGAGAACAGGGGCCAAAGCTGCTTCATCCTCCGTGAAAGTTATGGTCCATCTGGCCGATGGCTGGAAGGGATCGGCTATATCTTCTTTCTACAATCAAATCTTCATCCCAGGGCAGTTCGCCACTAGCGATATTGATGTTATGGGATTCTCTCATTATCCTTTCTACAATACTGGCGCGACCTTATCGGCTCTCAAGTCTTCTTTGCAAACCGTGATCAACAAATACGGGAAAGTAAGCGTCCTAGTTACACCTAGTGTACCGCATCTAATGTTACCTAGGACGTCATGGTGGTGGAAACCGACTGGGCAGTGTCTTGCCCTGGTGTTACAATGAGCGAGCCTTCAATCCCAGTTACTGCTGATGGCCAAACCACCTGGGTATATCGAAATTTCTCTCAGGAGGTACAGCGTTAGACTAAACTGACAACCACGCACAGGTATCAAGAATAAGGGACGTTCTCGCCAGTTTACCCGGGGGGCATGGGATCGGGATTGTGTATTGGGAGCCGGCTTGGATTGGAAACGCAAGTGAGTACTCGATGTTGGTCTGAGTTCTTTTTCGTGTGCTCACTCTCTTTTCAAGACCTGGGTTCTAGCTGCGCGGTAAGTTTGATTGCTAAGATTAGTGTCGAGATCGAGCACTCATCCCATACTTAGGATGCCCTCTTGGTCGACGGCAATGGTAACACTCGTAATTCTATCAACATGTTTTCGTCCGCCATGTGATGTACTGTGATTGCTCCGTCAGTGTCTCAATACAGCTATGCTACAAGTCTGTGCACGAGTGATAATGGGCCTGAAGTATAAATAAGTGAGTGCGTCGTGCGTCCTAAATAAATACGTTGAATAAATATGATCAATGCAATGGGATGCGTTGTTAAGTACAAATGCGTGTGAGTTGAGAGACCAATAAATTAATGAATAAGATAGGATCCGTTCTGTTGGTAATAATAATAACCAGATCATTTGGCCTGTTTTCGAGAGCGCTTTTCGGGCCGCTGTGCTTGAGACGAGTCCTCATTCTCCGAGTCAGAGGATACACTCCGACTGCGGCGTGAGCCTGAACTGGATGTCGATGCACTGCTATTGCGTCGGTGTTGATTCCACCTGGCCGCGGATGTAGACGCTTGGATGGCACTCTCATATACCGGGTATGATGATGTTGAGGCTGAACGTGAGGTGGGCCGTTGGTTGTCACTTCCTTCGTCTCCAGACAAGTCCCTGCTTGGTGTTGGATTGTGGACACGCGCATGCCGTCGCATGTTGCTCAAAACACTGAAGCTCCTGCCACAGCCCTCAACGGGGCATTGGAAAGCTGTCCGGAATCGGGTAAGCATCGATATCAAAGACGTGGCCACTGAACCTACGCTTTTCACCCGTGTGGCTATTCAGATGAATCTAGTAGATGCAAAACGGTTACCCGAGACCGAAGAAGATAACAGGAATATAGACTACCTTCAGGCTACTGGGGCGATTGAAACCCTTGCCACAGTAACTGCATTCATATTTGGAGCCGGAGATAGTCTGTTCCGCATTCATGTACTGTGCTTCCGAATAAGAGTAAGAGCTATCTGGAGGACGATAAGCAGTCGGAGTTCTTTGCTCATCATCACGCCTATAATCGGGGGTATGGTGGGAAGGGAAAGAGCGACGATTATCGCTTGAAGCATAGCGAGGGTCATAAGGTAACGAGTGTGAGGGATAACGAGCTACCGGCGTCATGTCCTGCGGGTCCATATATTGGCTATGAGTGGCTGGCGAGGGCCGCGGCGGGTAACTAGCCTGGTTAGGTGGGATATTTGCGGGGTATACTGGGACACCCCTAGCATACTGGGAGGGTGGTTGCCTATCGTGATGACTTGAGACTGCGGGGTGTTGCAGGTGAGAAGGATACATGGGCGGATATCGGGGTTCCGATTGCTAGCGGGCGGATCAGCGGCTAAGAAAGGCTATGAAAACAGGATGTACGAACTCTACCCAGCAATGCAGGAGAATGTCTCGCTGTCGGACGAGGTGGAGCATCATCGTCGACTCGAAGTCGCGCCAACGTCAGAGCTGGCGAGTCGGGATGGGGCCTCGAAGGAGTGTAGAATTCATCTGTTATCACTGAATCAGAACCTTTGAAAAAAGCGAAAGTGTATGTTAATACCTCGGAATACATCTCTAATTGGTGGTAGAGTGGGTCTTCCACTCTGATCTTTGCGTGACGAGGACATGGCAGGAGGCAGGAATACATTTACGCATCCCATGGGTGGACTAAATACTGCAGGTTGCAAAATCAACGATCTTTACGCACCATTGGAACGATACTACGAACTTTGGGACATCAATCTAGGCTGATCCTGCAGTAGCTAAGCTTGGTGATTCGAATTGCACAGCCAACACGCGCGTACACCGGTGTCAAGGTGTAGCGGGATATGGTTGCTGCTCGGTCAAAAGGAGCAGGGATGCACGGGAACTACGGTCTACTCAGCAACCTTCAATCCACTTAGCTACTTATCAGTGAAAGGAGCGGAGGCAGTGTCGTGGGGTAGAGTCAACCATGAACCGAGCGGAGTGTTTCAGTAGTTGGGGAATTATTTGGAATTGACGTGGTGAGCAGTACATATTCAGGATGAAGTAGATATTGGAGGCAAGTTTCGAACTTCTGTAGGTGTCTTGGTCCTCAAAGAAAGGGCATGTAGTCCTTGTTGCAATTCTTCACCGAGAAGGTCGTAGATCATACGATGGCGCTGTATGGTTGTCTGAACCAAGCTATTGCATCAGATTACTTGGTTGCGACAGTACCAAATTGTAAACTCACTTTGCCCTCGAAAGCTTCAGACACGATGTTGATGGAAAAGTCTAGAAGGTCATAACGATGGTAATCAGCGCGGTTTCAACCGGGATGTTTACCGAGACAGACGTGTTTCGCCGTTGCTTCCTCCCTGAGCCCTCATAGCAGCATGGTGCCGGTGTTGCCTAGTTCGACGTCAGAGACACATCGCTGATGGAAGCATCCTCGTGGCCTTACCATGAATCGTTAACAACTGATATTTCAACTGGTTTAAGAGCCGCGGAGAGCTAGTGTTTTCAATAAATATTAGACGTCCCGGAAACTCCTTGGAAGGCTTACCTTTTGGTTAATCGACGTATAAACTGGTCCACTCTCATCTACGGTTACTTGGTTGGCCATGCTTCGGGCAATGCGACGAACCGTCGGCGTCAGTCGATTCCTGTAGCTGAGAAACATCCAAACAAGAAGCGGTGACGGGCAGACACTGCCACTGCGTTTTCCCCCGGATGTTTGTTTGTGATGATCATTGATGTACCTTGTGGGTTGCAGGTATATCCAGGTTTTACACTTGAAACACATGTAAGCTAGGTGCGGTAGTAAGGTCTGGCTAAACGTTTGCATAGTCATGAGAGTATCGACCAAGATGAATGTCAAAATTGCAATCTTCGCACAACCTCCATCAATGTAAGCCGCCCTATTGCCAGGGACACATAGATTGATCACTCTACGATTTTCTGGGTTGATTTCTGGGATCTATGACGCAGCAATGCACATCAGTTCATGTAACGAATGATTTTGGTCGAATCCTGTACACAGGAAACGCTTGCTACGCTAGATTTCCGATTCACAATCCTCTGACTCTACGACGCTTTCATAGTCGATATCGATCAATCCATCTCCATCGTCATCTTCTTGCTTGGCCTCGCCCCTTTGGTTTCGCCACATATTTGCCAGGAATTCCGGCGTACTTGCTTGGCTGACTATTTTGTCCTCCCGAGTTCTGATAAATCGAGGAAACCGAAGACTTAGTCCTTTGGTAGCAGATATGATGCCCTTTGCTGCGACCGAAACAGGGCTCACAGTAATGCTGAACGTTAACTCCGTGAGGCATATAACGAAGAAGTAGAGAGCAAACACTCACTCAGCACCTCGAATTTCCCATACTTCGGCCGGTCTTAGCCATTGTCAGTTAATCAATATTGATTATCCTTGTAGAGGCAAACAAAACAATTTACCTGAAATACACTTCGGGCTTCAAGCCTATGAGGCATTTAGAGATGTATGAGATAGTTAGAGACCACAGCACCTCCAGTGTCACATTTCCAGCGATTTGATTTGGAGCAGGCCGTGTTTGGATCCTCAGACAGCGTGTAGCGCTCGCGCATACTCTATTTTCTACAATCAGCTAACTTTCGGGAAGAAGTCCATCTTTCCGGGTCTTTTTACCTTGTAAAATGCATCCGTGAATCCTGATGGGCCACTTAACGCATAATGTCGAAAATAAACTGAATAGTGTACGTACCAGACATACATTTACAGACTGCCACAGGGCATCCCTTCCCATTGTCCCAGATACCGAGAAGGATGGGGCTCCACCACTGAGCTTTCCTACCATTTCCATGCCATGCACCAATGGGAATAAGGTCCAAAGAGTCACCTAATCCGGAGACATAGTCCCGCTTGAGTTTCATCCACGAATACGTTCGTTTGTCAGCGTCATAACCTGCGGAGAGGGGTTTTCGGCGACTGTCAGTTGGGACGTCCTCGGCTGGAACTTCGTGATCTAGTAGCTGAATTGTAGTCAGATTCAGAACTCTGGGGACTGGACAAACAGTTTAACAAATGGATCACCTTGACCATCAAACCCTCCGTGTCAGTTCGACTTGTGATATGGTCCCATGTTTCCTCTAGCTTATCCTGCCCAGCTTCGCTGTCGTAGCTTTCCACGTGTTTGAACTGTGCAACAACAGTACGTTGGGAGGTCAGCGGCGGAAATCTGTCCCGTAGTAGGTTCCGACGGGTGCGAAAAGGTTCTTCGAGAAGAATCTGGTTGAGCCCGCAATATCAGTCTCCGTGAATCAAGGCAGAAAGGCGCTTGGAATACCTGGCCGTCCAGATAAATAAGGTCAAAGGCAAATACCCCAACTGGAATCGACACATCCTTCAACAGGACATCCTTCCTGGGTCGATTTGATAACTCCTGAAAACTCTTCAAGGTACCATCTGCTGGGTTAATTGCCACGATCTCGGAATCCATAATGAAAGAATACGTCTCCGACTGTCTTTCAAATATTTCCTCTACCATAGCGATGACATCAGGATACTAACAAGAACCATCAGCGATTGTATTGAAATAGTAGGAGAGTGGGAATAACTGCACTTGCCTTTGTAGTCATCTCTTCCAGGTGTCGGGAGAATAGGTGCACTACAATGCTGCCGTCGGCTTCTCTACGACCATGAATCTGCGCTCGCTGTCCATCATACTTCAGTTCAGCAGTGAATGGCAATTCCTTCAGATGTTGGTAGATCTCTTGGAGTGAGCGTATAGGGGTTCCCAAGGTCGGAAACAGAGGTACACCTGGGAAAGTTATGAGGATTTGGTAGAATGGCACCTAGCAACATCAAGATACTAACCAACAGTCAGAGGGACCCGATTTGCTAACCCCTCAAATCCTTCCGTGAGTAAGGCCCCAATAATATGGTCATAATTGGGATGTTGCACATAAATCCTTCTCACTAGTTTCTCCGCTTTACGGAGCTTGGCGTCTAGCTCGTCGTGTGGGGACTCTGTTGCCTTTCCCTTCTTGGTCCCGGACAGCGCGGCGAGAGCGGCCAATAGTTTCTCTGAAACGTAGAACTCTGAGCCATCCGCGTGAGCATCAGTCTTCGTCCAAACGGGGGTTAGGACGAAGCTTCTTGAGAGAGCCGTTAACAAAGTAGTCCTGACCGCACCGACACGGAGATTTTGCGACATGGTGCGGACTAGGAATCGCACTTCTTCCCCCTTCGCGGCGACCAGCAGTTTCTCAACAATTTTCTGCTTCAGTTTGCTCGCGCCGTGACCCTTTGCGTCGGCTATCTGAAGCAAAGAGGCGTACACAGAAGTAACGCGCAGAGGAGGATGAGGCACAAGCGTACGAGTGTTGGATTTAGCCGAAAAGGCGACATCACCCAAATCACCGGTACTGTTGTAAAGCTTCTTTAGTGAGGAAGCAGATAGACCAGAGATGTGTTGGATGGCCTGAGATATGATAGATCCACCAATATTCAATTCTGTCGAAATGTATGGGGGTGACAAGGTATTTGACAGAAGATAGATGGCAGGAATGAGAGAATCCGGATGATGCGCTAAAATTGTACGAAACGTATTCGTCAAACTGTGGAGTATGACAATACGAGAGCGAGTCCCGCAGATTGTTGACAAGGCGTGAGCAAGAAACGAGTACGGGATGTCGCGTGAATCCTTGGGGAAAGACGCGATGATGGACTGTGGATTGTACATGACCGGATCTATTGACAGAACACCATACTCTATCTGGGTGTCCACAGGGTTCAGATTGAAATGTACGATGTTCTTTTTGGGAGATTCTGATACATTATGGAGTTTGGGGTCTTGTTTTGAGCTCGAGCCCTGGGTAGTAGATATGGCTGGTGGATCGACATCGTTGTCTAGAAGATCAACATCAATGATATCAATTGCTTTGGAAATCCCGGCTGAGGTACTAGGGGCATCTGTTGCAATCATAAGAAAGAGGCTAGAAGGGTAGAAAACCCATAAACGTACCAGATTCTCTGGTTGCTTGCCTTGTTTCAGTGGAACTAATTCGTGATGACGCGTCGGCTTTCCTTGGGCTCTTCGCGGGGCTTTGAGAATCCGACGGGGCGAAGAAGCTGTCAAGCTTGGATTGATTATGAGAAGTCTTTCTTCGTTTCGGGGTTGGCATCGAGTCTCAAATGCAAGCGACAGTTCGAAGTGTGGAACTAAGCGTTAAGCGCCCCCTGGACGGCGCCAGGAGTCCAGGACTTCAAGAAATTTCCCACGGTGAAATCCAAATCACAAGCGATGTCAATGCCTGGTTACTCCGAGTCTCCGACTCCCTGCTATCCTTCACTGATAGTGTCGTGTGCTACACTGCTATTAGTATTACTCCTGATCATCGCTTGCGGCCCTACCGGAAGTACATACGATACGCCACAGTTTCTTTACTTGAGAAACGACGGCAACGAACTCGGTGGGTGTCATTCTCTTGTGTCATGAGGAAATTTGACATTGATTAAACATCGGCGTACTTACTGTACATTACGCGCCTGAACGTATTTGAATCGCTTGGCTCTGACATTTTGCTGCTAGTAGAAGCTTAGCTGTCAAGCTATATAGCGTTGAAGTTGGGTACCATGAATCCTTGTGGGTACTGTTATCTATCCCCCGAATCCCGGTTTTGCGTCTAACTGATATACATATAAGTTCTCGCAAAGCATCGAGCGCGATGGCAACAAATGCCGATATCACTCTTATATACAGGATAGGACATCACCTACTTTTAGCAAGTCGTTCCTGGGCCCGTCTCGTACATCTGTTCCAAGGATCTCAGATGTGCACTTGTCCTTAAATGTTTCCTGTCTGAAGCACTTCTGTCATCAGTTGGTCATCGGCTACGGACCGTGAAGCTAACCTCCTTCAGGACGATTGATCAGGATGAACATGCCGACTTGTGCGCGGGAGATCTATATTATTAACACGTCAACCGCCCAGCACCCTTAAGGTACGGCGTCTCAAGAGTAAGACGGTCACTATTTCCGAATTGACTTATATTGCATGGAGATTACTTTGGATGTTTGGTACTCCCTTTCCACAAGCGGTGAAACCAACACGATTCCTCTCTAGCCTCATTCGTATCAACTAGCTGGAACTTATGAACCCAAGCCAGGTAAGCAAAATGCACGATTTGGCATCATGCAACCTCCATTAACTTCTTACTATTGGCAGAACAACTACACTTCTGGCCAGTGGAGTGGCCAGCAGTACAATCCGCCAAGTCAATACCCTTCGAGTGCTCATTATCCTCAGCATCAGTCGTCTGGGTATGGCTCTAGCGAAAGACGACAAAGTCTTCCGCCCAATCCCGGCTACGTAGACCCATATGCTCAGTCCGGCGGTGCCTCTGCCATGAACCCCCGCTACCAGCCTCCAGCTACGACGACCTCGCCACATACTCGAACAAATCAGGATTACCTACCGCCACAATCGTCAGCGACAAATATGCAGGGACACACATACTCTCATTCGCACCGTCAAAGTGTTCATGGTTATACCCACACTCCAACCGCTTCCCACCCATATAGCACTCATACGTCCGGTCGTTCTCGGTCTCACTCTCAGAGCCAGTCATACGCGTCCCACCCGGGGATGTCCTCTTCCACCTATCCCAATGAAATCACACTGTATCCACCAGGTCATAATCCTAGTCCATCCAACACTTCCCAGCCCCGTCCTTACTCTTGCGATCTCTGTGCTCTATCCTTCAATCGCCAGCACGATTTGAAGCGACACAGGGAAACTCATACAGGGGAAAAGCCATACACGTGCAATGGCGGCTGTGGAAAGACATTCACGAGAAAAGATGCTCTCAAACGCCACCAGGTGTGTTTCTTTCCGTTGTGGTGGCTTTTGGTGCTCACAAGATCGTTGTTCAGCTAGTGAAGGGTTGCGGCAAACCAGACGAAGGCTGGTGATCATATTCTGTATATACCGACGGATTCGACAAATTGTTGCTCGTTCCCCTTGGCCCATTAATCGTAACATTACCAGCACTTGCCTCTAATCCTTGTATATCTACCTTTTACCAATGCAGTCATCAGTCAATCGGATCATAGAGCGACCGGAGAAGGACTCACCACGAATCATTGCGCGTGCTCTACAGTCTTTTCCAGTATCCATGCATCGTGAGGTGTAATCTTCCTGTAATAATCCTTGTGTACTCCGACTTCCTGAAACCCGTGCTTCTCATAAAACTTCTTTGCTTCGGTATTCGACACTTGAACGTGTAGATAGATTTTTGTGACTTTGGGATTCGTGTGTGATGACGCGGCTTCTAGGACTGATTTCAGGCTTTGTGACCCAAGGCCTCTTGAACGATACGGCTGGTCCTGCTTGTCAATTATCTTGCGGGACATATGTTCAACGCTAGAACACACCGCTAGTATCCCCATCGTCATAAGATACAGGTGATCTTCTCCGTCTTTTTGCTCAATCCGACAACAGATCGTTCCCACTGTCACTGGAATGAGTAAAACCGCCCCTCCTCCCGCCATACAACCAACTAGCTTGTCCTGTCACTAACCTGGCACGTCATTGTAATAAACTGCAAATAGAGGAGTCTCTAGTCGGAACAGAGGTGTCCTGATCATGAAGGACACGCTTACGAACCGAGTTTGCAAAAGTTTTCCACCTGAGGATTCAGAATGCCCTGATAGAACTTGTCGGTGTATTTGATGGGAAAAAGAACCGAATTCAGTTTTCGAACGGTACCAATGTTATTGGGAGTCAGAGATGAGAAGGAAACGCGAGAATTAGTCGTGGAAGTCATCGGTGAAGAGATCTAGAAAGGCGAGCGCTCGTTGCCCAGAGTTTCAAGGTTAGTCTGCTCCATACAAACGCGCATCACAGACAGTCACAGACTAACCATTCCTTTCGCTTTCTCCGAAGACTACGACAAAAGAGTTCAATGGATATTCATTTCATCAAACTGTGATTTCTTTGGTCTCTCAAGTCGCTCTAATGTTCACTGCGATGTCTCCGAATTGAAATTTCTGCAGGGTCGAACAGCGGAAACAGACAATCCCTGGATTACTCGTCGTTGCGGCATGCTTCAAGCTAGTATTACTCCGTCATAACTTTCTTTTCCGATTCCTGTCATTCTCAAGAACAATTTGACTTGGTTGAATTGCATTTGCGGCCACCCTTCATCAATACTACCTCTCAAGTCGTACTTACCCACTTGTATCTACTTTTGCGTTGTGATCGGACGTTACTCATAGCTGCCTTGGTCGCCGAGCCCAACGAAGAAGTCAACTAATCCCCAGGCTCCCGAAGAACGACATTGAGCAACTGGAAACCCATTGGGTAGTCATATTTAACCGTGGGTCAAAGTCGACGCGCAGCACTCATTCAATTCCTCTTGGACCTTGGTTGCGAGGGTATCCTTGAGCGGTTCTCAGCATGCTTCGAGTGTTTACTCTGGGGAGATTCTGTAGAGGCTCCCAGGACGTATGAAAGGCGCAATGAACAAGCCCTGCTACGGGAGACTCTGCGGAATCAGCGGTGACTTCTAAGGTTCTATCTGTTATGTTGCCGTAGATTTAGGACGGTCGAATGTCCTTTTGAGGAGAAATGAATTCTCAGCTTGACCATCAAACCCGAGCCCGCTATCGCTCGTCGATCCCAGCCCATGTCGCGGTCGGCTCTGGGCGGGACTAGCGATGTCGCATATATATCACGACAACTGGGACGGAGGTTTTATTATTTTTTTTTTTGGTTCATTTCGACCCTAGATGCGTACATATGTTCATTGCATTTCGGTGCCGTCAGTTTAATCGCGGGAGATCATTACTTCCGAAGGACTCGACATCGAAAACTTACCTCTCCTTAGAGGCAAGATACTATACAGTAGTTTGGATCTGATTGATGAAGAGCGAGAAATAAAGTTAGTGGGTGCCTTTGACAGCATCTTCGGGTCCTGAAGGTCACCTATCCAGACAAAATTCAGGCAACGGATCTGTGATCTTGATGGTAGACATGGTGCCCAACGTCTGGAATGTATATAGAATATCTGACAACGTAAGTCGACCAGGAATGTTGCACGCGTGGTTTGCGAGAGAGACAACAGGATAACAATTGCGAAGGCTCGACAACGATAGCAAGACAAGCAGTACTGTACAGGTGAGGCAGCAGGGGAACAACATGTAGGTACACAGTACATACAATGAAAACAAGTGTTAGATGTGATTGTGGTTCAAATGATACAGATGCGCTGAGATGGGGTAATGAGTACGACGGCCGATGAGATAATACATAGCGAGATTGGTAGTGCGAAATGCGAGAGAATGTCCAGTAAACGAAAAACGCGGTGATAAATGGGTTGGACAAACAAAACGGGACCTCTAAAGGATAAATTGATTAATGGACCATGTTGTCAGATGCTGGCAACAACATCAGTACCGGTCACAGATGCATTCAAAAACAGGAACACGTACTCGGGTTGGAAGCTGTCTCTCCTTTTCTTCTTGGGCGAACGCGGTTTACGAGGAGAGCGGTCCAGTCTCTCCAGATAAACATCATCGTAGCTCCGGAAGATACAGCTACCCATATCCTTGTCGTATTCAGTAAGGGTGGCCCAAACGCAATGCCACCTCGGAGTGTCTTCTGCAAATTTGAATGCAACACCGAGATGACGCTTGTCCCATTGGAGATTGGTCTCCTGCGAATGTGACTGTTTGCGTTCAAAGGCTATATCGGAGAGCGTGATTATGGCACAGTCGACGATCTGAAGGCCAATAAAACCGTCATTGGATAAGAGAATGTTATCAAACGACTCGTTCATCTCGAGTTCCTTTGGAATGCCCTTGTATCTGGGGTTATAGCCATCGACCAATATTTGGTATGAAGTATTGTCGGCAAAGTCGAGGGTGAGCGCAGGGTGTTCTGGAGAGCGACGAGCACGACTGAGCACCTTGCCGACGAGTTGAGAAGGTTCTATGCCTCTGCGGTCGATGAAAGGCATGGTGAGGGCATGAACGCGAGGTCGGAAGGGAGGTAGACCTGAGTAACCGAGGTATAGGCTCAGGCGGCAGAGGGCGGGCGTCCCGGCCTAGGCCGTGGTCCATCAGAACTGCACGTGTCCGTCCAGTGACCTTTGCCGTGGCGAGTGATTGTCTTCACGATTCACCTCGACGACGACGACGACCAATATGATGGCTACCCCTTCTCGCCCTTTAGGTCCAAGAAAACCGCCAGGGTCCCATCTCAGTCGCTCAGCTTCTCCTCTTCCTCCTCTTCATGTCCCTGAACCCGTAAACACTACCCAACCGCTCAATATTCGCAAGTCGAAACCTGATGGTCACCAGCTTTCTCCCCCAACTCTTTCTATACCCACCCCAGGTCGTCGTACCCCCAATATCAAGCTCCAAATTCCAGCAGGAAATCTAGGTCCAGAGAACTATTACGGTGGAGGCCCTCAACAGGAACTTCCAGCGAATAGTACCAACAATCCCCCAGATGATGGGCCGGTGACAATAAAGCCCTCGACTCCAAATCTACATACAGAGATGCCTCCACACACTCAGATACCTCCAGATCCAGTAGAGAAGATTCGCAAAATGATCGACCAGGTCGGAATAGATGACGATGCGATACCAGACCTCGCAACGACCGCCTGGTCCAATGATCTCCTCGAGGAGGTTGCTCGTCTCGGAGAAGGTGCAGGAGGCGCTGTCCATAAAGTCAAGGATAAGCGAACCGGTAGGATTTTGGCCCGCAAAACCATCACTACACGGGAAGCACCAACACACCAGCTGCTGCGCGAGCTGTCCGTGATGTCCACGACAGACCATCCAAACATCACGAAATTCTACGGTGCTTTCATGTCACCATCGTCTAGTGAAGTCATGATTATTATGGAATACTGCGAGGGTGGTAGCCTAGAAGCGATTGGTAAACGTATCAAAGAGAGGGGAGCAGTTGTCGGCGAAAAGATCGCTGGTCGTATTGCTGAAGGAGTATGTGGCTCAGTCTCGTTCTCATGCCAAACCATTTCTGACCATTTCGTTAGGTTTTACAGGGTCTAGCTTATCTACACGCTAGACGAACTATTCATAGAGATATCAAGCCCTCAAACATCCTTCTGTCTCGGGAGGGTGTCGTCAAGATCTGCGATTTTGGCGTATCAGGTGAACTAGTTGGTTCGTATGCCGGAACGTTTACTGGGACCAGCTTGTACATGGCGGTTAGTAATGATCGATCTTTCATCTTGCTGCAGTCTTATGCCAACATTTTTTGAATGTAGCCAGAGCGCATTTTGGGCAATGAGTACACTATCCGATCAGATGTCTGGTCTCTGGGAATATCTCTTCTTGAACTTGTTCAAAATCGGTTCCCGTTCCCGAACGATTTGCCTCCGATTGAGCTCATGATGTACATCACATCTGGAGAGGTACGTCTGCTCATTTATGGGTTTCTCAGGGTATTAATATTCCCCTTTATAGCCTCCTCGACTCGAAGACGAAGGCGAAGTGAAATGGAGTGATGACATGAAAGATTTCATCAAACAAGCGTGAGTTGCCAATGGTTTGTACCCAATAAGAATTCGACTTATGACGTGCCGTTGAACAGACTCATGGGCGACGCGGCCTCGCGGCCGATACCTAAAGACATGCTAAAACATCCTTGGATTGGCGGAGTCATGAAGCAGGAGGTTCATATGGCACGATGGATACGTCAAGTGTGGGATTGGAAGAAAACTCGGCCAAGAGACGAGTGGGTAGCTCCCTTTCTTTCGTGCCCTCATTGTTTCTGAACACTTCCACAGTGCTAGCACATCCAGACCGTCCACAGGAAACAGTACTACATCTTCGCGGCCTCAGTCAAGTCACAGAGCCGACTCATCATCCTCTGAAGAATCGCCTCCTCGATCTCATCCATGATGGTGTAAAGTCGTGATGACATCAAACGTGGGCTGTCAGTTGGTGATGAAAATGCATCGACCATGGATGGAATACGTTTCACGAGCAGAGCCCTGCAGAGCCTTCCTGATATTGCTGTATAGCTATAATGTTCCGCTCTGACCTTCCATTGCCTCCACCCATTTGGTTTCTCTGGTTCTCGCTTTCGGCTTGTTTTGCTTTCATTTATAGCTGGTCTTGCAAGCGCTACTTTCACGAGTCTACAGCACATACATCTTTCTCCCCAATTACCATATATACAATATCTGTTGCCATTCTGTCAATCAAGGAATCGTGTACATGTACTAAGAGGGCATCAAGCCATTCGAGAGTGACTAGTTCGGAGTTGTGGTGTATTGTGGGTGCCAGCTTGTCTGTGTCTATTGAAAATGACCTGAACCTCGCTAAGGCTTGGTTAGCGAACGGATTTTCGGCCCCTGAACTCGGATGACTGGCGAGCGCAAAACGGGGTTATCGTCTGTTATCGTGTTGTGGAATCTTCAAGGTGTCAGTAGGATTTCGTGAGTACCGACAGTAGCCGACAGCTTGGTCTTGTTTGGCGAAACCCACGCGATCCATGTACTGTATAGGTGATTAGTTGTTCCCTTCGCACTATGATATCAGAACGGCTCCAAAATTTCTCTTCTAAATTTCTTAATTCAATTGGCTGAGCAGGAGAGTAATGGTCTCGAACCCTATGTTTCTTTCAGGCTACTTACTTGATCCAGTCTTCTTCGATTCGTGATGATTGATGCTTCTTCACGCCGATAGGACAAAAGAAACCTCACGAACCGCGTGTACGGCACGCAGCGCTGGCCTTCCAAGACTTTTAGAGTCCCGGACACGGAATGAATGTCTGCGACCCTGCATACTTCCCTGCTCTTCTCTCCGACCTTTCTTTGATGGCGCACTCCCGTAATAGAACTCTATGGAACTGCGTTTTTGTAACGGTGACCAACTGACACCTACATTTTTTGTTCGCACCCTCACTGTGGCAGTTTGTTGTGCGATGTTCGGGAAGGTAAGTTCATGATCACTCTTGCGCGTGGTCCGTTTATTTTTAAGTAATTATACAGCTTTTTTGCACGCAATACCGCGCATTGGCCTTGGAAGGAAAGCGATGAGTCAAGGTCCACCCATAGTTTGTACGTCAAACGTTTCGGCTTGCATGGGTACAGAACATTTTGAGGTGACGCAGTTGTTTACGTTGTTTTTTCTTTGCTGCTTCAGGAAAGACTCCAGGGTCTATGGAAATGATACCTACCCAAGAGGCTTCATTCCCTTTCGTTGAACCCGCACCCGCGCCTACTCGCCTGCCAGCCAACAGGGTACAGCCACATGATTTTCCGTGAAGGTTTTTGATCCTGTTGATCGACTTCTTCGCGATCGCATCGGATGGTAAGCGACAGGCTCTATCATCATTCGCTTGTGCTCCCGCGAGTTAGTAGCATCCAACGGATTGTCGGTAACTCAACGCCGGCTTGTCCAAGCATATTTTCACTTGAGGATGCAAAGTGGGCGTAGATGTTCTTTCTACAACGACCCATTACCTCAACTGTTTATTCGCCAGGGATGTCATGATGACCGCCACCCCGAGTCCGGGGAGGTCCTTTGTCCCAATTTTGATATGCCCGTGCCCACGAATGTCGGAAAAGGGTCCTAGAGGGTCCTCTGGTCAAAGTTTTACCCCACCTAATCGCAAACGAGGAAGAAACCGAATGAAGTGTTCAGTCCACTTAGGTTTAGTTCAATGTGGTCGGTCATCATCTTTCACTTTTTTACCCTCCTCCTCTCTATCTTTCGCGGGAACATGTTCGTCGGCCTGATGAGCTCAACGTGTCTTTACAGCTTCCATTGGATTATGTATTTGTGACGACGTCGTCCTTGCGCCCCCTGAGGTCCTCATGTATACGTGGGTCTTATATTATTCTCTTCACACTACTTCTTGCACATGTCAAGCGATTATTGGTGGCGGACGGAGATGAGCTATAAAGGCATCCGCGGAGCATCACGCTGATCAACCCTGGCTCAGCCCTTTCATGGGGAATTTCTTTTACTCATTATTTCCTTTCTTCTGACATCGTGTGATGGGGCAACTTTTGTTGGGCTGTGATGCGCCCACAATGTTTTTAGGGAGGTAATTGGTGAGCAACTCTAGTCTCTAGCCTTGGTTCTTTTTTAGTTCTTCCTGTGACGGCTTTATGTACTCGCGTTCGGAGAATGTACGAGGTATGCCTTCATTCGATCGAGAGAAGATGATTTTCATGACACAACCTGCAGGCCACGTACTCAAGAAGCACGAGCACGATTTTCTCGATGTCATATATGTAGGTACACCATTGTACGCCAGTCTAGATGTCCCTTTGTGCTAGAGTCTACGCATACATGTGGCAAAAATATTATGTACAAATCATTTCTGTTGACGGGCTTCTGGTAAGTAGACACTCACTCCCATATAATGGCGTGGTTTCCATACTCACCATATGTAATTCTTTCAGGTGATATCTGATGAATATGATTTTCGACATGTGGGTGCGCAGAGTGGGGGTAAGGCAAGTCATTAATAGACTGTGCCCAAGACTGTTCTGTGAACGAACAGAAGAGAGGACTGCACAGGCCAGGCTAGACCAAGATGTTGAACGTTGAGTAGGAGCAAACTTATGATGAAACAAAAGATGATCGGAACAAATGCACCGCGCCCCGACGTCCTAATTTGGGGAGTGAGTCAGGGAAGATAAATATTCCCCAAATTGTTGTCAAACGCTCTTTTCACTTCGAGAAAACTCGGCCGGTGCTGAACCGATTCCGATCCATGGCTGGTGCACTGCAAGGTGCACCAGCCTGTTCCGTTGGAAATAATTCTTGAAATTGGTGAAAAACGAAAAACGCAACATTATTTTATGCTATTACATATGGCAAAGGTTTATTCAAAATACCATAAAAGGAGCGTTGGTTTGGCTCTTTGGGCTTGGAGCTGTATACACACTGGTGTGCGACCCTTAGATCTGATATTCGGTGATCCACGGTTAGGGCTTCCGTACATAACATTGGACCCCGATTCATTTTTTCTTTGCTTCGTGACTTCTTGCTCGTGTATATATTCTTTCACTCATCCTCCACTCATCTCCCGCCCTTCTATCATGTCGTAGTCAGTGTTTTACTTTTTTTCGCTCTCGTCTTTGCCCATTCTCACGCGTCGCTTTCAGCTCACAACAGCACCACTACCTTCCGTCTCCCCAACAACAATATTACTCCCCGCCACACCTCAATCATGGTCAACCTCACAATACTACCCCCACAATGCGTCAGGAAACGACGGCTCAAAGAAAGCGACCAAAATATACCCGCAGTAAGACCGGTTGCTTGACATGTCGCGTCAAGAAAATCAAAGTGCGTTTGATTGACTTCTATGGGATTTGCAGTTTCTGACACCACAGTTAGTGCGACGAAGCTAAGCCCAACTGCATGCGCTGCACACATGGCCAACGAGATGTGCGTAGGCGCAATGCTCAGTATCGATGTATCTTATAATTATGGAAACAGTGTACTTGGCCAGAAGGGGTCCCGACGCGAAAGAAGTCGACGTCGAGAAAGGATTCGATGGATGGAAGACCGTCCACAGCCAACTCTTCAGTCTCAGATGGTTCTACTCCTCCGACAAGGGACCGCACACCACCACGCACTCAACCTTTGGATTTGGGTATACCTCCGCTGGCCTCGCGACGAACCCAGTAGGTCACTTCGTTTTTCAGTTTCACCACGTTAACCCTCTGGAAAAGAGATTCATACTTGCAGCTAGCTCCGCTACCTGCATCTGAACCTCGTCGCCAGTAGGCATTATATTCACTGTCTGCGTGGTCCAGCTCACGATTTTTACAGGGGGCGTTTTGCTTACAACCATCCATCTGGCTCCACATCCAATCAGTCTGTTCATCTCATTCCAGATATCGCCTCGTATCCTCGGTATGACCACTCGTACACGACGGAACCTCACGCTGCTCCCGCTCGCGTTTCCTCTGCTGTGAGACCCTTGGATCATCATTCTGTTGGACACTGGAGTCCCCAACTTCCCTCTCCCTCTGCTCCGATGTTGCCTCCAATGAGCACGGTGGAACACCATCATCATCCTTATGTGTGTTTCAATTCTATTCGTGTGCAGGATCGCACTGATTTCTTCACAGTACAACAATGTCCCGCCCCCAAGGAACCTCTTGGACCACACCGCGCCGAATGACAGATATCACCAATAAGAATCTGACAGGGTCTGACCCTATCCTAAATGGATTAACGCCTTTCACGACACTCCTTAGCATGACAAAATCAAGCACGTTTAAAACTTTCGTCGTCACATATTATACCACCATTATTCTTATTCCCTCGACTCAACTTGTAATCGCCCCAGGATTTTTCGTATGCATCTCGACACCCAGACATTCGCTGTTACACGTTGCAATCGCATTGTAGGATCTTTTCTCTTTTTCCCTCTTCCTGCACATCACAAAAGCACCTCATGATTGGCATTACCTCCGTTTGTTCGAGAGTTAGACTGTATATAGTTACCTATATTACGCACATTCGTATATTTGTTACCCCATTAGTTTATGAAATTGCACTTTCTGGAATACCTGATAAGTACGCTTTTCCGAATGTAGAAAGGTCAAAAAGAAGGCCGAGGGAGTCGCGCAAGAAATAGCTCTTGTCCGAACAAATGGTTGAGCCCCAAACAATCACATTACACAGACAGGTTGAAGGAAGATAATATGCGTCTCGAAATATCTTGGTTTACTATGATTATACAGCGGCAAAACCCATACGTTGACCTCCTACGTCCCAAACACTGTAATAATGTTTCAATAAGCTGGCACCAACAATCTGCAAGTTGTCGACAGCATTGATAAGGGTCTGGCAGAGAGACGGGTCGTTTTCGAATGGTCCGACACTCAATTCGCTTGAGGGAATGGTGAGATTGAACGGCTCTCCGTTCTGCGCGACGAATGTAATGTCGATGACGGCGGGCAAGCTAGATATTTGACTGCAAGCGATTCCATACGTACCCTTCTCTGCGGAATTGGGTTTGATGTCGGTCGAGATTAGAGCGTAAATACTCTGTGAAAGACGTGACGATGGAGCAGCAATTAAAATTATTAAATCATCCGTCGAACAAGCGAGAAAGTTGCCGACATACCTCGGTCGTACCAGTGTCGAACACCATATTGCTGGTTCCGCTGTCGAATATCAGGTTGCGGCTTGCCCGTAGCGTGGAGGTCGTCTGTCCGTTGACTGAAATCTGCGGTGAATTTAGACGCCACGTTGAGCTCCCCCCGCTTGGCAAAGACGCGAACACGAGTGGTCCTAATATCGGTGTCATCAGTATTGGGTTGAGGCGTAGGTTGAAAGGTACGAAGCAAGTACCCGAGAATTTAGACTCATCAATTCCACCGATGGTGAGCTCTGCATTGCCGACGTCCACTGGCGCCAAAAACATTCCAAAAAGGGCTGGAGAATAAAATTGAAGGTCGACCGGAATACTTCTCTGGATCTTGCTTACATGGCAGCCCTTGAGAAATTAGGTTTGCAAAGAATCCAGATGCCCTGGCACCCATGCCTAAGGGTAATACAAAAGAGTCATTGTCTGAGGGGCTGCTGATTACGCCAGCATGCTATATCAGAACATACCCTGTATCCCGCTGAATGGATCGATATTAAACTTCGGGGTCTGGTCAGTGATGAGAAACAAAGGCACGTTCGACGACTCCAGGCCGCCAACCGTAACAGTGTCAGTCCCGCTCCTCAGCGTAAGGCGATAGTTGGCCCCAACTACGGGATCTACCCCCACGCCCGTTCCGAACGTGATCGACGTTGTGCGGCCCCCATCGACAAAGGTTTCGCTTTGGGAAGGATCGAATTTTGGGGCATCGTTCAAGCACGAGTCACAAAGGGTGCCTAAAAAGCATCATTGAAGGAGGGAATCGTGGTTTAACAGGACGAAACCCCTCACTCGTAAATTCCAGCGAAGAACTGCCCGTGTCGAATACAACGGTAAGTTCCTGTGGAGGCGTGCCAACTATCCGACTCGTGTTTCAGGCAAAGAATAAAGCCCAGTATCGTAAGAACGAACCTGATATGTTACCGAACCATCTACACCGCGTTGAGTACCAGTAGAGAGTTTCGGAAATGTTGACTCACTGCAGTTCAGTGTTCTTGAAGAATATGTCGAGTGGTACATCAGAAGGCGAGAGAGCTCTCCTTCTGAGTGGGGACGGACCATGCACAGCTCTCGAGGACAGAGCTATCTTACGGGGTGCTACCGCTGCGGATGATTGATGGCAGATAGCAAACAGGGAAAGTATCAGCAGCAACATAGGCCCAGAAAGAATGGACATTCTTTCTTATATGTCTGCTATGACCAGAAGGCCCAAAAATAAACAGGAAAAACATCACTAACAGGGTGAGGTGGGTGAGAGTCTTGTGCTCCTAGATTTTATATTTCCCAAGTATACTGCATGTCCGCCGTACCGAGCAAGAGTCTTCCACACTGTAACATGCCCTCGTGATGAACGGTGACATAAATCATACAAATTACTCACACATATCTTCTAAATACAAATCTAACACGGACAATGACTTGATACGCACTGACAGGATCAAAGAAGAGATGTAGTCTCCAGTAGAAGAACAATACCTTCAATAGGAGTAAGCATATGTAGTTATGACGGTAATAGTCAGGATTTGCTTACTGTGGACGATCTCAGATAAACTTTGAGATTCGGGGTCGACCACGAGATCAGCTTTCTGTGGTGCTTCGTACGGCTCATCGATCCCAACCACACCTTTAATATCACCTTTTCGTGCTTGTGCATAGAATCCCCGACGGTCAGTCTTTTCACAGTATTCCAGAGACGTCGCGACATGGATCAAGAAGAAGTTTCCTCCTGCACCACCAGACTGTGTGACGGTGTCACGGGCATATTTCCTGGAGGATTCGTCGGCTGCTACTGGGGCGGCAATGACAGCAGCACCTGCTCGGGCCAATTCCGCAGCGACAAACGCAATGCGCTCGATATTGCGGCGTCGTTCCTCGGTTGTATAGGGTTGCTCTATCATTGCCTTTTCAGCTAGCTGGACCATAATTGTCTAAATGTGGCCACTTACCTGACGGGCGGCGGTCTTGGATATCTTCCCCGAGAAGCAGAGATACACTTCGTCCGCCTTGCTCGTTGAAAGCGACTTGGAGCGCTTTGGCAATCTTGTCTTTTCCGGAGTTATGGAGACCGCTCAGGAATACCACGAATCCCTGCTTATTTCTAGGAGGATAGCTCTCACGAAGTGACTTGACAACAGCGCTAAAGTTGATTAGCGCTCAGTAATGGAAAAGCATAAGCGCCTTACTCATAGCTGAACCAATCTGGAATCGCTGCTCCAGTCTTCAGTCGACGGCGAAGCTCAGTACCTGATATATCGAGGGTCTGAGTCCCACTTGGAACTTCATCGATAGGCTGATATTCATCGGTAGAGGGGACGTAAGTCATTTGTTGGAAGGGGACCATGGTAATTTGAAGTTCTTCACGGTATTGAGACACGAGCTGCAGTTTTATTAGTATAGGGAACTTGTAGTGATGAATATGGGAATAACCTCCTGTGCATCGTAAGGCCCATAGAAATCCTTGCCTTGGGAATTCTTCCCTGGTCCTGCATGGTCTCTTCCAACGATGAAGTGGGTTGCGCCATAGTTTTTACGTATGATGGCGTGCCAAACAGCTTCACGGGGACCTGCCATTCTCATAGCCTGAGATGATAGTGAGAACGGTGTCCTGCGTCATACTTTGAGCGCACTCACGAGAGGTAACAGAGCTAAGTGGCCCATGCCATTGGGGTATTTAGCCATGATGGCCTCGTACACCCTAACTCTTGTGTAGTGATCTACATCTCCTGGCTTTGTCAA
The DNA here is from genome assembly GCA_037176845.1 of Paramarasmius palmivorus. NCBI lineage: Eukaryota > Fungi > Basidiomycota > Agaricomycetes > Agaricales > Marasmiaceae > Paramarasmius > Paramarasmius palmivorus. The sequence continues at coordinate 977,209 of JAYKXP010000010.1, read as the reverse complement.
TCCAACCACCGGGTGAATTAGTACGTTCTAGGATTGAGTGGGATTAGAGGTACTGAATAGTAGGGCAACGGTGGCTTGGCAACTCTTACCGCCTGGTGCTGCCGTGCTGCCCGAATAGTGAGCTCTCGATGAGCTCTGTGCATCGGGTTCCTCGCTGCTCGTTGATTAGTTCACGAATAAAACGTAGTCAGGCTTAGGACCTACTCTGGAAAGCGACGACCTTTCTCCAGGACATCTTTTTGAAGTGCGAGCGCAATTCGGTTGGGGTATCTATTGTGAAGTAAGAATATATTTTCAGAAAAGGCAATTTCTCATGACCCACATCGCAAAGGAACATAATCGAAATGAACTGGCGGCTGGATTGCTTGAATTGGACCTCCAATATAGAACTCCTTGACTCTGTTGCGAAGGTAGGCAACCGATGGATGAGCAGGATCATCAGCACCAAGAACTTTCACAGCTTCGTTGACTCGGTCGGGTTTATACACGTCCTCAACTGCAAAGGGTGAGGGACGCATGAAAAGCTGCGAACAACTAGACAACTAACTTGTTATAATCGCAAGTGCTTCGTCGTCTCGAGGGTCGCGTAGGGCGATACGCTTTCCGGGTGCAATGGACAAACGATCAATGTCTTCTACTGAAACGTCAAGAGTGATTGGAATGGGGAATAAGGTTCCATTGGTGAGACGAAGGGTATCGACGACACTAGGCAATGAATTAGAACATTTTCTTCGAGTTAAAAGATTGGCACACACCTGGTATAATCCTTTTCATTCATGAATCCCTCCAGGGGGCTGAATCCTCCATTGGTGATGAGTTCTAGATCGCAAAGTTGACGCTGGTCGAATGTTGGGTTAGCGATGGGAGAGTCACGTCGTTATGCATAGGTACTTCAGTCAGAATGATGTCGGGGAGAGAGGCGGCTTCTTCCCGCAGTTTTGGGGCGATATCACTGTCTCGAACAATCAAGTCCTGATGAAAGACAGATAAGAAAACGTTTTCTTGCATCAGCAGGAAAACACGTACTTTGAGCACACCGCCATGGGGGATATTTGCCATTTCGATTGTTTTCTAAAGCGACGCTAGACAGCGAGAGGCTTGAAGATGTTTATAAGAACTCGTCAGCCTCTTGGCCATCTTTTAAGAGGTCCTGCCGTTTTGCCAGCTGTCGTCAAGGTTATGCCATTCACATTATTCATTATCACGCAATAATATGACCGATCAGTACCATTAATGTTACACTAATCCGTGGACCATGGCGGGTGAAGATGTGCTTATCGATTCAAGCATCTAGAGTTTATACAACTAAGAGTGTCATTATTAGCTTGCCAGTAATGTAGTAAGAGTACAATTGTCCGCTATGACCCAATCCCAAGAAATATAGGGCTCAGAGAAGATTCCACCAAAAGTCGACTTTGTTCTTTTGGGTCCCACCGCATAGGCCGTATACCAGTCCCAACCCAGCCACTCTTACGATTTGGGGCTGAGTTATCATAAACAAACTGTCTGGTGCTACCGTCCGAACTTGAAGAGTCGCTGTCTCCATCGATAGTCACAGCGGCGAGCTTGGTTCGTGCGTCAAATATGCCAACGAACTTCGAGTCGACCGAAACATTGGTATCTGCCTGGTTATTCTGCACGAAAAGGTCGATCGGAGCTGGTGGTGCGGAGTCATCGTGAAGGACACTAAGTCTCAATGGCGCGCTGAAGCCTTTGACCTGCCCCAGAAAAGTCGTAGGATGGTCGACGGATCCTGCAGGTGGTGCTTTCAGAATGACCTGAGCATCAATGATACTGGACGCCGCTCAAAGTTAATATAGGTTTCCCGAACAACTCGTACATACGCACCTGTTGCCAGTGCCTATCGAGAAGTATGTCGGACCTTTCGAGCTAGCCTGTTGAACTAGGGTGATGTTCGCAACTACTGGGCTGAACAAGCTTATTAGATGGTCATAAACAGGATAATCACAACACAGGACTTACCCGCTCACGGTATCGATATTCAAGCCCTCGGAAATGTTGAAGACTCCGGAGATGGGTGCCAATGAATTTTTTAGTGTAGCTTTCGCTGCGCTCACGGTCTATATACGGGCCAGGTCAGAGGGCGCTTTGCTGATAAAAGAGAACCAACATTGCAGGATATGTTCATACCGGCGCCTTCAACGTCCATCTTCTTTATAAACATCTTGTTTCCCAGGTCCCCGAAGGATTGCAGGAATCCGGGTAGTTCCGTTGTAATGCTATCAATGTCGAGCACAGTGGGTGAAATGGGGAATAAAAGCCTTATGGTTAAAGAGAGTGTTTCGGAGGATTGTATGTTGCTAGGTAGCTTCATAGACAATGTGAAATCGTGTATTCGGGTAATGCTATGAACACTTACAAAAATGGAAAGGCCTCTCCTGGTCCCTTGATCCACAAAACAGATGTTTGTCTCTAGCCAATTGTCGTTGTTGGATGAATTTAGAAAGACATGAATGACAGCGGAGGAGACAGAGGGGTCTTCATTCACATCGACAATCAATTGGCCAAAGAAGTTAGGCATGTGGTCAATCCCATGCCCGTTATCTGAATGAATAGCAAAGGTGCCGGACGGAGAGAATGTTTGAAGAGCGCTAGAAAGAGTTCAGCAAGAGCCACAAGCAATGAATCGGGTTGAAACGTACGTGGCAGTGTAAGATCCTGCTTCTTGTGTACTGTCCCATCTATTACAGGAGGCAGAACTATTCATCGCAAGAGCCTTTAAGGATACAGGCATTTGGGAAGAAGAATCGTCGTCTCCACCGAGCCATGGACTTGGAGGGTCAGGTTTCTTTTGATGTTTGACCTTCTTCTGCAAAATCTCGAATGAGCATGACCGTCTGCAGAAGCAAAGGTAAGAAAGTTCACCAAGACTATGACAGGAACTCCAATAATAATGGAAAGAGCAACATATATGCCCAATGCGAAGAGAGTTGCCCTCCAAAACCGACTATCGACCCGCTTGCGAGGGGACTTGGCTGGACTTGCTGCGTACTGCGCTTGCGATGATTCGTAGTCAGGAAGTGAGGAAGTCGAACGCCCATAAACCGACGGTTCGGGCAAACGAATAGTCGGACCAGCGACTTGAATGTCAGACTTTTGCTGGTTTTCAACGTCAAGCAAGATCATGAGCTGGAGAACATTGAAGTAAAGGGAGAAAGGTAGGAAGGTCGGAATCTACCCCTCAGTCCGAGTGATCGCTGCGGACTACCATAGTAGCGGTGTGAAATTCCGGAGCCCGAGGCTCGAACGCTCATCAAGGCATCAAGGAAAGGTCGATTTAGAACAGTGTTTGAGCATATAAATTACGCGACGTGTAACAATAAAAATACAATCCAGTGTTTATCCAACAGCCCGTCCTAAAGTTCCTCAGAGAATGGTCCATTTTCCTTTCCCGAGACTCGAAACACCGATGTCACAGTTTTTATAACTCGTAGCCATGCTTCCACTAAAACCTTCATACAGTCCTTGGTATTTTCTCTGCATGCTCTGAGTAATGACATCAGATGTAGATTCGCAGTATCACCAATCGTTCGTGCGTCTCCGACAACCACACTTGGAGACGGTCGAGCCTACAGACATGGTGAGTAAATTGGATTGAATGCTATAGCCATAGATACCAACCTGGCCGACTACAGCCCTTTCGGCTTCTAGGATTAGATGTTTAGTCTCTGAGGGGCTGATCTCGGACCATAACTTTCGGAAACGGTCAACGGCATCCAAGCTCTCGCTTAACCGATGTAGAGTGTTGACGAGGGCTACAACTTCCGAACGTTGCAGGAGATTGGTGTTGGAGTGTGGGCTATGAATAAGACGACCATTAAAGCTACAACGGAAACGAGACAACGGTTCACGTACTCCAGTGCCTTTTCATCCATCTCAAAAAGAATCTTGAGTGCTGTGGCTAACCCTGTAGTTTGTATCTTGCCCCATAGCCGACACTTGTCGCAACCGACGCAATCCATGATTCGCGTTACATTCCTGAAGTGGGCCTTGAACTCCTCTTTCAGAATCTTTTAGGAATCAGAAGAGAGCCCATAAGTTCATACACGCGTCGCTTACGTTGGCGTTCTCCCCACGGAATAACACTGTTTCGTCAAACCTCCCGGCCTTTTGAGCAATGGAGATAACGTTAGACAACATATGTTTCGTCTCTACTTCGTCTTCGTGATTTCCTGTCGAGCAGTAATCGTAGGCAGAGAGATAAGGGCCCAATCGGGCAACGGCCCGCAGCATCAAGACGGTATTGAAGTATATGTACTGTAGGCGTTCAGGATGGGAAGCTACCCGTTGAACAAAGCATTCAAGGTTGGGTCCCTACGTATACCTGCTTAGTAGTCCATAACAACTGGCAACATGACCTCAGCGCGACTTACCCATTCACCAGTCGTTTGGTTCAGGTACTCCATGCAGATATGGGTCGATATCGAAGCATGTAGACCTAAACGATATCACAATCAGCTTCGAAAATGTACAAACCGTTATAGATACAGACCTGATATCACTTTGTAGTAGACCCGCTTCTCCAAACATTGTTCGATGGGAACTCCGTCTTCACGGAGGACACCGGACATGGTATCAGGAAGTGAGACAGGTGCTGGAGATGGTCCCGTCATGAGGTTGAGTTCAGACAAGCCAAAGCAGTTTTCTTCATAGATGGACCTCCATATACGATGGGCATCTGGCCCTGAATAACCTGTGAATCGCTCCGGGACACGCGTGAGGTCATAATAATCTCCTTCCGTGTTGTCGTCGAGGAAACAGAAATCGGCATCCCTGTAGTAACAGCCAGGCAGTCTATGTTCGCCGTCGACAAGGGCGTCGACTTTACTTAATGCTTTGGCTCTCCATCTCGGCGGAATTTCGCTCTAGGAATGACGGAAATCTAGCACAGGAAAGCGACAGATGGATAGCGACGAACCTCGTCTACTGTTGTTATGGCACATCCTGGATTGTTGCAAGACCCATGATCATCCCAGAAGGGACATTCGCGATATAGATCTACCTGTGTGAACGAGATGACGCGTAATTTTACCGCGACTAAGGGCAAGACATACTTGGAAGTATTTGAAGAACGGTGTTTGAACGAGTTCATGTAGGTTTTGAAAGAGATCTTGATTCACGCTTTCTACGGTTTCATAGTCGCACAACGTGGTATCTATAGGACCAGTAGGCTTGAGTAAAGATAGAATTAGCATCACCAGTTGATCAATGCAGAGACATATTACTCACCGGAATATTCTGACACTCTGAATAGTCTACCGGTTGGTGCTCCATTACGCTCTGCAATTGATCTTGCCTGACCAGACTATTTGACAGGAACGAGTCGGCGAATGCATGGGGCCAGAGAGAGGCAAAGACTGGAGCTAATCTCAACAGCCTACAAAGGTGCATTGGGAGTAGAAGAGACGTAATCCGAGGAGGAATAGTCTTGTCATCCTGTGTCGTATTTCAGTAAGCAGTTTCATTGAGAAACCTCCACGTCAATCATCCGGCGTCCACGTGGCAGAACTTGGCGCTAGGAAATTCAAGCACACAAACGCGTAAATGGCGGAGAAAGTTCGATAGCTGTTCAGTACTGTTCGAATTATAAAAGCAATGTAACCAAAGAAGTAAATATTCTGCTAGAGAGATATTGAAGCCAATTGCAAGTAATTTCACTCAGCTTCGCTCGTGAAATTTCGACGGGTAGAGTAAACATGACCAAATCAGGCAGGTGACGGTGCAGCGGGCGTCCCACGGCCATGAAATCCATCTTATTCTCATTCTTCCATCTTCCAAGGCTTGCCAGTCAAGTGCATTTGGCATTTGACTAGAGTCTTCAGGTACTTTCTCGTCAAAGGCTTTTCTCGTTCTTCGGACACCCGCAATGGCCCTATCTGCTGCAGACCTACAGGTAGCTATCCTATTTATTGACACGTACCAAAGTTTAATCCTGACCTCGTATGCAATAATCAGAAAAGGCACGAACACGAAGGTGCACCAGACCCATTCCCTTCTCTCCCTGATGCCCCCGAGCCAAAGGCTCCAAAACGTCAGGAGGAACTCGACACCGACTCCCACTCTGCCTTTCCTTCTCTTGCGTCTGCTGCACCCCCCAAGCCAGTTGCTTCTGCTTGGGGTGCTTCTAATGGACCACGGATTAAACCGGTTATCGCCAAGCCTGTCTTCACCGATACTCTCGACCTTTCCGTCATTGACTTGACTACCGCTGGCAAGGATGGCAAACCTGCTACTCTCGGAGAAGTCATGAAACAGGTCATGGCCAAGTATAAGGTCAAATTGGAGGCCTCAGGAAATCAAAAGACTCGCCAGACAACGTTCCACATCAAGGCTGATACTCAGAAGGAATTGGATAAGGCCAAAAGGAGCCTTTTGGCGCTCTTGAGTCCCATTGTACGTACCGAACAGTATTCTCGGGCTATCAATCTTGATCGCTTTCTATAGGTCACTCTCACTCTTGATGCACCAGTTTCTACCATCGCCTCCATCATCGGTCCCAAAGGTACGCCGGCAGACGTGTCTTTCAACAGAGGTCTGAGACGTAAACGTAGGTGCTACTCTTAAGCAAATTCGCGACCAAACCAGCGTCAAAGTCGACATCCCGCGCAAAGAAGAGGTCGCAACTGCGAATGGCACTAATGGCACGGTCAACAAGGAGAACGACGAAGAAGAGGAGCCTACGGTTCCTATCACCCTGACTGGCCCTCAACCACTCGCCTATGAAGCAAAAGATTTGTTGAATCAAATCATTGCCTCAAAGACTTCTAAAACCACTCAACGAGTACGCGACATTCCTGCAAATGTCCTCCCTTTCGTTATTGCCAAGAAGAGTGTGTTCCAGGAGGCTGCAGCGGGAGGCGAAATCAATCTGTCTCTCAACAGAGCTGCAAGGGAAATCACAGTTCAGGGCGACCGTGAAGCCGTTGTACGAGTTGTCGAACTCATCAAGAGCACTGTTGAGGACTTGAAGGCCAACTTGAAGTCAATCAAGATGTCCTTACCCAAGCGTCAACACCGTCTCTTGGTTGATAAGGCTGCCCAGGATCTCATGGCCAAGACGAACTGTGCTGTAATCGTCGCTCCCCAAGATGACCCCAGTGATGAGGTTACCGTCTGGGGTGAAGGCAATAATTTGGTCAACGGTCTTTCTGTTGTTATGGAGCAGGCGAATTCTAAACACATCCACGAGTTCCCTCTACCGGGCCCCATTGGACTTTCCAAGCAACTTCTCCAGTACATGACGCACATTCAATACCCCAAGACGTTGAGTGCTGCTCATCCAGGAGTAATGGTCTTTACACCCTCATCGGCTTATGCGGACAAGGCGCACAGTCTTAACCTTGACATTGTCGGCGACAAGCCACAAGTCGATGCTGTTGTGCGACAGGTTTCAGAGCTTCTCGGAAAGCTTATTGGTGCCACTAAGGAAGTAAACATTGATTGGCTTGTTCACCGGGTAATCACCGGCAAGAATGCAAAGAAGTACGCCCCCTTATTATTACGGTCTAGTGATCTACTCACGAATGAATCAATAGACTGAAGCAATTCTATGAGGCACACAATGTTCAAGTATACTTCCCTCCTGAAGCAGAGGAACGGTCTTCTGTTCTCTTGGTCTACGATCCTTTTGGCCCTTCCGCTTCTCCTGCACCCGACGAAAAGAGTGGCCATCTTGACGAGGTCGCTACGGAACTCATGAAGCTAGCCAAAGAGGCTGCTGACGTCAAGAGTGAAACCATTCAGGTCGAGAAACGCTGGCACGAAGCTATCGTCGGACAAGGTGGAACCACGTTAAATGCGTGCGTATTATTCTACACCGTTCATCCTTCTGCTGACTGTTGGCTGTTCTCCAGTATCATCGGCGAGGAGAAGACCATCTCAATCAAGTTTGGTACCGAAGCTGGCGAGTCTGCCACTGAGGACACTATCTTGATTCGTGGTGCAAGCTCTGATGTCAATCGCGCTGTCAAAGAGATTCTCAAGATCGTCGAGGACGCTAAGAACGACGAGATTGTAAACAGTTATGTGAGGCAGAACCACATGTTCGTTGTGTCATATCGACTAATAAACTACCTTTCTAGTCCACTGAATTCGACATTGACCGCGAGTACGTCGGCCGTGTTGTAGGTGCTCTAGGTGCTGGTATCAACAAACTTCGGGAACAACTTGGTGTCAAAGTCGATGTGTCCGACGACGTCGACGAGAAGGTGGAAGGTACTAAGAAGAAGAAGGCCGTACACCAGAAATCCAAGGTCACGGTATGCGTCTTACCTGTTCTGTTCTAGTGACTATTGCTTATACCACACCCATTAGATCACCGGTCGCAAAGAGAATGTGGAGGAAGCTCAACGAAGGATCTTATCTCAGGTCGAGAGACTTGTAAGCAGACAACTCTTGGTTTACCCAGATTGAAACCTGACGGGTAGTATTGATAGGCTGATGAGACCTCCGAAGTCCTCAAGATTGCCAACCAGTACCACTCTTCGCTCATCGGTCAGAATGGCAAATATGTCATCAGGCTTGAGGAAAAGTATGGAGTCAAGATCACATTCCCTCGTCAAGCCTCCGACAACGGGGAAGGCAAGACCAGAGAACCGTTGAAGCTCGATGAGGTTCTTTTGAAGGGTGGCAAGAAAGGCGTTGCACAGGCCAAATCAGAGATTCTCGAGGTGCGCCAGCTCAGCTATCTATACGATTTGCACTGACATTGTGAAAAGGCTGTCGAGTTCGAGAAGGAATCCAACAACGTTCTCAAGTTTACAGTTCCGACTCGATCTGTTGCACGAATCCTTGGAAGAGGAGGTGCCTCAATCAACGAGATCAAGGATGCCACCGAGGCTCAAATCGACATCGACAAGACTGACGACGGTGCAGTGACCAATGTGACTGTTCGCGGCACCAAGAAAGCTATCAGCGCTGCCAAAGCCGCTATCCTCGCCATCGCTGAACAGGTTACTGAAGAGGTCACTGTCACTGTCAAGGTCGAGAGCAAATTCCATAGGTCACTGATTGGTGCTGGTGGTCAAGGGCTCAAGGATCTGGTTTCGAAATGTGGTGGACCTACCGACTCGCGACAACTGGCAAGTCTCATTCGCTTGTAAGTCTATGTGCCGCTTTGTCCATGATGGGTCTAAATTTTGTTGTCTAGCCCTCGTCAGGGAGAGGGAGAGACTTCTGATGAAGTCCGTCTTCGTGGAGAGCCCAAACTCGTCAGCAAGTTGCAGTCGGAACTCGAAAAGATTGTTGCCGAGCTCCGTGACCGTGTTGTACTTGGTGTCGATATCCCCGCCGTCCACCACCGTGCTCTCATTGGTCGCAATGGACAGCATCTGACAGATCTCCAGAAGCGAACGGACACCCAAGTACAGTTCCCTGGTTCCCGATCCTACAACCAAGCAGGTGAACCAGAGAACGCCGCTGAGCTTGCCGAAGTGGAGCCCACAAACTTGGTCAAAGTTTCCGGTACTCGCAGCGCGTGTGAGAAAGCCATTGAGGAACTCAAGGTACCCGTTTGATTTGCATCCGTCATTATGTCGCTCAACAAAACTCCCAGGGCTCTATTAAAACGGCTGCGCCTGAGGCGGTTACCGACACTATCTCAGTTCCTTTGAGATTCCACCATGCCATCTCTCAGCAGGGCAACTTCTTTAGGAATCTGCGATCCTTTGGTGTTCAGGTTGATCAATCTGTCCAGCCTGAGAAGCCAAGTGTGCCACCCAAACCTGCTTCTGACAACACGAATGCTCGCATTGATGCTGATGACGAAGAAGGTACCCCAGAGATTGAGTGGGTAGTTACGGAGAACTACAAGGATGCTGAGGAGGGTGACTCTGTTTGGACACTAAAAGCTCGCGACCAGGCCGGTTTGGAGCGTGCTAAGAAGCTCACTGAAGACGCCATTGAACATGCTAAGCGCATGTCCTACGTGGGCTTCCTCACTCTCCCCGACAGGTCGTCTTTCCCACGTATTGTGGGTGCAAAAGGCGCAAACGTCGCTCGTTTGCGCAACGAGACTGGTGCTGACATTACAGTTGGTCGGGATAACAACACTATTGTCATTGTTGGTAAGTGTGATGAGGCATACTACATAGAACTTTGATACTGATACACCACACAGGATCCGAGCCTGATATCAACGCTGCCAAGGCAGCGATCCTCAAGTTGGCTTCATCACGCCCTCCACGACGACAACGGGATTAAGATATGCTGTAAATCAATATCGGACCAGTACATACCTAACATTTGGATCTTAAGTTTCTGAAATAATGCTATCGGATTACATGGGCAAAATAGATTGGGTTCATGACTGTACACATTGTGACAATAAGTGACACTAATCATCGTCATCCATATCCATTGGCTCTCCGTCCACATCATCCCTCTCCTGCCTGCTAGATTGAGCTTCTTCAAGTGGTGCACCGTCAATATCATCAATAGGTGCACCATCTATATCATCGTCAATCGGTTTACCATCAACATCATCCATCGGTACACCATCGACATCCTCATCCAACGGCGCACCATCGACATCGTCCAGCGGCTCCCCGTCGAGGTCTTCTTTAAGTGGCTCTCCATCAAGGTCAGCAATAGGTGTACCATCAACGTCCTCTTCTCGCTGAACTGGCGTCGCCTCCACCGCATGTGCATGATCGTCCGCTTTCTGAAACGAGCTAGCCTTGAACCGCGAAGCATAATTCAAAGGTTTCTCCTCCGTCAACCCCTTCTCCGTCTCAGCCTGTCCCTCCACCTCCATCCCCTCCAACCTCTCCCTAAGCTCAGCCGTAAAATCAGGCGAAAACACAATCCAATCCTCCCAAATATCTATAATCGCCGTAATCTGTTTCTTGAACGTCTCGGCTGTAATCCGACCGGGAAAAGAGTGGTAAATGTTCGCCATGTGGTCAAAAACGATTCCTAAGCGAGATTGGAATTCCTGGCGGAATTTCCAGGCGCTTGGGACGGATGCTGCAGAGTTGTGTAGGATATCGCAGATGAGGTGGAGGCGGGCGACTTTGCGTGGTACTGGTGTACCGTCGACGAGGAGTGAGGCGACGATTATATCGGCTACCTAGAATTTGGGTTAGATGTTTTTTTTTCTTTTTGATGGTAAAAAGAGTGAATCATCCACCTCATGAGCAGCCTCTGCATGTTCGAGACTAAAAGCCATACAACGAGCAATTTCGCCGCGTTTCCCAGACATAGCACGTAACATCGCCTCGAATCGTTTTCTTGCAAGTTTTCCTAGCTGAACTTTACGGGTTCTTTCTCGCTCTGACTCTTCTGCGGAATCAGTCGAATAGACGGAATTATAACCCTAGCGCAGGAAATGTCAGCTAGTGTCTACCACTGAAAAGAAAGAAAATACCAACATCGTCATCAAATTCAGGAGACAGTTGACGATCGTCCTCAAGGAGTCCACGATAGAAAGCGTGCCTTCGATGCTGCCATTTTCCATTAGTCACTAAAGTAACCCATCGACGAAACCAACTCACTTCTCTCTTCAAAAACCCATACTTTGAATTATTCACCTCCCTTTTCCTTAAACTCTCCTCATATTTCTTCCGTGGCCTTTAATCTCTGCCGCAACCGCACGAATAAAAGTATCCGTGACAATTTCCTCCCGATCGCTGCTAGGTGATCTCCGTCGTCTTGGGGAACGACTCCGCGAATGTCTGTACCGTCTCGGAGAACGAGATCGACTATCCCTCGAACGATGTCGTCTGTCTCGCGAATGTGAACGATCCCGCGAGTGATCCCGACTACGACTTGCACTGGGGCTTTTACTTTGACGTTTTGATCTTGCTGCTGAGGATGCTGTCGCGCGTCGTCGTCAGAACGCCATACACGGGAAGAAGAGAAAGAGAGAGAGAAAGCCACGTACTGTACATAGGTCTCGCAGCTTTAGGTACGGCTTTACTCCATCCTACACGCAAGACACAGCCTCCCCAATCGAATCCGTCAAACTCCCGAAGTGCCTCTTCTGCATCCCTCCTTGTCATGAAGGATACGAAACCACTCAAACCAGAATTTTTTGATCGTCTTGATGTTGTCATATCTGCACCTGGACCGCTACTTGCGTCGTTGCGTGGCCACATTATCTTTACCTGTTTATAGTTATAGTCAAGGAAAGGACAGGCAAGGGAAAGGGAGAAGGCGCGTACCGAACCAACTGGCCCCGCTCGTGCAAAAAAGTTGCCTAGAGATTGTTCGGTGACATGTGGAGGTAGATTTGCAACAAAGACGTTCGATGTCTGAGTGGATTGTTAGGATAGTTTGGTGGTCATCTCGCAGCTGAAGACGCACCTCTGGGTCTCCACGGTCCTTGCTACCACTTTGACCTTCATACGCTGTGACGAGTGTACCTCAGTACGCGTACATTGACTTTGATACAAGAACATACATACCTGCCATGGCAGTCGCAGAACGACCATGAGCTGCGAAACACAATCAGCACCAGTTGACCAGAATAACCATATAGTCTACCAGTTCTCGCATATTTAGCTTCTCGTTGCGCCTGATCCCTGTAAAACCTCGTTTATTAGCTACCCGCGTATATCACCACGAACTCACACTCACTTTTTCAATTCCTCCAAGAACATATCCATTTCACGTTTTCCTTTAGGTCTCGGTGCAACAGCTGGCGGAGGAGACGCCTAACCAAAACATCAACACCAACACACGCCCAAAACAAAACCCAAAAACCACCTACCGCTCCATCTCTCAACACACCCCCATGTCCAGCCGGCCTAAACGCAGGAGCAGGCGCATACGTCGAACTAGACCCTTCCCCACCCGCTCCAGCTTTCACAAACGTCGACGCCGCCTTCCTTCCAACACCCTCTCCTTCAAACGCATCCAAAAACTCTGCATACGCTTTCGCCGCATGCGCCTCCTCCTCACGTTTCTTTGCCTCTGCTAATTCTTGTTCACGCTCCCGACGGGATTTTCGTTGACTCCCGGAGGCGTATTGTGTGAGTTTGGCGTCGTCTACGGGTTTGTGCTATATACGCGTGTGAGTGGTTAGTTGTGGTGTGTTGGGGAAGAAAGGAAGGAAAGGAAGGGATGTACAGGGAATACGGGTTCATCGTCGTTTGTATCTTCGAAAAAGTTGGATAGTTTGGAAGCTAGTTTGACTTTGGTTTTATCCATGGTGAGGTGAGGGTATGTGATTGAGGCCTGAACCCCTAGCTTAGGTTTACGTCTACCGCGTACAACATATTATTTCAAGTGTCAGTGATTAGATACCTCTATGGCTATGGCTACATCATAAGACTACCCAAACCACCCTGTACATAAGCCATAGGCTTCATCTGAGGATGAGGCGACGCATCAAACTGGAAATATTCCTGTTCACCTCTCCAGTCAATGCGTATCTACCAAAGCCATCAGCACAACCCCAACCCCAAGTACTGTAGAAACCACTCACATAAGCCCCCTTATTCCCCGCCTGATCAACATAATTCGGCGCCGAAAACACAGTCGTACAAAGCCCCTCATGTTCAACTTCATACCCTTCCTGCCTCACTTCATGACTCCTAATAACACCCGTAACACCATTCGCCATACACCACTTCTTCGTAACATCCGGTCCATACGCTATCCCCACACCCCGTTTGGAGGGCCCACGTCCAGGCATAGACTGAGGATCAGTCCATAAGAGTTCACACATGAGACCACTTTGTCCGGGTTGTTTACCGATACGGTTGATGTTGCGGATATCGTCGAGTGTGACGTCGTCTTTGCTGAAGAGACCGCCGTGGACGACAAAGTAACGCTTGGTGCCTGTTGGTGAGAGGATTGTGTTGGGGGTTAGGGATTTGGGTAAGGGTGGTTGGGAAGCGGTTATTAGAGTTGAGAGTGGGACTAGAGAGGTTGTTAGAGCGATGAAAGAAAGAAAAAGTAGGAAAACTCACGAGCTGTGAATACGTATGCAAAGAGCTGTAAAAACCCGTTAGCCTCATCACTACCCAAAGAAGAAAAAAACACGCCGAACCTTGTACGTCTGATCCCCATGTTTATGCTTCACCTCTCCCTCAAACCCATACGTACTATTCATATCCTTCGCTTCATGATTTCCCCTGTTAATAAACATATACTTTGGATACAGCCCTACACCACCACCACACATCAATCAGCCACCAACCCAAAACACAAAAAAACACCTGCACTCACATTTATACGCAAACGCCACCAAAATAACCTCCACACTCCAACTCCCTCTATCCACCAAATCCCCATTCATCAACACATAGTGCTTCTCCCCCGGTTCACCCGTAAGCCCATACAAATGCAACATATCATAAAACTGCCCATGTACGTCCCCAATAACATCACACGTTACCCCATCCCCAAGTTCCACATCAACCAAGGAACCTTCTTGCACGAAATACTCGTACGCGCCGAGGACGATTTCCCAGACGTATCGTCTGTGCAGGGTTTTGCCTTGTTTGAACCAGTCGATCATGGATTGGATGAAGGCGGGGGTGATGGTGTATTTGGAGGAGTCGTTGGGGTCGTTGGGGAGGACGGGGCCTGTGTAGGAGGTGTCGACGAAGCAGCCGCCTGTGGCCGGTGTAAGAATCGCGTCTGTATACCGATAGGAAGAAGAAATGCACCTTCAGCGATAATCTCTCTACACCTCTCAACAGCACTCTTTTCTTCCTCCATCTCAATCGCCTGTCGTCGCCCATCTTATTATCTTAGCCCACAAAGAAAGGTGGAAGAGAGAACACACCTTCTCAAACTCAATCCTCCTCAGCAACTTTTGCGTAGACACCATCTGTCCTCTCACAACCTCATTCTTGGGTTCGAGCGCCAACACTTTTTTGAAATCACCAATCGCAGAAGCGTGTTTGAGGATCTGGAGGTAGCATGTTGCGCGTCGATAATACGCTTTGGCGTATGAGGGATCGAGGGTGATTGCTTGTGCTGTTCGGTGGCGTCAGCTCAACACACAAAGACAAGAGAAAGGAAGAGAGAAGGAAGGGGCACCCACACGCATCACTCAACGCATACCCAAACTCCTCCAACTTCATCCTAGCATAAGCTCTGTTACACCACAACGTCGGTTCATTAGGATTCTTCTCGATCGCTTCGGTGTAGAGTTGGATGGCGGTTGTGTAGTCGTGTGCATCCGTATCCATCATGTCAGTTATGCTGTCGCCCAAGAAAAGGATCAAGCCGCACCAGCAAAAGCCTTATTAGCCTTCGCCTTGATCTCTGTTGCAGCTTGCACATCTTCTTTCGTCACCTCTTTCTTCGTGGTGGTGGTTTTCCTGCGCATCAAACACAGACGAAGCAGGTGTAGATGGAGATGAAGGAACAGAGCCACTATCGGTATCGGAAGAGGACATGATACTGATAGACTTTTCAGGTTGAATCTAGGCAGCCCGCCAATGGCAAAATCAACCCGCCGCACACTTCAACAGTTTTTTCTCACGCAGAACATTCTATAAAATGGCGTCGACGTACAACGTCAACGATGAAAAAAACTAACATTCGGGATTCAGGATCAAAATATAAAAACGGTAGGACCTAGGGTATACGGAGCTAGGGGGTACGGGAAACGAGGGTAAAACTAAAGCGAATGTAAGCGTTATGCGTTATGCGTAAAAGGTGATTTCCACGAGTCAAGGAGCTTGCGCTTAACAAACATCCAAGTTGAAGTAGGCGCCCAAGTGGTTGGAGTAGGCATTGACGTTTTGCCACCAGCCGTTGACGGTTTGGAAGATGCTGGAGAGCGGGTTAGTTTAAATGTGAGAAGAGGAAGGGGAGTACGTACTAGTCCAAGTTTTGCTGGCAGCGGCAGCAAGCGCTGTTACGGGCAGCAGTAGCCGCGTCCTGCGTATGCGCATCAGTTTCATGATCATCAGCCACGTAGTATGTAAACCACCGTACCTTGGTCATACCCTTGTACCAACCATTATAGTTCCCAACACTAGTTAGGACATCTCCACCATTGTTATCCAAAAGCGTCTTGAAAAACCTCGCCCCAGTTCCAATATTGAAATCAGGCTCATAACAATCCGAAGTCCCAACACATTTCTCATGCGTGAGCTGCATAAGCCCAGCTTCACCCCCACCACCCGTCGTCTGCGGGTTGCAGGACGATTCCTGCATGGCGAAAGACGCCAAGACGATAGGTGGGATACCATTCTCGTTACCGTGTTTGTAGAAGAGATCGGTAAAGGCTTGGCAAGCGTGGAAGGGAGAGTTGGAGTCTTTGAGTGCGTCGTTGAGGTCGACGAATTGGATGTCGGACATTTTGATGAAGGGGGGACGCCAGCCGGAGGAGTCTTCGAGGCCGCAGTTGAGCCAGTAGAGGTTACCGTTTGGACCGGTGATGGAGGTGATGTCGTCTAGCGGGGGGTGATTAGCCGGAAGCGAAGACTTGGAAGTGTGAGGGCACTTACGTGTAGCACCAATGTCACCACAGTTGGAGGCGACGTTTAGGAGACCGCCGATGGAGCCTCCAGAAGAACCGTTGGAGGAGCCAGAGTTGTTGCCAGAGTTGCCAGAGTTGTTGGAAGAGTTGTTGTTGTTGTTGTTGTTTCCGCTGTTGTTGTTCTGGTCACCACCGTTGTTCTGCTGTCCACCGTTGTTGTTGTTGTTGTTCTGGTCGTTGTTGCCGTTGTTACCAGAGTTGTTGGAACCGCTGTTGTCGCCGCTGTTGTTGTTGTTGTTGTTGCTGTTATCCTGAGTAGGTTGAGTAGCAGGAGCAGACGACGACGAAGACTATCAAAAGTGTAAATAAAAATAAGCAACTAAAAATAAGCTACCTACCGGTCCTTGGGGACGATTCTTGCAACGTTTAGCTAACTTGTTGTTGCTAGTACGACGAGAAAGACGGTTATGACGAGCGTTAAGACGAGCTTCATGAGGGTTTGAAGCTTCTACAACGATGGCAGTGCAAAGAGCGGCGAGGGCAAAAGAGTGGAATTTCATGGCGGGTGCTGGAGGGGGGAAGTGGGCTGGTGGACGTGGAGATGGAAAAAAAAAAAAAACGGCAAGCGAAGTTGATTTTATATGGGTGGAGAGGGACGCTTGGCTTTCGGGCATGTTGATCCGTAACATGTTGACGGGTGAATTTTGACCGTCGATCGAAGGACGGTTAGCAACGGTGACACGGTCAAGGGTGAGAGGGCGACGTGGGCTCCATTTCTCTCTCAAGTTTCCAAGTGAAATCTCCTAGAATAAAATAAATGTCCTTGCACTACATGCCCTGACACGAGCGTTGAATCAAAATGATGCGAACCTGTTGTTTGGTTGTGATTGACACGGAACATGAAGCCTAAAAAGGAAATGTACCGGCGGTGAGTCATGTGTAGTTTAGAGTGACTCCTTCTGTTCACCGCCTCTTTAAGTACCGACGCCAGCCTCTTCATCTTCACTGAATACTCTCGAATCCTCGCAGAAACAACTAGAAGCCCTTTTGGTCTATTTTTCTAGACCAAAAAACATATCGGATAGTCCAAGTCTAACAGTGACTTAGGACTTTCCGAACTCGACTCTTTACAGTCGCAATGAATCAACAAATCCTCATTCGCATGCCCCATCCGTCGCTCGTCTCAACCGTCTCAACCACTGTTTCTATCCAATTCACTAGTACTAGTTCTTACCCTACTGCCTATGACGACGACATTTCCCTTTAATTCATCAAGTCTGTAGCCATATCACCACCTCTCAGCTTCTTTTGTTTTCTATCCCAACTCTCTCGTATCCCAACTCTTTATATGTACCCAGCAGCTATTCATTCTCTCGCCCATAGGGCTCCCCACAAGGCCCCCCCGGCAACTCGCACCAGAGTCCGTTGGCAGCCTTACAACTCTACTACAACTCCCTGCTTAAACACCCCTTCCTCATCCACACCTTCCTCTTCTCCTACTTTATCATGCGCTCAACAACCGCCCTCCTCATCCTCATCCTCCAAATCCAAATATGCCTCTTCTCTTGTCGGTGCGTAAACTCTTGACTAACCCACTTTTTTTCCCACGCTCAATCGCCCCCGCACTCAGATCAAGCAGTAAAATCTCTCTCAGAAATCTGGCAACCACAAGATATCCCAATCGTATTCCTCACTTCATCACGCGCTTCAGTTCCCGGTTCAGCCGATAGTCATATCCCTACTCCTCCCCACGAAGAACAAGTACACTCAATCAACTACCTTCCCCGGTATCTCCATCAACCCCATCATGTCCTTCCCAAGCCCCCTTAGATCCCACAGGCGCAGCATCCCTACCCATCAAACCATTCGTCCACGAAGTCCTCCGCCGCTCCAGAACCTCCGGTACAGTCCTCCAAACTGCCCTATGTTACCTCGAAGCCATCCGCCCAAAGATCCCTTCCCTCGTCCAAAAAGACAAAGCAGGTATACCTACTTCCAAAGAACCGGAATTGGCTAGTCGGATTACAATCGCCACCGAAGCTGAACTCAGCGACGGGATTGATCAATCTATTGAACAACAGGGTATGGACACTGTGAAGGTGTTTGATGCCGGTGAATGTCCTTATGACTCGGGTGCCGATTCTGGGTACGGCTCCGGCTCGATTTGCGGCTCCGAATCCGGCTCCATTCTGCCGACACCTGCCGCCGACTTGACACCACTCCCACCTCTCCCATCACCACTCCTCTGCCCACGCCGCGCATTCCTAGCCTCCCTAATCCTCGCATCCAAATTCACACAAGACAAAACATACTCCAACCGCGCTTGGGCCAAACTCTCCGGTTTACCGCCGAGGGAAATCGGGAGATGCGAGCGTGCGTTGGGTGAGGAGCTTGGTTGGAGGTTGTGGGTTGGTAAAACGCCGTGTGCCTCTTCTTCCCCGGAAAAGGTCGTTGAAGAAACACCGGCGGCTGGGAAAACTCGGCCGGTAGCGAGATGTCAGAGCGAAACTAATCTACGTTCCACCTCTTCGGCTGGTGCGTTCTTAGCCCCTGCTCCCTCAGCCCCGGTGAAGCCGCTGCTTAACCGATCAGGTTCGGGGTTGAGAAGGTCTTCGACGCTTCCGGCGGAGGCGTTCACGCAGAGACAGCATCAGCCGATTCAGAGGAAGAGTCATCTGAATAACGTCGTTACGCAGTGGATACACAACTCGTCCAGAGAGGACAGCGATACGCAGATGTATTCACCGACTGTGTCTATAGAAGAATGCTGTAACAGTGTTAACAGTGGGTTCGGTGATGAGGTATGTCTACCCAGCTTTCCTTGGTGTTTACTGCGCTGACGCCCTTTTTCTGTTGTTTTCCCCTGGGTAGACACCTTATCCGCCTACACCTGCACTAAGCTACTCCCCATCCTCGTCTTCTGGATCTTCAGGAGGCGATCGGACGATTCAGATGTCGACGTTTTTGGATGATTTGTCGCTCAGCACTAACACTAATAACAACTTGGGCTCGTGGACGAATAGTATATTTGGTGTTGCCTGCCGCAGGGGAATGAGAACCAGCACGGTTTTTGTTCGTTGGAGAGTAAAGCGAAGAATGATGTGTTTTCGACGGATGTTTGGGGTGTTGGTGCTGGAGTTAATGGGGGAATAGGAGATGGGTGTGAGGATGGTTGGTGTTGGGACTATCGTATGACTATCTCCTTCCGTTTATCTGTTTTTTTCTCGACTTTTTTTTGCTCTCTCTGTCTTGTGTATACAACTCTCTCTGTCTCTTGTCTCCAATGCTGGATACTCTCCTCTTTTTTTTCTCTCTTCTCTATTTATCTATACGAAAACCCAAATACGAAACCGAAACCAAACCAACCAAATTGCTTTTTTGTGTACAGAAACTATGTCGATTGTCTATTTCAGTATGCGATGTTTACCTGTATGCTTGCCTTGTCGTTTGTTATATATTCTATATGCTCTGCCAACCGGGTCGGGGACTATATGGGATTCAGACAGGCGAAGGCGGGGACCTTGCCTCGGGCACGGTGGGCGGTTAGATGAGAAGATCAAGCGTTCATTCATAGATACACTACACTTGTAATGTTACAGCCATACATCCATACATCCGTCATTATTACATGTATCAATAGCATTCCAATCAACACTCATTCATGGAAAAACTCCAACTCCCTCTCCTTGGTCTGAACCGCCCTATAAACCGACGCTTGACCATCTTCGTCGCGTGTACCTTCGTCTGTGAAGATGGAGTGGAAGATTATGTCTTCTGTGCCCTGCGCGCGCGTCAGCCTCATCAAATCAAATCGAGAAAGAGAAAGGAAAGGAAGGAAGAGAAGAGAGAGAAAAAGAGATACCCTATTTGGCGGATCATGTATCCTAACATGCACATACCCCTCTCCTTCATCATCATTAACAGCAGGAATCCTAATCTTGCCTAGGATAATCGTCCCATAGGTTGTTGGTGCGCTTCGTACGAGGTACAGGTCGTCCTATTAACCCCCAACCCCAACA
This sequence comes from Paramarasmius palmivorus, assembly GCA_037176845.1. NCBI lineage: Eukaryota > Fungi > Basidiomycota > Agaricomycetes > Agaricales > Marasmiaceae > Paramarasmius > Paramarasmius palmivorus. The sequence continues at coordinate 956,785 of JAYKXP010000010.1, read as the reverse complement.
CCAACCCCATCAGTACACCATATAAACTAAAAACAAGAGAAAACGGGGCACCTCGATAGTAAACCCAACCAACTCCTCATCCTTCAACTCCTGTACACGGCTCCACATCCTAGGTTCATGTTGATCCCAGTGTTTACGAGAGGCGAGGATGGCGGATTTGATTTGGGGAAGGACTTTGTTGAAGGCTTCGATTGCGTTAGCTTGGGGTGCGTGCGGGTAGTTTAGTTGGATTGTTTCGAGGGTTGCTGTTGGGGTTTTTGGGTGAGTGGTGTGCAGATGGATGGTGTGGGGAGATGGAGGTGTGGAGACGTACCCATGCTGGTGGTGGTGGTTTAGAATCAAGTGTTTAGGGGCGATTAAGATAACGATAAGCGCTGGGATACCGCGCTTTGGCAACTTGAACATTCTCCTTGGTGCTCATTTGGTCTCTACCACGACTTTTCTTGTCCATCGCCAGCCATATCGTGATCAGGCCATCAGATATCGTTAACATCCCAGCGCTCTGTTTTCCTATGGCCGTTGAAACGAACGTCGAACCCAATATTACATGGGCTCCATGCCACTGGCAAACCTTGAACAGCCTCTCCACAATGGCACAAACTTACGCGCACACACTGATTATTCAATATTCGATCTTTGCTTGTAGTACTACTTACTATTCGGTTAGCAGGTGGAATTTGGGGTGAATGTCGCCGTCTCGGATGAACTCAGATAGAACGAGATCAATAACAGTTACCGCTATTCCTCTCCAGAATCTTACCCACTACTTCCCAACGACGATGTGTTACGAAGAGCCGACGGGATATCTATCTGTTATTCATCTGAGCTATGTATTGAGCGGGAGTCGGTCAATTCTTTATTCAGACTTAAGTAGTATACAGCTCAGTAGCTAGTAATACACATTCATATCGTAGGATAATTGATAAACAGCAAATCAGAAAAAAAGCAAGCAGAAAATTCAACGTCCGATCAACAAATCACACATTCGTCCCCATCGAACTCATATAACTCTCAACATAACTCCCCCATTCATCAACACTGCAAACACCATCAGCAAGTCACACAACAGATGTACAGCACACAGCAACTCACCCAAACCCACTCGGCGCACTAGTCCACATCGTCTCCATCGATTGATCACCCAAGGTATTAAACCACATCGTCATATCAGCATCACTCTGCAGCTGTTCTGTTACTTGTTGGGTGTACACAGCACCTCCGCCTCCGCCTCCGCCCGGGTTTATCGGTATCGGTAACGTTTCATCGACATCACCAAAGATCATGTTGGCGTTTACTTCGGCGGTACCGGTACCGAATTTCGCAGCAGATGATAGATCGAGACCAAAAGGTCGAGCTCCCAGTTCTTGACTACTGAATGGAAGCGAAGGCGGTGAATCTGATGACATGGTTTCCCAGTTGTTTTGGTGTTGTGGTTGCGGGATGGGTTGTTGAGGTAGTGATTGGTTGGGCTTGGGTTTGAGTGGGGAAGGCTGAAGCTGCGGTAGCGGTGGAGGTGTTGGTGGAGGTACCGTTGACAGTAGGAGTTTGAGGACATTGATCACGATATTCGCATGGGATGTAACCTACTCCGCCGTCGATACCCCGCGCGAGCTCGCAGAGGATGTCCCTAGGATAGTAAAACCTGTGTCAGTTGTAAATCGAAAGAGTGCGGTAAAACGACGTACATGAATCTTCCGCCACCGACCCACCTGTTAGTATGATCTCGGTTAGCAGTTTTCATAGATGATGTGGCGTGACATACCGAGCTTCAAGTGAACCCAAATATCGCATCACCTTGCTCACATCCGTGAGTTCTCTGTGTATATCAAACTTGATTCCGGTCGATTTGCTACTCCAGATATTCGTCAAGAGGACAATGCCTGAAGCAAAGGCCGCGAACTAAAACTCATGAGTACACGAATGGAATACCGCCAAAGATCAATCAACGTACAAAGGTTTGAGGCATAACAAGGTGTCCACGGCCTGACTCGGAATGTCGGTGCACGACGTTGATGCACGACCTTGCAGCGTTGGTACAAATGGCCAGAGAAGGAAGTGTGAAGCTGGATGGCTTCTGGATGAACGGCCTGTGTGTTTGGATTTGTACATTGTAATACATTGAATGCAAGAATGCCGATTGGTTGAAGAACAATGTATTTTCTTGTTTGACATTCCAGCGCACTGACAGAGAGTTAGTATCCATGCGATCGAATATAAACAAGAGACACGTACAGTGATCAGGGATAGTATTAATCCAGTTATTCAGCGAAGAGTCTAGCTCGGATATAATCTTCTGTTCCCAGTCGTTCCCAACGAGTCCTAGAATGACCTTGGATTTTTTGGTAGGGAATAACATTCGCAACGCAAAGCCAAGGATCTCGCATAGCTTAATCTGAAAGATAAAGCAAGAAACAGAGGAAGGCTTATTCGGTGGTTGCGTGAATGCCTTGCTAGGATCCGGAGTCTCCCAGTATTCGTCGTCGCAGTCCACCGGAAACTCTTGGTCATAACTAATATACGTATGAGTACTTTCTCACAGACTGATATATGGGACTTACTCTTCTTCGCGAATAGCAGTCGGACGACCAGTGAAATTGCTTACGCATCGGTCTAGGATGACAAGAACCCTAATAGAAAGTTAGAACCCCAGAATCACGATATCAGGTTATCAAAAGACCCACCAAAACACGCGTTTTTGTTGTTCAAGCTCGGGCGTCAGCGGAAGGCCTTCTGGTTTTCGGCGGTGATAACCGAGTTCTTCCGCAAAACGTATCGCTGCGATCATGTCGGCCAATGAATGGGAAAAACAATGACAAGACTTACCTATTCCTAAAAGGGCCCAGGATGCCTGAGGATAGGAACTGCCCGTGAGATAAAGCGTTACGAGCTGTATACGTGAGGTTGTGAGTCAAGACTCAAAACGCCGTTGAAACGTCGGCTGCGGACTTACACAGAAGGTTTGCAAATCATACATCGTCGGTCTTTCGATCGTCATACCCGTAAGCGTTTTGACCTGCCTAAAGTATTTCCAGCCAGCCGATGTCAATTTCTGGGGATCCACAAAAACACGGGGATCATCGGAGAAGCGAGAGGCGAGAGCACATAGTGCCAGAACCATATTTCCAAATTTGTGGTCCTTGTAGTGGTAGCCTTCGCAAATGAGCCGCTTCACTGTTGGTGCATGTAGCAAGGGAAGATAACAGTTGACTTGGGAGAAATAGAGCGAGATCAAAGAGACGAGGAGATCATTCTCTGGGAAAAAGTGTGCTGGCTGTTCACAAGACAGCGCCGCGAGCTCCCACTGAATATGGAATCAGCGTGAATAGGATGAAAGCTAGGTATAGCGAGACTCACGGGTTGTGGTGTCCAGATATCTCTGCGTTTGTTATGTCCTGTTTCAAACATTGGTTTGCCAATAAAGTCTGCCTTGTGGCCGTATGCATTGTGGAGTAACCGGAAGCTACTCGCAGGCCCAAAGAAATCGGGAATATCAGGACCGCATTTGAGAGACAGCTTTTTCATGTGTTTTGCGAGCTCGATATGTGTGAAATCGTCCTCTTCATCGTCATTGGTACTTTGATTGAGAGGGCCGTCAGTAGGTGAAGCTACCTGCAATTGACTGGTTGAAGACATGCTTGAAGGGCGAAGTGTAGCCATCAATGGACTTGTCGTGTCCTTTGCAGGGGATTCAGAAACAGACTGTGCATTCCCGACTTCTTCCAAATTGAAGTCGGGAGAGAGCTGATTGCGTATGTCTCAACGCGATGTCCAAGGATGAATCCATACAGCACATACCTTTCGAATGATCGCTTCCATCCCTTTTACGCGCATCTCCAAATTCTCGACGTATGGGCTCTTTGGGCCACGTTTCTACAATTAGAATGGTGTTATCAGGGTTAACGGTCTACTTCTTGATGCAAAAAGGCTACCTTTGTTGGTTCAGAACGGGTACATGGTATATTGAAAGCAAGACAGTTTGAGCATTGGTTGCCAGGCATATTAGCGCTGTCGCCTAGATGTCTTCCATTTCAATACTCCTCTCGGTTCTTCAACAGGGCCACTTACAGCGAACTGTAATCTGGATGAGCAGTTATTCAGCCAGGAAAAAGACTGCGACTCACTCTTCTTTCTATCGAGCACTTCTCAGAACTTCAATCAACGCTACATATGAAAAAAAGCTCACCTTCCTGCGACATAACTAACATTAGAATCGGACCTAAAGACAAGAGATATTCAGCACGTACTGCATGCATCACAAGCCCCTTGCAGTCTCTTTTTCTTCCAGCCCTTTTGCGCGGTCGCTGTTTCTTCTCCGTCCGACATAGTGGGGTCTAGAGGGAATGTTGAAGTGGGAGAAGATGAGAGTCAATAGTTGAAGTCATTGCCGGGCGCTTGCGTATATAAAACGGCACCGACCGATCCACACAGCTGGCAAGCGATCGCAGCTGGAGTAATAATCATTCTAAACTTCCGCGTTTCCGAGTGTCAGCATTTTCAAAAGTGAGAATTTTTGGGATTTCCAGTGAGAGATCAAGTTGGAACGCCAAGTCCAGCCGACCTCCGTCCAGGTTCGCGTTCAATTGACGTCTGTCGAGGTCCGACCCTCGAGTGCCTTCTTCGGGTTATAGCAAAGCCGGAGACCGGAACATGTTCCTACCGCCAGCCGAACCTTGGGGAAGAAAAGGAGACGGGCGGGGGAGACGGGGTAACAGAACCCAGTTCTTCTCTTTGTGGTTTGTGGTCTGCGGTCAGCTCAAATGTTGAGCAGATTATCTCGTTCTGGTCTCTCTTCTTTCACTCGTCAGCCTCGTGTTGGATACCAGAAATTCTCTTCTATCCAAAAGCCGTTATCAATTTCATCTCGAACCGTCATTCCGGCTTTTTCTGCTCGCGCCATGTCCCAATACCACGGAGAATCCACGGTTCGTCCTGAGGCTGACACGGTTCTGCAAGATATCGCAGATTACATCCACAACTACAAGGTCGAATCGGATCTTGCTTTCGAGACCGCGAGACTCTGCTTGATTGACACCATTGGCTGTGGTTTGGAGGGCTTGAGGTTCCCTGAATGTACTAAACTTCTCGGACCAGTCGTAGAGGGAACTATTGTACCTAACGGTGAGTATTTGGCCTCTTAACAAGTATCGAACTAGACTGACGTTCAAATTAGGTACCAAGGTTCCTGGAACTAACTACCAGCTCGATCCCATTCGTGGAGCATTCAACATTGGAACCATCATCCGTTGGCTCGATTTCAACGATTGCTTCCTTGCTGCAGAATGTACTGTCACGCTTATCACTCTTTTCACGTACGAGGCTAACCATATTGTAAACCTCAGGGGGTCACCCTTCCGACAATCTCGGTGCGATTCTGGCGGTCGCCGACCACTTGGCCCGTCAGGGTCAACCTTTGACTGTACGCGACATCTTGGAATCAATGATCAAAGCACATGAAATCCAAGGTGGTCTCGCCCTCCTCAACTCTTTCAACCGTGTTGGACTAGATCACGTCGTGTTGGTCAAGGTCGCTTCTACGGCCGTCGTCTCCAAACTCCTCGGTCTCAACCGTGACCAAACTATCGATGCTATCTCTCAGGCATGGGTCGATGGCCAGTCACTCCGTACCTACCGACACGCTCCCAACACTGTCCCAAGGAAATCTTGGGCTGCTGGTGATGCATGCTCGCGCGCCGTTAACCTTGCTTTGCTTGTGAAGAAAGGAGAGAAGGGAATGCCATCTGTCTTGACTGCCAAGACTTGGGGTTTCTACGATGTCCTCTTCAAGGCTAGTAACACACTGTCCAATCCTCTTCGTTACCAACTCAATTTTCAATTACAGGGCAAAGAATTTGAGTTCCAAATCCCGTATGGATCATACATCATGGAGAACGTGCTCTTCAAGATCTCATACCCTGCTGAATTCCATGCACAAACTGCTGTCGAAGCTGCTCACATCATTCATGCCAAATTGAAGGAGATGGGCAAGACTTCCGACGATATCAAGAGCGTCAGGATTAGAACCCAGGAGGCGGCTATCCGTATTATTGACAAGCAAGGACCTCTGGACAACTTCGCAGACAGAGAGTGAGTGTCAGAACATCATAATACGGGGCTTATACTCACAATTTATCCCATAGTCACGCTATCAACTACATGGTTGCCTACCCCCTTATCTTTGGTGAACTGACCTCTGAGAGCTAGTGAGTATTCATAGTTATTGCCATACAATGCAACAATTAATTGTTTTATAGCACCGATGCCGCTGCCGCGGACCCCAGAATCGATGCTCTACGTGCCAAGATTCACTGTGTTGAGGACAAGCGCTTCAGTGTCGATTACCACGAGCCCAGCAAGCGTTCAATTGGCAATGCATTGCTTGTCGAGTTGAATGACGGTACTGTTCTTGATGAGGTTGAGGTCGAATACCCTGTTGGTCACAAGAGGAGAAGGGCCGAAGGTACCCCTCTTTTGATGAACAAGTTCAAGCGGTGCGGTACCTTCACATATCTGTGCTCCCTTCTCGCTCATCTGTCTCGTTTAGTCATATTTCATACCACTTCGACGCCAACCACCAAAACAAGTATGTGATCTGTTGGGTTATGTCAATGCTTGAGATTCTGACTACCGTTTCCGACTAGGATTCTTGATACTGTCACTGATGCTGCTTCTCTTTCCAAGATGCCGGTCGACAAGTTCACTGATCTTTTCGTCAAGGCTTAAATCGGCTAACATCCATATTGTAAACTGTAGAAATTGGGAACAAAATCAAAGTCATTACATTCATAACTAGCGTGACGAATATAAATATTACAAGTGGGAAGTACCATACAATTACACTGATAATACACTAAATCGAGAAGAAGGAAGAAATGTCTAACTCGTCATAGCATGAACATGGTTCCCGACGAATTGGCCCCAGTCATCGTAGCTACGGTAAACAGAAATATCAGCGGAGAGTCCTAGCGCGCCAGCCCATCGCTTACTTGAGAGTAGATGGTGTGGTCGTCCACATCGTGGGCTGGGGCAATTCTTCGAGGGTGTCCATCCACAATACCATATCGTAATCTCCGTCATTCTGCTTGTTGAAAGTAGACTGATTATAATAGGCCGCTGCTATCGAGGGATCTGTCATTGGACTAAGCGCAGCAAAAGCCAGATTAGCTGGAGGTATCTCCGGTGATCGCTGAGGGGTTATACGACTCAGTTTTGGAAATTCAAGTCCGATAGGGTGGCTCCCCAGCTCTGCACTAGAGAGTGGTAAGAGAGATGAGTGCCCTAAATTTGTCCCCTGCCATGGATCTGCGTATAGGGGGTTTCCGGGGGAAGTCGTTGTCGTCTCCCTTGTATGTTCCTCTCCATAGTAAGCCTGATCTATTTCAGTGATAGAAGTTGGGGTCCTACGGGGGGCAGTTTCGTTCGAGGTTTCTTGGAAGTACGGGAGCCCTCTAGCCAGTTCGTACATTATGTCTCTGGGTAGGTGATTGAGCGCAAAGAAGAGCATACGAAGGAAACGGGGTACATACTTGAAGCGGCCAGCATCTACCCAGCTACTCCATGGGTTGAGCAAAATACCGAACACGACCATACAGTACTTACCGCCTATCGTACTTGCTCATGATATTCATTATCTTCATCACATCCGCCATCTCCCTTTGCAGATCGATCTTGACCCCAGCATGCTTGCTGCTCCATATGTTGGTCAAAAGGATTGTCCCTGACGAGAACAAAGCAAACTAGATTTTCACCGGATGATCTATCAATTTTTACGCCGATACAAAGTGAACTCACAGTACTATGGGGTAAGGCAAGCCATCCTTGTTGAGATTGACGATGTAGTACGTTCACGCATGAGCGAGCAGCGTTCGTACATATCGCCAAGGACGGGAACATCAAGGGCGATGGCTTTTGAATAAACGGCCGGTGCGTCTGAATTTGCACATTGTAATACATGGCATGGAGGAAGGCAGACTGATTAAGAAATAGGGCATTTTCGCAGTGGGGATCCCAACGTACTGTGGCACTAGTGATCAGCAACCGTCGTGAAAAAACTGACAGCCAACTCACAGTGTTCAGGCACGGTGTTAATCCAATTGTTCAAAGACGAGTCAAGCTCCGCTGTTATCCTTTCCTGCCACCCAGGACCACCAAGGCCAAGCAATAGTCTCGACTTCTTGGTGGGAAACAAGAACACGAGAGCAAAGGCTAGAATTTCGGTCAGCTTGATGTAGCAAATGAAGCATGATATCGATGAAGGGTTGTCGGGTGGTTGCTTGAAAGCTACGTCAGGATCTGGGTGTCCCCAATATTCATCGTCGCAATCCACGGGAAGTTCCTGGTCGAATCTAGTGGTACTAACATGTTAATAGCATATCACCCAGGTTTTCAGCACTCACTCGTCTTCTCGGATTGCAGTCGGGCGGCCTGAGAAATTGCTGACGAGTCTATCCAACACGACCAACACCCTAGGCATGATTAGCGAACTGTTTTGCATGCTAACGATTGTGTAACTCACCAGAACGCACGCTTGAGCTGCTCGTACTCTGCGGTCAACTTGATCCCTTCGGGCTTCCGACGATGCAGACCAAGCTCCTCTGCGGAGCGCATTCCTGACAGTCTCATTAGCTATTAAGCCGATAGTGTACGATAAATCCGTGTAGCATACCTATTCCCACCAACATCCACACAGATTGAGGAAAAGAGGTACCACACATATAGAGTATTGACAACTTGAATATAGTTCAGAGAAGAGGTGGATTTCGGGTACTGAAATCACGTACGCAGCAATACTGTAAAGCATACAACGTCGGGACATCGACCAGCATCCTATTCCCGTTGGTGATTTTGACTTGCATGAAATATTGCCATCCAGCAGACGTTTCCTTGTGAGAGTCAATGAGAACACGAGGATCGTTGGAATATCTTGCCCCAAGAGCGCAAGCTGCCAGTACCACTGCGCCGAACTGAGCATCTCGGAGATGGACACCTTCCGCAATTCGTTTTTTAAATGTTGGAGCATGTAAAGTGGGCAAATAGCAGTTGACGTGGGAGAAGTATAGGTCGATGAGCGACGTTAGAAGATCATCGTCTGGGTAAACATAAGATGGTCTTTCGTCGCGAATATATTCAAGCTCCCACTGTGAGCATCCATTAAAATGTGGACGTGTACAACGGAGTGGGTCTTACCGGATTATGATCCCAATATTTCCTGCGCTTATAATGCTCCTCGGTTAGGGATTCCGTACCAGTGCACTCCGTCTTGGTGGTATGTGCACTTTCGAGCATCTTGAATCCGCTCGATGGTCCCCAAAATTCCAAATTAGACACTTGCGTGCCAAAGACCAAATTCTTCATCTTATGTGCGAGCTCGAGGTGGCCTAAGTCGTCTTCTTCATCATCACATACACCTTCGGTATCGTATGAATGTTCATTGAGTGTTTGCAACGGACATGCTCCAATGTTGCTCAGAACAGGACTAGGACTCTTGGAGTTACGGTCTTGCTTTCCTACATCCTCGAAAGAGAACTGAGGAGAGAGCTAAACAATGGGCGTCAGAGTGTGGAAGGAGGACGGGCGTGGGAGAGGCGCACCTTCCGAATCACGGTCTCCAGGCTCTCGATGCGTTTCTCCAGCTTTTCAACGTAGGGACTTTTAGGACCGCGTCTCTGAGAGATAGATGAGAAGAAGGGTTTTCCGCAGAGAAATATCAGAGATTGACCTTTGTGGGCTCGTTGTGAGTGCATGGGAGGTTGAACGCCAAGCAATTCGTGCAATGATTGTCAGGCATAGTTGCGCTGTCACCTACGCGTCGAATTTCAGAGCTGAAGGCCGATCAGGTTTGGCACGACCTACATTTGACTATGTCCGCTCAGTCTGGATGAAATCATACGACTATGAACACCACTCACCTTTCTTCCTAAAGTTTTGAGACAACCGTTAGGCTACGTAGAGCTACAGGTAATCGTTGTCAATTTCACGCACCTTCCTGTTGAACAAGTTCAGCTATTCGTATCTCCAGAAGTGGGATTGCACTTACTGCATGTGTCGCACGAGCCTGGCAGGCGTCTCTTCTTCCATCCTTTCATGAGATTGAATGGCGGGTCGGGCTCGGACATAATGGAGAATTGGCGAAGAAGGTAATCAACTGAGAAGCTTGAAGTTTTATAAATACCAGCCTATATTCAATTTACACCGCATCTATCGGGTAACTGAACGATCGCTTTGCTGAAGGAATCCTCTTGGAAATTCAAGGCCGCTGGTCAGATTTTATCACGATTAAGTCACCAAATTCAATGAATCGAGACAGACGATTCCGAAGCGGCTGGGGATGACTAAAAATCATTCTTCACGTTTGTAAGGGAGAGGTTCCGACCCATTCCCGCTTACCGAAACCGAACGCGTCAAGGCCTTTGAAATTCAAGATGATCGGCGGTCGTAGCAGGAAGTCTCAGGAAGTGGGGTCACAAACTGGTCCCAATGGGGTCCGATAGATAAATAGATGGTCCGATTGCACGGACGCCTGAAAAGACAATTGAAACAAAATTGGAATTGGCTCCCACAGATTCCGACACCCAGTCATCCATGTCGTTGTCAGCGTATTTTCTTAGCGCCTGCGCATTCGCAAAGACTTACGATGGGTGCCTCACTTGGCCCAAAACAGGTTCGCGTGTCACAGCCTTGAAGTTGCCTTGAAGCAACCTTGACAGATGAAGCTTTTTGACTTCCATATTGGAGAATGAGCATGCCAACACCGTAATGCCTTGAACCGATTATCAACGAAGTCGATGGCTTTGGGACGTAAACAGAATTGTCCTGGGGGACATATACACTACTGAAGGCGCTGTACACAAAGAAGGAGGGAATGAGCTGGTTACAAGTTTACATGGTTACTGTCGAGACGTTCTTTGGCGCTACTCGTTTGGCACGATTCCTTCCTCGCTTCTTGGATGCGCTATTTCCGGCTTTCGTGTTCTCCTTGCTACCGCCTTCGACAGTCGACATCTCCTCGGCGACTTTGAGCTTCCGTTGTGAAGAATCGTCCAGGATGTTATCCGAGTCCGGCTCCAGAGTCTTTGAAAGAGAGCCGTTCGACTTATGAGATACGGTTACGTTGGTGTTGGTCTGTGCAATACGAGGGTCCGGCGAAGCTGAAGTCGAAGAATGACGCCTGATACCAGAAGGGGTGGAATTAATAGCCGGTTTGTTAGAAATATCGGGGAGACTGTGGATTGCTTGGGCAAAGTATGGCTTGTTTGGCGCTTGGGCACCGTTGTGGAACCCAGTACGTCTGTTTTGAGTTGTAGGTTTGGCTGGATGAATACGAGCAGACCCTGTGTCTTCTTCAGGTACAACAGAAAGGCGGCGCTGAAGAAGGCGTGCAAATGGAACGGAACGAGGGTGTTGTGTGAAACGATGGGTGGTGTCCATTACCACCGGAGATTCGGGTGAAGGAGGGACTTGAGTCAACGGCGTAGGGTCAACAGAAACAGACCTAGTAGATAGATGTCGGTGATTCGATGAGGCAGTAGTGGGCTGGAATAATGAATGATGAGACTCGTCAAGGTATGCACCAGGTCCAAATCCGCACGAGGGAACACCCTTGTCAAGACAGCCAAATGAACCTCCGGGCTCGAAAGGGATTTCCGGATGCGCCACATCAGAAAGGTGCGGAGACCATGCCATGGGACTGGAACTAGGAGGAGTGAGCAAAGTGTGCCTGGCTTGTTGCCGCAAAACGTATTCGGTGGCGAGTTCGCCTGCAGAAACCGGTTGGCTCCGTTGGATGTCGGGAATATCCCGCATAGTATTGACGTGTCGAGGACCGCGCAACTGGGAATCATTCTGGAATCTGGTAGGAATGAAAACGGGTGCAGAGGGCTGTAGCCGAGCTGTGTCGCCGGCTAGGGAAGAGCGAGACTCGTCACGAGTATCAGGTCGCTGCCAAATAAAACCTAGTCCTGGATTCGGCATTGGATGCCTGGAACCTATTGGCTCCAGTATGCGACGAATCTCCATTAGGTGTTCCAACTGCTGAGGCGTCGGAGGTATGATGATCGGGCTGTCGTCACGACGTTTTTCTAGCAGATAGCGAGGGGCAGGGAGGTCTGGTGGGGTAGGAAGCCCATGAAGAGCATGATCTTTCTCATGACTAGGGATTTTCGAAGCGTCAGAGGAAGAGCTAAGAACGGCGGTTGGTGGTTGGTTGGACTGATAATTTGATTGGATCTGTTGGTCGGAGAAGACATTGGCTTGAGCGTCGTTATCGACCAAGAATTCATTTCGAGGCGCAGGGGGTGTCACCTCATCTTCACGTAGACCCCAAATCATGCGAGAGAGATCTTCGCCCTCGACCAGTGTCCCTTCAGCGCCACTGGCAGCCATTGAGTATCCCAGATCAACAATGAGAATGAGTACTCACGAGGGACAGCGAGCATATGGCAAAGAAAGCGGCCCATGCAAAGCCGGGATAGGTCTAGGAGGTGAGTTTGCCCATGTACTCCAATCTACGATATGCTATGTTCAGTATTCGACATAATGCAGTAGCAAAGATACTGACCACACTTTTCTTCATACCGATGAGGCTGATGTCTCAAAAACGAATGTGAAACTTCGACGTTATTGCCGATAATCATGATGGAAGACTCGGGTGACGAGGGCGGCGATGGAGTTCGAGGAAAAGTGACGCTGTGAAGAGAAGTACGTGGTCGAGAAATGAGTTTGTCGAGCGAGGATTGCGAGGATTCAAGGGAGAGAGAACTTTCTAGACATTCCGAAGACAGCGAGTCGTCAAGATCTGCAGGTACAGAAACCTTGACGGTCTCGGACATGGAGGCTACGCGATAGCGATCTCCAGTGGGTTTGAGCCTGTATGGAGGAGAAGATTCTGGAAGTGAGACAACGCGTTGAGTGGGGCCATTAAGCTGAGATGGTTTGGCATAGGGAAGTTGAGAAGGCTTCAAAGAACGACTTGGATGACTGTATGCGCCTGGGTCCGTTTCTTGTTGCTTCTGAAGGGATTTGTCCGGGCGAGAAAGGTGACGAGGAGGCTCTGTCTGGACCGCCTGTTCGACGTACACCTTATTCATGGCGAGAAGAAAAAGGCGAGATGATGGTGGTCAAGAGCAGGACGCGAAGTCACAGTGAACACGCGCTAATAAATATCCTTGATGCCAAAGTCTACACAAACAAACTTTACGACTAAGTATGCTACCGGCCCACAACTAAATAGTCACTCATGTCGACTCAAGGCTTTTTCGTAAAGAAAGAGGTCAACTTGGCCATGCCATTGATATTGGCTTTCTTCAGTTTCTCCACGCCTTGCGAGCCTTTCGCAGCCTTCCTTTTAGCCCCAGTACCAGTGGTATTCTCGCTCGCAGTGCTCCCCTTGGCTCTTTTACCACCTGCAGCAGGCGTTTCCATACACATCTTCTCTTCTTCAAGCTTCTTCAAATGCTCATCGAGCTGTGTAAAGTCGTAGGATGAGATCAACGCAGACAGAATATCAGGGCTGAGGTATTCTGATAGCAGATTGCATCCTAGCTTGACGCGAGCCACTGAAGCGCAGCATCATTCATAAATATTGATCAGGATAGCAGAGGAAGAGCTCACGTTCTAACAAGTTTTCATGACCGTCTTCCATGAGCCCGTCTTTTGCGAGATGCCGGTTCAGTGTACGGGACCCATCCACAATATCTGATGAGGTGAGGCGAGTGACCTTCTTGCGTAAGTATTCGACTACCTTGCTCAAGGAAAAGCGGTAGACGATGAGTTCGGGGGATATCTCTAGCGCACATCATTCAACGAGTAAAACTGCGGTGGCAAGCTAGGCCCCTACCTTTCACATCACATATCCTGTTCAGAGCTAGTTTCGTACATTCCAACGATGCGAAACATGTCACGTCACTAGCTGATATGTGTGTAGACGGATCCTTCGACTTTGACTGGGATAGAGTTTCCAATTTGGTGGCAGCCTCTTCCAGAATATCGTCTGCTGTTCTGAACGGGATCTCAATCTGAAACATGTGGTAAGCAACCATTCATCTCCCTTGTTATGTTGCATACTGGCTGTGTGGTCTTCAGGATATGAATAAGTAGGAAAGCGGGATCGATGGGGACAAGGAATAGCAGTTTGCCATCTATGAGGGAAGTCAGAGCAAATATCACAGTGAAGAAGGTGTCTACGCGCCTGATACCACTTCATTACCGACGAACCAAGATCTGGCGTTTGGGGGTGTAACTTGCTGGAGTTCTAGTATGCTACTGCCGTGGGCCGTTGTGTCCGACGGCAAGAAAAGGGACGGAAGACCTAAGCAGCGAGCCGTGAATACGAGTCTTTTTGTGAGTGGTTGGGTCGCACCTGTTCTAGGGTGGGGAAGTCGAATAAAAGAGCCTGGTACATGTCCATGCTCGTTTGGCGAAATCGACAGTGTTTGTAGGAGGTCTGGAAATTTATAATGAGGATAGACAGTGCAAAATTAGTGTTAAATTACCTGCAGGAAGAAGACCTAGATGAGCTGGCATGACGCGTCGAAACTGCTGATGGTGGAAAGAGAACAAGCGTGGTCGCGTTATTGACCGTTGTTGATTTGAACACTCTTTGTCATGAACGCCCGAATAGCCTATTCGCTCAACTCACAATTTGGACCTCCTTCTGAGGTCATCGACATCGCAAAATTCGTCTCTGAAGCCGGAAAAATACCATCAATAGCTATTGCACAGTCTCAAGACTCGATAGTTGAAGAATGCAAGTAAGTTGCTTTTGAATCGCGGTGTCCCCGGTAGCCGTTCATCATCATATACAGTGTTGACGATATACGATCTTCGCTTTTAGAAGTTTGGAACGATACCAGAATGGCTTCGTACCTCACAAAGGAGCATGAAACCACCGTCAACCAACTCTACGGCACTTCCAAAGCCAGCAGACCTCGGAAGAAGACTGCGATCGAGGCACCGTCAACTGCGTCGACCTCTGTTGATCAGCTAGAGCAAAGACTCAAGAACATAAAGCTTTCCAGTTGGAAGTAGGTCTTCAATACAACAACAACGTGGCTGGGCTGCATTAATGTTCTGTAGGCTGAGCCCTGAAGCGTCTTTATTTATACGAGCACCAAAGAACTCAGATTTGAATGTCTACAGCGAAGTGGTGAGCATTCCTCTGCACGAGATTAAGTATCTCCTTATTGTGTTCATTTTAGAGAAAGACGCCCGGCGACGAACACTGTATGACAGGTTTGGAGGCTATCATAACGTTCAGCGTATATGGCAAAGTTCTTTGGCGACCTAGTATGGTTACCCGCACGTCTCAACACTGTATCTTGGGTTCTCAGACCCTCGGGGACCTTTTTGAAGCCATTCCTTGCCTTTCAAATGAAATTCCGACCGAACAAATTGAAGGTTCTCGCGTAACAGGATATGATAACACCATGCAAACGAGAGGTAGCAATGGCTGCGCACTCTGTATCGAGGGTGTCGTATACGGAGATGGTCTCAACGAGGAAGACTATGCCAAGTACGTGGGATCCTGTTTTACGGCGTCATCAAGCTGAACTTTTCTGCAGTAAATTCATACAACACGCCAAATCGTTCAAATCTCCTGGCGAACTCAGAAAGGCACCAACAACGATTCACGAAACTCCTTTGAACTCGCTTTCTTTGCGAATAAACTTTCCGTACTGGGTTTTACATGAGGGGAATTGTGAACATTTTGTGGTTTTCGATTCGATCAGGTGTGGATTCTTGATTCGCTTCCTCTTTTCGTACTGATGATTGTTGCTTCGCAGACTGAGCCATAGCTCGGATCCTCCAACTGGGTATCCACTCATACTTCATCGTGAACCTGCTGCAACGGATCCCTGTGCTTGTTGTGCGAAAGCAGTTGCTACTTGGGCTGTCATAGGGGATGAGAGACTTGGTGAAAGCCCGTATCTACTCTGTGGATGGTGCTGGAACAGCATGGGCCCAGCTGAGAATGATTCAGTCGTTGTTGTCCCGTTACCCAAGTACCAGTTAGGATAGAAGTATCTTGCTTGTACATACATTTGACATTCGCTTCATAGATATGGTATCCTGTTTGGTGAAATCTTTGCGGCGCGTCATTGTAGCACTTAAGCAAGTGATCCAGACAACTTGAACTTGTTTGATGCCGCCATCTTCCACCGACGACCTTGACACCCTCGAGGACTATAATGATCTCGCAGCATGGATAAATGACACTCTTTCATTTTCCGTCGAGGATTCTGAAAAGAATGCGGTCGAAAACCTTTCCCTATTAGATCAACAAATTACACACCTCATCGCGTCTTTGGATATAGCTTGCGACGACACATCCTCGCAGTTAGAACGCATCATCGACGACGTGTCTCGTGGAGTTCCTCGTCTTACCTACGACTTGCACTTTATCAAGGATGGTGCTGTCTCACTGCAGGCAGTACTGTCGGGGGTCCTTGCTAGGTCGCAGGCTGCCGTTCCGGATGACATGAATATGGCCCTGGAGCAACTTAAGCGTTTGGATACGATAAAGGGTCATATGGAGGCGGCCAGGGAAGTTTTGCGAGAGGCAGAGAGTTGGAGTACATTGGAGTTGGAGATCACGTCGTTCTTGACGGAACAGAACTATGCAAAGGCCGCTTCAAGGTTGTCAGAAGCCAATAAAAGCATGGTAGTCTTCCAGAATACCGCGGAATATGATCCAAGAAGAACGCTACTTGTCAATCTACAGAATCAACTAGAGGCGTCGCTCAGTTCCGCACTTGTAGCCGCCATTAACGAACAAGACTTGGACACATGCCGCAATTACTTCTCCATCTTTTCCAACATTCAGCGCGAACAGGAGTTCCGGAACTATTACAATGCTTCACGGAGAACAAACCTCGTCTCCTTGTGGCAAGCTGCCGAAGTCATTGACAGCCAACCGTCGGGCTCACCAATGCTCGAACACGGGCAGACATTCAGCCAGTTCCTCTCTGAATTTTACTCGCAAATGATCGTGCTTCTCGATCAGGAGAGAACATCCATCCCTTCCATCTTTCCCGATCCCGCATTCTCACTATCGTCTCTCATATCCTCTGTTTTATCCGCGTTGCAACCCACATTCCCTCAGAGGCTCGATGCTCTATCCACACATTACGGCGACTCTGTTCTCAAAGAGCTCATCAGCCTATATCGTATCACGGAGGAGTTTGCCAATAGCGTTGACAAGATCATGCAAAAAATCCAGTTTTCTGTGCTCCCAACATCACCGTCTGACGCGCCGTCCGGACCAGAACCACCCACTTCCCCTGCAGCCCCAACACATAGTAGACGAAGGTCGATGCGCATGTCGATATCTTTCCGATCTGCACCGAACAGGTCGACGTCTGGTCGAGGGGGCATAGCGAAGGCATTGAGTTCCAACGATGGATTGGACTGGGATCAGGAGCTGTTCAAGCCGTTCCTTGAGTACCAGGTAGATTATGGGTCGCTTGAACGTCGTTTGCTAGATGACAACCTTCGTGAAATTGTTTCAAAGGAGGTCTCATCCAGTAACGACCAAAGCCGGCTTATAAGGGAGCGCACTGTAGACATCTTTAGTGCGGCAGAGGAGAGTTTGTCACGCTATGCAGCCTTCACCCATGGATACGGGGCAGTTGGTTTGGTCCAGGCTTTGGACGGATTCCTTACGTCGTTCATCGATATGTGGACTGCCGATGTGAGTTTTGCTTCGTCATCTACGTCGGCGGCGCAAAACGCTGGATCGGAAGACCTTTCAGGTCTCGACTACTCAAACGAAGACTGGGCGAGATTCCAAGCAACACTGCATATGTTGGGATCTGCGCGCAGCATCCACGAACGAATGTCTACGTTTGAACACCAGCTACGTGCTAGTTTAGTTCAGACGTCGATGAAGTTCAAGGATCCTGTTAATTTCTCCCTTAATCCATCGAAGGGCGCGGACCAGTTATTGGAGCAGTCAACGCTCAACTCTGCCGAGTTGAATGTACTGTTTGAAAAAGTTAACAGTGATTCCTCCCATACGTTCCCTCATTCCACGAGCCGAGGAGATGCTCTCTTGGTGGACGCACGCACAGCCGTATTCGGGTTCGCAC
Source organism: Paramarasmius palmivorus (assembly GCA_037176845.1). NCBI lineage: Eukaryota > Fungi > Basidiomycota > Agaricomycetes > Agaricales > Marasmiaceae > Paramarasmius > Paramarasmius palmivorus. The sequence continues at coordinate 938,705 of JAYKXP010000010.1, read as the reverse complement.
GAGCTTGTCAAATCTCACTAGAAACCACCATTGCCTCCCCACTCCGGAAGTTACTTGAATCATATGCCTCATCGTCGTGGATGGTCCAGTCGGATACTAAACCCAAAACGAATCCCAATGATCTACAAGTACCTAGTTTCTCGTTGTCACCGAGCGACGTGATATTACGGGTTACAGAAGGACTGCTCAATCTCCCTCAGGTATTCGAGCTGCACGGTGATGACGATGCCCTAGCATTTTCATTGCACACTCTACCCAATGTCGATCCCGAAATACTCAAAAGCTTGCCGGAAATGCAAGGAGTCGATGGTCCCGGCACTGGCACTGTTGGGGGGCATCATCGGCGTCAGTCTATCGTGGTACCTAAACAAATATCTATTGACCCAGAGACGGTTTCTTCTGCGTGGTTGTCCTCCATCGGAAGGTCACTCCTCGCATATCTCACATCTGATGTACTCCCTCAGATAAAGAGGCTCACGGCTGCGGGCACAGCGCAACTTGCGTCGGATTTGAGTTACCTTTCAAATGTTGCAAGGTCGTTGAACTTGGAGCACGAAGCATTGGACAAGTGGAAGGATTACATAGAGTTGGATGAGGTAGCTGGGAAGGAAAAGCTGGATAAAGAGAGCGATTATATCTTGGAACAGGTCGCGCGCATACGTGGTTGGCAATGAGCGAACTGTAACTCATCATGAATTACATGTTCAACGTCGGACTATTATCATCGGTGCTTTTGTGTATGTACCACTCCATTGCAGTCCTCACTTATCCAAATACAGTACATTGAAAGAGATTACCATAACGAGGATAGCGCAGAGTTACAGTGTATAGATACTTGATAGCGGCGAGCACGTCTTTTGCCGCAGTCGAAGACGGCATGGACGTTATCTCGACCCATGACCATTGACAGTGGGTGTGGAGCGAGGTAGGGACGCCGGTGTCGACGGCCGCGTGGAGGTTGGGGGCCGTGAGCTGTTGAGACGTTGCAACGTTTTGATGGGGAATTTTGTTCTGTGATTGGTGCCAACACAACGGTGAGCTCAACACCGGGAATGCAGGAAATGGCATAAACGCACCGGCATGTCGAACACACGGGAACGGGTTGGCAAAAGATGGATAAACACACTGAACAGACAAACCCAATGTCGACAATGTTCTTGTGACAAAAACACGTTGCACGAAAGTCTATCTTGTCTTGTGTGGGAACGGCAATGGTTTTTCGGACGGACGGGGGTGGTAAAAGGGCCATTGTGAGGTATTGAAGTAGAGCTTCTCGACGTTCTGCATAAATGTATGAGCCACCTGTTAGATGAGCTGCTTGTTGGAGGAAAACGTTTTCAGGGCCGGCGATCTGACATGCGTCTATGGTCACTTTGAGCTTCTGTGCTGAAAATATAGAGTTCATGATGGGGATGTAGGAGGATGTGAGGTCAGGGGAGACAGAGAGAATGAGAATGCGTGGGTCGGGAAGAGCAACGGGCTCGGGAGCCTCTGATGAACTGGCAGTGGTAGCATTGGCCTCAATGGTCAGCCTGTTGATGTCTGATGACACTTAGCAAAGAATTGTATTGCATGTAGCCTAGCTTACAGCACAAAGCTTTGGTAAGAGCGCCTACCAAGGCGGCTGGTTCCTCCATATCTGACCCACCTTGGTCCAAAACCTCCGCTATACGCTGCACGACGGTGGCATCGACGAGCTTAAATGGGGGGAAGACGTTGGCGTCGCTCGGAGGTACATCGGCAACGGAATCGGATGACGAGTAGAGCATTAGACTATGGAAACATGTGAGTCACATTGGGATAACAGGCGAAATTTTTGGCAGAACCTCTTGGCGGGAAAGGCCCCAAAGACGGCCAAAGAATTCTCATGTTTGGCGGCGATATGAGCGTTGAGAAAGGCCAAAAGATGAGAAGTAAACTGGGGTAGAGAAAAGGGCTGAGCTTGAAGCCATCTTCTAGGGGAAAGGTCGATGATGATGGACAGGTGAGAAGGACGGTCCATGAGGCCCTGGCAATACCCTGGCAGTACCCTGAGTGAGCGTGGTGAAGCCGCTGTGAGCCGGGTGAACGATCCTGAATGTTGATGGTGGTGGTGGTTGTGATGTAAAATGATCTCTGTCCACACCGTGGGAGTCGTCAGCGGCCACGAGTCGCCCATTGTTGTCACAAGAACCCCGGCGCCGGCGATGAAGCCGATGACGATGAAGCAGCCGGCACGCCGTCCGTTGGCGATGTTGTTCACTGTCTGACGCCGTCCACATCGCATCGCTCTTTCTTCTCCCATCATTTCCCTCGTCCCCCGCACCCCCTTCCCCCCCTCCCCTACATGGCTTCCCATGCCTTAAACATTGACTATGCCTCCGACGACGACGAGCGCATGCTCGTCGACGATGATAATCGTCATACTTCCCAGGACCGCGACGCCGACGGTTCAGACGATGACGAGGTTCATGTACCACTAACTCACAATTCACATCATTCCTCCTCATATCGTCGACATTCAAGAGATTCTGTATGTGATTTTATTATTATTTATCGCGGCAATGGACGTTGACAACGAGCTCATGATAGGATGCAGAAGATTCTGTATGTTGATTGAATATTGTATATCAATATCCGAATATATTGCTGATATTGAACTTTCATATTTTTAGGGTTATGAAGATCACGCCGACGAGGAGGAGGAAGAAGAAGACGACGACGACGACGACGAAGAAGACGGCACCTATGGCGGCGAGTCGCGTCCGAGGAAGAAGGTCATGAAAAAGAAGAAGACGCCCACATTTTCTGCCCCGCGCCCCCGAGGTATATTTTTTTCGCGAATTTGGTGCAATAATATGCCTTTTGCTCAACGTCCATCACAGCGTCCGCACGCCATGTCTCAGCTTCAGACTCCGACTCCGACTATGGCGCCCGCTCCAAAAAGAAGAAAAAGCCTAGACCACAGTCTGATGAGATCCGCGTCTCCAGTAGAGGCGGCAAGGTCCCCAACTACTATGACGATGTTCAGGATTTCGAAAAGTTTGAGGAGGAAGTCGGTCCTGACAACATGTATTCCTCTGCTGCGCCTGTTCAGTATCAGGAAGAAGACGAGATTGAAGCTGTACTCAGTCACAGCCGTGACGAGGGTCGCGAGAATGACCCAGAGGACATTTGGTTTGATAACATAGTATGTCAATTGACTCCGCTCCCATTACGCTTCGTTTTAACTTTTATTTGACTTGACAGCGCTTCCACATCAAGTGGAAAAACTTTTCACACCTCCATAATACTGACGAGACCTACGAATTCCTGAAGCGCTTCAGAGGTCTAAAGCGTGTCGACAACTACATCAAGGCATACAAGCAATGGCAATCCAAACTTTCGGCGCCAGGTCTGTCTCGGGAAGATCAAGAAGCTCTACTTCTCGACAAAGAGCGAGAAAAGGAGGAACTCGAGACTTTCAAAACTGTTGAACGAATTGTCGCACATCGCGAGGCGGAGGACCAGGACGGTTCCCCTGTCATGGAGTACTTCTGCAAGTGGACGGGTCTCAATTATGAGCACTGTACTTGGGAGACTCAGAAAGACGTCAACCCGATAGCAATGCCCGAGATTGAAGCCTATCGCACTCGCGAAATGGAAGCCAAATTTCCTTACAAGAGTGCCAATTACACAAGGAACAACAGACCGACTTTCCGGAAGATAAACGAGGATCCCGAATATCTCGCTCGCACGGGCTGCCAGCTCAAAGATTTCCAGCTGACTGGTCTCAATTGGCTTGCTTATCTCTGGTCCAAAGGAGAAAATGGAATTCTTGCAGATGAAATGGGTCTCGGAAAGGTGAAAGACTTTATGCCTCAATTGCCTTGACTGACCGTGATTGGAACACAGACTGTACAAACTGTCGCATTCCTATCCTACCTTTTTCACAAGATGCAACAGTACGGCCCATTCCTCGTCATAGTCCCTTTATCCACTATCACCGCCTGGCAATCACAATTTGCACTTTGGGCTCCTGATATCAATGTCATCACTTACATCGGCACCGCTGCCGCACGAGAGGTCATTCGGAAGTATGAATTCGGCGAGTCCAACAAGAAACTCAAAATGAACGTGCTATTAACCACGTACGAGTTGGTGCTCCGCGACGCTAAAGAGCTCTGCGACATCAAATGGCAGGCACTCGCCGTTGACGAAGTAGGTGTTGCAGGAACATGTTCCACTGTAGAAATTAACGCCACCGACTACTTTAGGCTCATCGTCTGAAGAACTCCGAAAGTCAGTTGTACGAGGCGCTGCGTACATTCACCGCCCTGTCTAAGTTACTGATCACTGGGACGCCGTTGCAAAATAATGTCAAGGGTGCGTTTTCCCTTCGCCCTGATCGCCCCCATTTACTGAGCGGTCCCGCCCATAGAACTCTTGTCGCTCATGCATTTCCTGATGCCTGAGAAGTGTACGTCCTAATCCTTGTCTTTTCTTTTGTCTCGGCGAAATCTTACACGCGGTCCGACGCACCTCCAGTTGCCCTCACAAACGAGTTCGATCTGAACGACGTAGATCATGAGGCCAAGATTAAAGAGTTGCACGAGCAGCTAGAGTCCTTGATGCTTCGGCGGCTCAAGAGGGACGTGTTGAAGTCGCTTCCTACAAAGAGTGAACGTATTCTGCGAGTGGAAATGAGTGCTCTGCAAACTCATTTCTATAAGAACATTCTTACGAAGGTAGTTTTCCTCCCGTATCAGGAAACTTGCCTTTAATGATTTCATTCTCAGAACTTCCAAGCCTTGGTCAAGAGTGCGAACGGGAACAACAACCTAAGTCTGCTCAACATTGGTATGTCCTCGTTTATGGAACAGGGCTCGATAAACTCACATCACCTCCTCAGCCATGGAGCTCAAGAAGGCAGCAAATCACCCATACCTGTTCGATGGTGCCGAGCCACATGCCGATACCGACGAAGAGACCCTCAAAGGTCTGGTGATGAACAGTGGAAAGATGGTGCTCTTAGACAAACTACTCGCTCGACTACGTCAAGATGGTCACCGAGTCCTCATTTTCAGCCAAATGGTCCGAATGCTCGACATCCTGAGCGATTATATGACCCTTCGCGGGTATCTTCATCAGCGGCTGGACGGAATGGTTACATCTGATGCACGCAAGAAGTCCATTGCTCATTTCAATGCTCCCAATTCCCCTGATTTTGCTTTCCTGCTGTCTACGAGAGCAGGTGGCCTTGGAATCAACCTCGAGACCGCCGATACCGTTATCATCTTTGATGCAAGTCCAGCTGTTTCATCCCCGTTAGAATATCCGACTAACACAGGTCTTCATTCCAGAGTGACTGGAACCCACAAAACGACTTGCAGGCGATGGCCCGTGCGCATCGTATTGGACAGAAATCCCATGTCAGTGTTTACCGTTTCGTCAGCAAAGATACTATGGAGGAAGATGTACTTGAACGGGCTAAGAAGAAAATGGTCCTCGAATATGCCAGTCAGTTGATACTTCTATTTGCCCTTGAATCTTCAGAGACTAAGTGATCTTGTCGTCTAGTTATCAACCAGATGGACACATCACAGGCCCATTTGAGTTCTAAGGCAAATCAGCTGAAAGAGCAGGTCAAACCCGACAACCTGAGCAAAGACGAACTCACTGCAGTATTGAAGTATGGCGCCCAGAAAATGTCAGTGGTGCTTTTGTAGCTATGAATATCCACTCGCTAATTTGCGAACAGGTTTGACAAAGATGATTCACAGCAGAGTCAAAAACTCGACGAGATGGATCTGGACGACATTCTTAATCGTGCTGAAGACCATGAAACAATGGAAGGTGGTGATGGTGGCACGTCGCTTGGTGGTGAAGGTTTCCTGGCACAATTTGCGGCGGTCAGCGACGTCAAGAATGACATGAATTGGGAGGATATCATACCGCTGGAGGAAAGGCAGAAGTTTGAGAAGGAAGAAGGCCGTCGCAAGGCTGAGGAGTTGGCCGCTGAGGAGTCTCGGGACCGTAAGAGGAATGTTGCGTCGGTCTCCTATGAGGGAATGGACGTCGACCAGCCACCGGCCGTCTCCGCACCCAAGAAACCAAAGCCTGCTGCTCAGAGAAAGACTGCAAGTCAGAAGGCAATGGAGCTGAAGGAACGCGATGTTCGTGTGCTCATCCGGAGCATGCAACGCTGGGGCGACATACGACAGCGATACGACATAATTGTGCGTAAAAGCCGGTGTCGTCACCTTACATTCAATATTGACTTGTCTTCTACCTCCAGGTAACCGAATCGAAGCTTCAAGACAAGAATCGTGCAATGATGCTTGACGTCTCTGACGAGATTATTGACATCTGTGAACGTGCGGTCAAGGAACACGAGGAACAGAAGCGTTCAAAGCAGGCTCAAGGCGAATCACTCACAAACGCTCAGAAGAGCAAGGCGATCTTGGTCACGTGTAGAGGCGTTAATAATGTTAACGCTGAGACGGTTCTGTCGCGCCACACAGACCTTCGCGTTCTCTACAATACTCTTTCTGCACTAGAGGATCCATATAAGTGGTCAATACCTGTCGACAACATACGGCCTACCCTCAATTGGTCAGGAAGATGGGGACCACAAGACGATGCAATGCTCCTTGTAGGCGCCTACCTCTATGGCTTCGGAAATTGGGAACAAATGGCCAAGGACCCGAAGCTCAACCTTGATGGTAAATTCTTCTTAGAGGAAGGGAAGAAGGGTGAGGATGCTGCTAGTCGCCCGATACCAAACGCTATCCACCTGGTCCGGCGAGGGGACTACCTGCTTGGTCTTCTGCGAGAATACGATGAAAAGATACGGTCATACGAGACAACTCTGCGACACAAGGGACATTCCAAAGCCTCTCAGTCACCGCCTCCTCCCGCGACGTCGTCTTCATCGTCGCATATCAGTAGTATCAGAAGGCGAGCAGAAATGGAAGCAGTGGCCTCTGTTGATGATCCGAGCACGCGCAAACGCAAACGTCGCCCCACACCCACTTTCACTGATTCAGAATCTTCTGATGAATGGTCAGTCTCTATACGCTTCCCTCAATTCTGTACTGACGCGTCGTTGCTAGCCCCTCCATGGACGAGGCATCGACCAAAGAAGAGCTAAGACCTGTCAAGAAGCAACTGGTATGTAGTTTTTGCACTTATCCCGCCATTTTACTGACGTGATGTCCAGAAACAACTCAAGCTATCCGGAGAAGACATGCCCAGGGATGACAAAGTTGCTATACTGAAAGATTCTTTAGCCGCCATCGGCCGTCGCATTGAATTTGTATTGACTCAAAAACAACAAGCCGGAGAGGATAGAGAAAGATGGCGGCGGCACCTATGGACGTGAGTTACGGTATTCCTACTATGAAAACAGCCAAACTAACCCAGGCCAAATCAAAGATTCGTTACACTTTTCTGGCCCAAAAAGGTCAAAGCATCCAAGCTGGAGGAGATCCACGCCAAGATGGTGATGAAGGAGGCAGCACCGCGGACAAACTCAGTCGCTGACCCAGGCGCTATGAAAAAGCCTCGATTGAGTAGTTCAGGTTCTGGCGCAAAAGCCAACGGGTCTGGGCCTGGTTCGTCGAGGACAAATGGTAAATCGCATCGATAGTAATACGTCGGGGTACCTAATTGAGTGGTTAGATTGCAATAGTCCTGTATTCTTTTGTTTTTCTTTGATGGTAATTATTCTGAATCCTCAGCTATTTTTGTTGATACCTCTAGCTGTTTATTGTTCTTGCTCTCGGTACTTCATTCAACTGTATTAAGTAGAAAATGTAAACTGCTTCAACCTTCAACACGACTTAGTACGACTTCTAATATGCGACCGGTTATTTAGCCGAGCATAGTTCGCACCCATGACTTCACTGTTTCCAAGCCTCCATATGCCTTACCACAAGGAAAGGCACCACTTGCCCAAGGATCTCGTCCCAAATCAACCTGATCTAGTCCATCGATAAGCCTCAACTGCAACTACCAACATGAGTGCGACGGAACTCATCCCAATCTACACAAGTCTTAACGATGTGTTCCAGAATCTGGGGACGACACTCAATCATTCAAAGAGGTGGAACGATCTAGCGGAGGATTTCGTCAAGAAATTTGGTAGAAAGCCAGAGTGGATTGTTAGAGCTCCTGGAAGGGTGAAGTGCGTCTAAAAATTTACGTCTCGCTTTTTGCTGGTGCTAAGAGCAATGCAGTCTGATAGGTATTTACATCAATATCAGAACGAATGGTAAACCTCTGAATATATAACAGGTGAACACATCGACTACTGCCTCTTCGGTGTACTTCCTGCAGCGATTGAGCAGGATATCCTCATCGCGTGTGCCTCTCGCACCCATGAAACGCACGAGCCAGGTCATGTCGTAGCGGAGAATGGCCACGCGAAATACACTCGCCAAGCCTTTACACCCTCTCAGCATCGACGTGGTAGTGTGACTGAAGGTCAAGTGAATATCGAGGAATGGCATCTGGATATCAACAAGAAAGAATTACGATGGGAAAGTTATGTCAAAGCTGGATACTACGTGTGTGAGCCCGCCCTTTTTGTCCATGCTTTGTGCTGATCGCATACTAGGGCGTACTGAACACTCATTTCTCTGGCGGTACTGATGGGAAACTGCCCGTACCAGTGGACTTGTTGGTAACCGGAACAGTCCCAGCTGGGTCAGGACTGAGTAGCAGCGCAGCCATGGTCGTCGCGAGCACATTGACATTCTTGGCTGTTAATGGCAAGGTTTGCATTCAAATACGTAGAGCTTGGTAATTATCGCTTACTTTAACGTGTAGCTCTCACGCGATGAAAAAGTGACAAAAGGAGAGCTGGTGTCTCTCGCTGTAGCCAACGAATCTCGGGTTGGGGTCAATTCTGGCGGAATGGATCAAGCAGCATCCGTGATTTCTATTCCTTCATCGGCTCTTTACATCTCATTCTTCCCGTCCCTCAGTGCATCTCCTGTACCAATACCACCAGGAGCAGTATTTGTTTGCGCCAATTCGTTGGTGGTCTCCGACAAGGCTGTCACCGCGAAGAGGAATTATAATCTCCGCGTTGTGGAAACGTTAGCGGCTGCTAGAATTCTGGCTAGGCATCTCGGCGTTACAGTGGGTGAGAAGGAGAAGGTCCAGCTGCGTGAAGTATTGGGTCGCTGGAGTGGCGAAGACAAAGATGCTCCATTAAACGAGGACAAGCTAATGGAGGCACTCGAGAAAATCACTGGTGAACTGGACGTACTTAAGCCAACCAAAGCCGAATCAGGTCAACTTGGCGTGTTAATGGAGGAGATGATTGAGAAAACAGGAATGTCGAAGGAGGCTTTTGATGACGTTTATTTATCCTGGGTTGAAGGTGAGCTATCTTTTATCATTCATCAGAGGCACCTTTGATTATGAGTCTTAGTGGAAGCAACTCACTTCCAGCTATATAAGCGTGCTAAGCATGTTTTCACCGAGGCTTTGAGGGTTCTGCAGTTCCGTCAGACCTGTCTTTCCTCTTCTACCGGAGACGTGATTAGGCAGCTAGGAAAGCTGATGAATGAGTCCCAAACTTCGTGCAATGAGCTCTACGAGTGCTCTTGCCCGGAGCTCAATCAGCTCACGCAGATTGCCAGGGACGCAGGTGCTTTTGGAAGTCGACTCACAGGTAAGAGTTTTACGGGAAGCAATGCTTGTTTTGCTGATTGTATATCGGATATAGGTGCTGGATGGGGTGGGTGTACAGTTTCCCTAGTTGCAGAAGACGACGTAGATGCGTTCATTAAGAGGGTCAGCGAGGCGTATGCTCCGTACAAGGAACTGAGTGGAGATGCGCTGAAAGAGGTTATATTTGCGACAAAGCCCAGCAGCGGGGCAAGTGGTAAGAGTACACATCCTTGATATGGACAAAACCTGACGCAATGCTTTCACAGTATACAAAGTCGAGGCTTGAAAATGAGTGTGTTAACTGTGTTATCATTATCAATATATGTAAGATGTTGTTTCTGTTCTCAGAACCTCAATAAGTTGTCGACAAGCACCCGAAGATGAATCACTATGAGTGGTGATAAACGACTGTATATATGAATAACCTATTATAATACTCCCAAAGATGTCCGTCTACTACTAAAACAATACCGATATCGAACCCGCCGAAATTATGGTATAGAAAGATGTCGTTCTTCATGGTGATTCGTAACTCGTGAGTTCCCATCGCCGCTCCCTATCAGGTATCGTAGCACCCGATTACGACGATGAGGGATCCCTTATGATCGTTTGGGAAATGTATGTTGATACACCCAATGAAAACCGTTATGGCAATTCTGCAAAAGTACGAGTTGAGATGACGGTCAACCGCAAAACTCATTGAACATACGGTGGCTTCACAAGTGCTATCGAACATTGACTCGAATTGCTGATTTGACTTGTGACGGTGAGATGTCGACGCTAACAGTGGGGAGATCGCTTCTGGGTTTGTAATGGCCATTGGAAGTTCCTGGTGCAGTATCATTCTTCTCCTCGATGGTAGGCAACTTGGGTCGAGATCCTGATGCCGCTGTTGATGTTACCTCTACAATTAGTGTTGATTCCACTCTGAAAGAAAAAAAAAGTACGGACCTTCCAAGAGCTTGTTGTCCGCTTCTCGGTGAAAACTCTTCATGAGAGCAGAATATCTCTTCACCTGCCACTTCAGCTCCTTCGCCCGCTCCAGATTTCCATCTGCCTTTGCCCATTTTTTCTCCTCTTTGAACCGACGACGTTCGCTGTCTGCCAACGAAGCACGGGCTCGCAAAGCGGCAACCTCGCGCTGAAGGGGGGACATGGAGGCCTTTGGGCCAATTAATTCCGAATCAGAATCAACAGATGTGATATCTGAAGTCGTGCGACGTGGAGGACGAAATCGAACATCTCCGTTACTGTGGGCAGCGGCACGAGTGTGTCGAGAACTCTTTCGCTCTTTTTCCCTTTCCCCCTTTCTCGTTCTCGTTCTCGTTCTCGTTCTCGTTCGTGACTGCGAATATTTCCAGAAGAGGAATGGTGGTGGGATTTGGAGGAAGAGCGTTTGGTTTCGGAAGGGGTGTCGATGATCCCGGACAAGAGGTCAGTGCCTATGGCACCGATGACGATTCCGAGCAGGGAAATGATAGAGCGGAAGGAGTTGTGGGTAAAGTTGAATTCGATAAATTCTTTGGCTGCAATTCCTATAGCTGCAGGAATAGCCAGGTCGTGATTCTTCACGGTACACCAAAGTACGCCCTCCCAGAGGCCGATCATGAAGAAGTCGCGAAAGTTTTGTTCTGCCCCCGCTCCGGAGGCATAACTCAAAAGTAGACGTGCGCTGAGACCTAGAAGTAGAGCAGGCGCAGTGAACATAGTCAGGCCAAGAGATACATGAGAGTTACTTTTCAACTTCAATATCGGCTCGCCTCGAGGACGCGAGTCAACAACACGTGTTTCCATTGTTGTGATGTTAATCGAGCTTGTCGAACGACAATGCATTCCTTATTGTGAAGTACAATTAACAGAGAATAATGCAATAATGTGGCGAACATGAGGCTAGAAATACAAAGTGTACGAGTAAGTATAAGAAAGTCCATCAATAATCTTCCTTGTCCACATAATTGGCCATGGGATCTTCCGTTATTTTGCGCGACATGCGGTATGCCTCTGCGGAAGTGTGAGTATTCTAGACGAGTAAACGAGGAAACGTAGGTGACATACCAAGCTCCTCCTCGGTGACTTCGTGTGTCCCTGTGGTACCACCATCTCCTTTCCTCTTCTTACTGAACCCATCCCGACCTTCATCGTTGCCCCTACTCCTCTTCTTTTCAGCATCGACAGCACGAGCTAACCTGTCCGGATCTAGGTTGACGTCTCCTTCACCCACCCGCTTCTTCGAGTAATTTTGCTCAACCTTGCTGCTCGACTTCTCTGCACTCGAGGATGCTGGTTGTGATGTCGTAGTAGTCTCCTGGGGTTCAGAGGCGTTGGACAGGAGGTTCTGAGCGCTCGAGGCCTTGGCCGCTTCGATACCAGCCTGACCAGAACAGTACGACACATGGATAGTAGACTGGCAACAAGCGTATCCCCACCGTCCCGACGACGGATCGTACCAGGAGCCCCAAACGCATGTGTGATTGTTGACGAGTACTACAAGGAGTGAAAGATTAGGTGAATATCAGACATGTAGATGACAATACACACCATCTTCAGGGTACTTTGACCTTGCTTTCGCTCGTTCACGTCCTTTGATAACCTGCCCTGTTCGAGAATACTCAACGTAGTTTTCAGTTTGGCCTTGTAGTAGTTCCTTTGGTGCCGTCTGCAAATACTGTTCTCCACCATACTTTGCAAGTATACTCTCCTTTGACGTCTCCTTCAATTCCTCCCGTTTCTGCTTGAACTCCTGATGAAGCTTTTCACCTTGCGTGGGATTCGCATTGAGGTGTACATCATTCCCTCTAGCAGCAGCCTGCCACGCAAAAAGCTGCAATTGCTGAACAGCCGGTGCTTCACCAGTAGACCGGAAAAAGTTTTCACCGGCAAATTTGGCCTGATTGGAAATGTATAAGCAACTTGGCAGTAGAAGGAGAAGGGAGGCACGCACATCTTCTGGTGGTATGTCGTTGTCTGGAGCTTCACGCATGGAACGAGTTTTGGGATCGTAATAAGCACTCGAGGGATCGAGGTTGATGAGATACTTGGCGGTGTCTTCACGGATACGTAGGTTTCGTACGGTGATTCGTGTCTTTGCATCGAGCTTCTGGCCAACGGCGTCGGCAGAGTCAGCGTACTTGTCTTCATCCGCATCTTCTTCGTCGCTGGAGCCAAAATCGGGGTCGTCCTTCTTTTCTGATTTTCCGGCTTTGGCCATCTTCCGCACAGCTGCCAAGTCGGTCGTTGTTTGGTTATCAATCTCCTCCTCCCTCAGCTTCTGCCTCGCAGCTTCCACAGCGCTGTACTCCTCGTAAATCTTGCTGTGTTCTGAGACGTCGTATCCATTCCATCGGTCCCTCTTGGCGTCGTATCCAAGTTCTACTTCCTGCACCATTTCATCGGGTCTAATGTCCTTGTTGGTGTATTTGGCACCCTTCTTTCGAGGACGTTCAAGACAATCCTGCTTTTTATGGGTCATGGCACCGCAGTTTTCGCAAGCACCTTTTCGATACTTCTTTGCAGCTGGTCCTTGCACTCCACCCCGGTCGTACCACTTGTTGAACTTGTCATTGTCCGGCTTGTCATTGTCTCTTCGACGCTGATGGCTAAGGGAAGGTGCACCTGTATCCAAGTACCATGGAGCCTGGGAAATGTATTCTGCAAACGCGGCTTTAACGTACGTCTCGTACTAGAGAAATACCGGAAGACGTACGAGGAATATGGGGATTTATAGGCTTTCCTTCCTCGTCCAAGGCAGCTGGAGCAGTTCCTGCTTTACGAGCAGCATCGAGATCTTTTTGCCGACGAAACTCTTCTCTGGATAGCTTTCCGACAGCTGTTGAATGAGTATCAGATAGTACTCATGCCGACAAATTAGAATAACAACTAACCTGAAGAAGATGCCATGACAGTCAGTCACTGGGGAGATCAACTCGGAATTGGCGGTGCAGCTAGAGATGACAAATGCTCCACGTGGTTCTAGGCGTCTAGCGGTTGTAACCGTCAAGCGCCCGTCGGCACTACGCATTCGCAAGCCCCGCAGCTCCCAAGACAACGATGTGGTTTCAAGGATGGATAGCCATCATGCAGGGCCTAATTAAGCGACTGTATAAAATCCTGTCGCGATGAATTCCTCAAAAACCACAATCAACCTCCCCCTCTATCAGCATTATCCACCATGAACGTTTTCGCTATTGGTGCGTCCCGAAATATTGGATACTTCTCTTCTATCCGTTTGCTAGGTGAGAATCATAGTGTCTGGAAAGTTCTTATTGACCGATTATTGTTATTGTTTCTCAGATGCTGGCTGCAGTGTCACCTTCCTTCTGCGCAACACATCTGTCTTTGATGAGGACCAAGTCATCAAGAAGTATATTGCCTCAGGCAAAGCCCACCTTATCCAGGGTGATGCTTTAGTCCAATCCGATGTTGCCAAAGGATGGCAAGAAGCTGCGAAGCATGGCAACATCGACCTGTTATTATTCACAGTCGGTAAGACAGGTTGCAGTCCACTTCCGGCTAATGTGTTGCTGACAAGTCTTCACTCGTAGGAGGAACTCCGAAGTACAACGTTCGTCAGGGATTTGTTATAACGCCACACAACCTAGTCTCCAAATCTCTTCTCAACACACTAGCCACTATCCCTTCTGAACAGCGTCCAAAGGTCATCGTGATATCATCCACTGGACTCACCAAAACATCACACGCTTCCCTTCCCTTCCTCTTGAAACCTTTCTATGCACATTTCCTTGCGGAACCCCACAAAGACAAAGTCGGTGTGGAGCGCATCGTTCACCATTGTGCTGGGTGGACTTGGAATACGGAAGACGATGGAGAGCCCAGCGAAGATATATTGGGCCCGAACTGGACCGAAACGCCTGGATTGCCTCAGGCCGGAAGCCTGAAGGACGTCTTGGTGATTCGACCTGCATTCTTGACCGACGGAGACTGCAAGGCCGAAAAGGAAGGAAAAGCAGGATACAGAGTCAGCGAGGGTGAACTTGGCGCGTGGACAATATCAAGAAAGGATGTCGCCCATTTCATCGCAGACACTGCTCTGAACAAGTGGAGCCAATATGCCAATAAACGCATTAGCATTGCATATTGATTCGTGATGTGTAGTTCCTTGTTAAACCTGTAGGTTGTACGACTTGCCTTATAGTAGCCCTTGTGATTTATTCACGGACCACGAATCCATGTAACTGCTCGACATTCCGGTATCTGCGCTGTATTGCTCGTAAAAATCAAAACAGGTACTATAGAGTAAAAGCGGTAATGAAAAGCGGGAGTTCATCTGGATTTGAAGGCTTAGGCTGCCGAAGGACAAAGGCTTTAGGTTTCGAGTTTGAGTTAGTCGTCGACATAAATGCAATGGCCATGCTTCGTGTTGTGAACGCGCACCACAATCGGACTTTGTAGTGAGAGTTAGATCTAGGTTTTATGAGTCGTGTAGGCCTTACCGATATCCTCTTCTCTTAACAGCAGTAAGATACCAGCGTTTGGATGAAGCTCTCCGAGGCGCCGTGTAGGTTCCCAGAACTCTTCTTTGAAGATTCGGTGTATAGTATCGTGTGGATCTTCCTCTATGGGATTCGAGATTATTGCCTTTGCTAATGTACGCGCTAATGATGCGCGGGTTATGTATTCTCCAGCACCTGTGACGCTAACTGCAATTAAACATCTTTCAGTTTCCTCGACCCAACAGCCTGAACCGAAAATGCTGGCCTAATGGATTCGTTCAAAAAACGCAGACAAGGCGATCAATAACACATACTTCGCCGATACGTCCCGGGAGCTTGAGTAGCAGTCCGCCACTGGAGACTCCTGCAGCGGAATTCCTTCCAAGGAAAGCGACCGATCCTACGGTATCTTGGATGTTGTTGGAATTATCTGGTCTCTCATGGCGTTCTTTCCATCGGGACCAATTCTCTTTGGCTTTAGGGGACACTAAAGATCCGGGAGGAACTAGAATAGGGTTTTCTGGACCAAAGTATCGCAGTGCAAAGGATTTAGCACCTTCTGAAACGAGAACTAAAGGCGGTATACGGCCGAGTGGGTCTGTAGTCCGAGAGTAATCCAGGACAGCCCTAGCAAGACGGATAGGATTCTTGATACCTAGCTGGATAGTGTCAATTGAGACGCTCCTAAAAGATTGAGAGGACATCCGCACCAGAAACGGATCCAACACCGCCAAATCCTTGCTTGCCGTCCATCACACTCGCATCGCACTCCGTTGTCCCATCTAGTGTTAGGTTGGAACCGTATGCTGACAGAACGTTGAAGATAAATATCCACGGCTGCCGCAAAGTATTTACCTGCATTAAAAAGTTCATCATCCTCCAATTCGACGACCGCATGTTCGACCATGTCTAAAGCACATTGTGCTTCTAGAGCCTTCCGACATGCACTTTAAAAATAAATGTTAGAAAAGCTCCTCTACAAGTGTTTGAGGGTTACCGTCGCATAGACTGTTTGAGCAAAGCTTCATCTGCCACACTGTGGAATCCAGCGCCGCCATGGACGGCGATAAAGGACATTTTTGCAGTATTTGTCTTAGTCATGCGTTGACGCATTGTGTTGTGCTGCATCAAGAAAATCACATGTAAATCCTATGCTTGCTGTACTGCTTAATTATGGCCAGTGTTCGCCTCCTGCTATCCTTCACGCATCTTCTACTCTACCATCATGATAGACCAACTTTTTGGTCGTCCTAATCCCTCTTGGAAGCGTACCCAGGTCAGCAGCAAGAGTCTTTGTCTTCAATGTGCAAGAATGCTGACTGCTCTCCAGGTCTTCCTTGTTCTTCTCTTCTGGGTATGGCGTATTATTCGCGGAAGTGCTGGCCCTCCTCGGTTTCTAGGTCTTAGAAGAGCAAATCAGACCCTCAGTTCGAACGGTTTCTCTCAAAACCCTTGTCAGGCGCTCACATACCCGCAGAACGATTTACACCATGGCAGATCATTCTTAGCACTCTCACGACCGTTTATGCTATCCGCAACCTCGATAAGATTTTGGGATTGAATGGTATGTGCTTTACCGATAGCACGCGGAGCTAGAAATTCATTCGAAATTTTCAAATAGCACCAGAACCATTGGCTCGCCTCGTACGATCATCGATAACTCAGATTGAAGTCGACAAACTGACATTTCTTGCAGTACTCACCTTCATACTATCGGGCTACTTGGCTTGTGACTGGACTCGACGCAGGATTTGCTACCGCATTATCAGTACGACCCAAATGGCACGTCAAGCGTTTCTGGCGTGACGTTGACCCTTTACTCACTGATCCTTCTTACAAAGGCTGCGCGACATTTGCTCTCTTTTGTTTTCAGTGTACTATATAATTTATGCTAATGAAGGTGACGAAAAGGTATGAGATTGTCTACAACCGATCTAGGGCCCTTTTGCTTACTCCGTTGCAGCTTCGTCGCTTTCGGGCTGTTCCTACTGTGGAAATGCTCAGGGGTAAGAATACACTTCATCTACAACCCCATTGTTACTGAAATTATGCTTCAAGCTACATGGGAAAAGACCACCAATCCATATGTCAGTCATCTCAGCGGAAATACGATTTATGATGTTGTCCTGACCCTCTTGTAGATCCGCGCGTTTACTCTTCTACAAATGCCATCGCTACACACCAGACGCAAGATACTACTACCGAGACCTAAATCATCACACTATCAACGACCAATTACTGCATACCTATTCTATGCCTTACCGGCGCACCAACTATCTGAGTCTACCGAATTAGTCCTCGACTTCCCTGGCGGAGGTTTCATATGTATGACACCGGAGCATCATGAGGAGCGATTACGAATGTGGGCGGCTACGACCCGACGGCCAGTCCTCTCCATTGATTACGGGAAGGCACCAGAATGTTAGTGGGAGTCTGTCCAATTTTATTCTAGCTTAATGGCTAATACATCCGCTAGACCCATATCCATTCGCTGTAGATGAGGCTTTCGACGTCTACAAACTGTTGGTCGAATCCAAAGGTGCCGTTATAGGAATGTCTGGAAAGAAACTGGACATGGTCATATCTGGTGACTCGGCGGGGGCTACTATGGCGATGAACGTCGTCATAAAAACCCTGGAATTCAATGCCGCCAATCCTACCAAGGCTAAAGAATTGCCGTTACCTGTCGCCTTGCTGTTGAATTACGCAGCTTTAGACTTCAACTTTGGCTCTTGGATGACGCAGGAGAATCTTCGCATTCTCCGGACCGAGCAGTCGTCAGGGAATTTACCAGGACTTTCTGAGCAGAAGGACCATCTCAAACATATTTCTCCGCTAAGTATGGTTGACGATAGCGCGACTGGGACGCAGAAGGCCAGACGTCATAAGAGGAAGGGAAGCTGGCGCGACACTATTCGTGGGTTCACAGGCAGTTTTGACACGGATCGTGACGGACAGGTCTCGACGAAGGAGACTTCGAAGGACTCTGGGCCTCGTCCTCGCATGCGCCGTTCGACCTCTGCGCTTCGGTTGAAATCTCCGGAAGGTGATTGGTTTGGAGATGACATTTATGGCCGCCTTCAGCGAGAGGAAGACAAGCCGCTTCAGGATCGAATCATCTTCAATCACCCTGCGATCGTGGAGGAACATCAGGAAGAACTCTCAGCCGCGGTCATTGAGGCCGACAATCAGGTCAAGTCTAAGAGTGGACGGCGGAGAGAACGCATTGGCACAAGACTGACGCTGACGAGTCGCACTGGTTACTTCCAGGATAGGATCGTGACCCCCAGCATGGCATGTCACTAATTTTGACCGCGAGTGCCTATCACTAACGTTGCGTGTTTTCCCTAGATGCGAGCGATGGCTCTTCTATACGTCGGTATGTATTCAAGCTAGCAATCAAGAATTATTGATTGACCAGAAACCATAGGGCCTTACAGAAATCCCGATTTTGCCACCAACTATTACATTTCTCCGTTGCTAGCTCCTGCGTCGCTTCTCGCTAAATTCCCGCCACTTCTACTTTTTTGTGGTGAAGCTGACCCCTTTAACGACGACTCTATTCTACTAGCAGGCACGTCCGCAGCACTAGTCCGTCGGATAGCGTACTGATTCAGAAATAGGTCGGGTCAGGGAAGCAAAGCGCAGCAGGAAAACTGAACTTGATCTCGCGTTGTCCGGAAAAAGCGCACGTTTTGGCGAGGATTTACGAATGAGTGTGAGAGAGCCCACCTCTCCGGAGCACGCGAAGCTCTTGCGGGAGGAGAGAGACCAGTTGGCCCATGAGGAAGACTGGGTCCAGTTAACGCTCTTCGCTGGTAAGTTCTTTGCGTCATACCTTGATGTGATACTTATACTCAGAGTTTGCTGTCAGGATGGAGCCACGGGTACCTGCAAATGGGCGCTCTCATGCGTGAAGCGAAGGCAGTCATCGAAGACCAAGCTGATTGTATTGACGATGCGTTCCAAAGATGGGGGAAGGGAAAGGTGTCACCCGTGGCTTCTGCGAGCGGAAATATCAAGGGAACAGCTTCTCCTTATACTCAGGAAAGTGATACCGACGACTATGGTATCACGTTCGTCACGAAGAAATATCAAGGTGGGAATGGAAGTATTTTGGGGACGCATGAGAAGCAGCCAAGCTTTGTGTCGTCGCCGGTCCCTGAGGACCAAGTCCAGGTCGTTCAGGAAGAGGATAGCAAGGCCAAGGCTCCAACAAGACCTCAGGCAGGACACAAGATTAGTGAAGTGGAACTGATGCAACGACGTAGGATGCTAGACGCTCATATGTTCGAGTAGGAATATGTGTATATTTTTTTTCTGATGGGGTATCATTGTATACTATAATGAAAAGATGGCAGCAACGCCTGGATGCTTCCGGGAGGACATGCGGCCGGCCGCGGTGAGCTCTACAGCTTTTGCTGACGAAAGGGAATCGGTAAAAAATTTCCGAGTAGACAGCTCACAAAGAGATGATTTCGAAACCGCAGCAAAGAGCCAATGCAGTCAAAGACATGGTATGGAAGAGTAGCAGAAAGGAAAAGACTAAGAGACGGTTTTGAATTTGTGTACGGGTACCCCATAGCACAGCTTGATGGGGAGAGGAAGCCGAGAGAAGCGCCGAGGTCGTGGCAGTGCCACGGGTGACGCTGTAGTTTCGTACATCATCACGCGCGCATTCCGGACTTTGTGCAAAACTCTCACTGAGGACACTCTTTCAGTTCCCATCACAAGTGCAACAGCTTAACAACAGCATGTCTCTTGAAGCCATTAACACCTCCTACGTCAATCTCGTTCACATTATTCCGAATACTGGTCCTCAGGATTCTTCTTTTCCTCCTCAGCTATTACCTCCTCCGAATCAAATGCGGCCTCCTCCTGGTCCAGCGGATCCTCATCATTTACCGCCTCCGCCTCCTCCCCATATTCCTGTTGACCAGTTCAGGATGGGTTCTCCGATCTCTTCTTCAGCATCGCCACCAAATACAACTCACTTCTCAACTGGTGCCCAACCTGTGGATATATCCAATGCCGCATCACTTGCAGCCAATTATTATCCGTCTGCAACAGCTTCTGGAGTCCGGCTTCCCCCAATACTCCAGGTCAGTCACTCATCTTGACGTGCACCGCTTTTCGAGTCTAAAATCGCTTCCAATTCCTAGGTTGAGAAGCAGCAAGTAACTACATCGGCCACTCAACTAGCTAGTGCCTCTCGGCGACGGAATGAGGCGCAATTTACTTGCCCAGTCCCAGGCTGTGGTTCCACGTTTACAAGGCGTTTCAACCTGCGTGGTATGCATAATAATATCTCTTATTGAATTTGTCTCATCTTCATTTCACACTTTCATCTATAGGTCATTTGCGCTCGCATACCGAAGAACGACCCTTTGTCTGCGATTGGCCTGGATGCAAAAAAGGCTTTGCGCGTCAACATGATTGCAAGTAAGTTCAATCGTCTTTTCTTTCGTTCCAGCTTCTTATCGACGCGACATAGACGACATCAGGCTCTGCATACTGCTAAGCCACAGGCAAACGTCTGTCAAGGCTGTAAGAAAACGTTTAGTCGATTGGATGCTCTCAACGTGAGTTCTTCGCTTTATAATCATCATGATCTGAGAGTTCTTACGTGCATTCTCACAGAGACATCGTAAGTCTTGAATATAACGCCAAGATAATAAACAAACTAACCAACGATGATCATTCCAGTGCGTTCAGACGGAGGGGCAGAATGCAGGGAAAAACACGAAGCTGAATCAAAAATCAAGTCAGATCCTGGCGCAGCTCCCACCCCGTTGCCTGCAGGCAATGACTCGACCTCGTCGTGACTTGTCCGTTTGTGTTCATGAAAGCTGTAGAGGTCAATTCTCCATAGAGAAAGATCTAGCCAATCAACGCACGACCCCCCAGCTTCTCATCATCTCATCAGTGTCTGTTTGTAGAGTACTCTGTATTAGGGCGCTTAATTCATATAGCGTAATATTTTGGGACAATAATTCACATGGACCGGCAACTAAAGTCTCCTTGTACCATATCCTCTTCGTATCGTCCGACATGGCCCTACCAATGCTCGTTGGTGGTGCTGAATGTGGTCCCTCCAATCCATTACAGGGACTCACAAAACGTTTTGACCAAGACCGAGGTGTTCAGCAAGTTAGCCTTTCACCAGTCTTCCCACAAGACAACACCAGCTGACGGACTGCTTGCAGGATCTGTTCACGGGAGCTCGTGCAGGTTCTTCTCGGGAGGTGCGACTCACGAGATGTTCCATGTCTACTGAAACTCACGTCACGACAGGCTTTTCGTTCGCAACAAGCAGGTCCTTCAACAGCCGACCGCAATGATGCAGCACAATTCTTCAACCAAACGAACAGAACCCCAGGCTTCCAAACGCCCGATGCTTTCCATATGGGAGCTCTTCATGGAGCACTACCCCAATCTCAAGGCACTCCATTACAGAGCATGACTGCCGACGCGGGATGGGCAACAGATTTCATGCAACAACAATCTTTCACCCCATCAGCATCAACGACTCAATTAGCCAGCTCAACGTCTACTATTCAAGGACGGGAGATGATCCAATCTCCCCCAATTCAGCAAGCTACGACTCCCGCCTACTCCTCTGGTGAGTCTCCATACCCTTGATACCCTTGATAATCACCGTTCTACCACCGTGCTGATTACACTCCAGGCGGTGTTATGCCATGGAATGGTGGAATGCCGACATGGGCCACAAGATCGATGCCCAATTTCGCTCCTCAAATCAATCAGCCTGCTCAGCAGGTCGACAGGCCATCCAGTTCCTTTGATCGTACGTGACACAAAATTTGTTCCTAAATTGTAGCTAAAACGGGCTCCAGATGCGTCTTGGGATAAGGAATTCGATGCTCACCAGCTCGCACCGACGCCCCAACACCAACAACCAGAACAACTCGCACGAGAGAAACCGCAAGACTATGACGAACTGGCGCATACCGCCGGTCTCCTTCTCGACACTGTTCGCGAGGAACAAAACCCCAAATTCCAAAATAGCCAATTCATGAGTCTAATGACTCAGCTTCGAGATCGTAAGGTTGTCGTTGAAGGCAATCAATTTGTCGAAAATACCGGCCAGACGACTACTACAGATGTCAAGGGAAAGGGTAAAGCGGTTGAACAGCCGTTCATTTCTAATGGTATGAGCATGGGCTCTATGTTAGGGACAAGCAGCGCCTTACGAGGTGACGAACAGTCCGGTGTACAAGGTCAAGAGGACGAAAACGATATATATTTCAGCCAGGAGAATGCCGAATACACAAGGTTCTGGAACGAGATGAATTCGATGAAGGGGGTTTCGTCTAGAGAAAAGTCGCATACGTGGGATACGTTACAGGATAGCTGGGAACGGTTCGAGGCTTCGGAGAAAGGGATCAGGCCAGTGATGCATTACAAGTTTCAGCAGAACAATCCGTACATGAGAGGGGAAGCACGGACCAGACATCATATGATGCATAGTGACGAGCGTTTAGAGGTGCGTATATGTTGAATGTCTAGTAGGCTTGTCGACTAAATGTTGTACAGTCAGTTCTTGAACTCGAGGCGGTTGTACAGCGCGATCCAACCAATGCACACTCATGGTTCGAACTAGGCGTCAAACAACAGGAGAATGAACGTGAGCAGAAAGCTATGCAGGCTCTTCAACGTGCCGTGGAACTAGATCCTACACACTTGCCATCTTGGCTTGCACTGGCTGTTTCCTACACTAATGACGGCTATCGGCTTGGTACCTACGAAGCGGTGAAAGAGTGGGTGATGCGGAACAATAGGTATAAAGCTACGGTGCAGGAGCACCTACAGCGATTCCCCGAGCCTCAAGATGCTTCGGTTAAGGAGAAATTCGATGGGCTAGTGGAGTGTCTACTCGCAATGGTTCGGCAGAACCCACCAGCTGAGGTGGATGCGGATCTTCAAATTGCACTGGGAGTGTTGTTCTACACGGAGGAGGTATGTGGCAATGCTACCGGGCATGAAAGCATACTTATCATTTTCCTGTACAGCACTATCAGAAGGCGGAAGACTGTTTCCTTGCTGCCCTTTCTGTCAATAGCAATGTTAGTGTCTCCTTTGTTCGTTGTTCGGATCCGTGGTGCTGACATCTTGAAGGACTGGCTCCTCTACAACCGCGTGGGGGCGACGACTGCCAACAGAGGCGAGGCCGACAAAGCCATCATGTATTACAATCATGCATTGAATCTCAACCCTGGCTACATTAGGGCTAGGTATAATCTAGGCATCTCGTACATCAATTTGAGAGTAAGTGGACGTACGACAGATGCTCCAGACTCAGTCCTAAACGTTGTATCTTTAGCAATACCACGAGGCTGCCCAGCACATCCTCAGCGCGTTGCAGCTACAAGAAGCGGATAACACCCAAGGCGATGATGACACGGGAAACGACCGAGGCGTCACCTCCAATGCACTCTGGGATAGTTTGAAGACGGTATCTTTACACATGGAAAGACACGATTTGGCTACTCTTTGCGACAGGCGAGACATTGAAGGTGAGACCATGCTCTCCGCGAATCTCAACGCGAACTCATATCCTTCAAGCATACCGGTTCAACCTTATGATCATGTAGAGTACATTGGACTTCACTGTATTCTCCCATTACACGTACACAGAATTCTATCGAAATGCAACATCTGGTCCTATAGCAAAAGAAAAAACATGAGCTTCACTCGAGTGAGATGTTAGATTACCCACAAGATTGAATACCCAATCGTCTCTCCTTCTCCTGCTGCTTTTCTCTAGCTTGTTTCATTTCCTCGAGCATTGCATAGTCTTCGGTCTGCATGTCAGGGGCATCTGCTAATCTTTTCATCTTTTCAGCCATCTCTTTTTCACGAGCAAGTTCCGCCTTTTGCTGGGCGACCATATCCCTCACGTCCTGAACATCGTTGTCGGTCATAGGGATGATAGTGGGTGTTCGGCGAATCATTTGATGAGCGCAGCAGGAACGGGACAAAAGAGGCAGAGCAAGGCGAAACGAGCGCAGCGGCGCAGTCGGTGCGTGGTTGAGCACAAAGGAATAAAATCGAGGAAGCCAAATAAGCCAGCACAGCACACCAACTTATTCTTCCTTCCACGTTCCCTCGCAAGCTCCCTCACATCTTTTAACTTTACCCACTTGAACACCCTCGAATACTTCACTATGGAGGCTGTTATGCGAGTCACAGACGCTGTTAAATCTTTCCGAGTACGCCTCACTTTTTCGTTACAATGAACTACGTCAAGCTCAGACTGTTATAGGAAACTCGACTTTCTGCTCTCCGTCCACCGACAGAATTCTTCGACTATCACCGGATTTCTCGTCCTGCAGATCTCAATCAGGCCACACAGGTGTGTTGGAACGGTATTATGGAACAGAGAGAGAGATTCTCAACTTTTGACTTATACAGAGAATAACATATAACACTCGCTATTTCTCAGGCATGCCTACAGCTTACTAGCGATTTGCGTTAATCGCTTACCTCTCCTTCACAGGAAATTATGTCCTGGTTATCGCTGCTTTGGCAATTTATGCCCTGTATGTTTCCAAACTTCCATCCCGTCACTCAGCCTCGCTTACATTTTGTCCTTCCCTAGTATCAGTAACCTAGTCCTTCTGATTGCCCTCTTGTTCCTCGTTGGCGGATTCACTGCAATCAACAAATTTGGTGCGCTGCGACCCCCCTACACATGCCATCCAATCTGACACGTATCCTTTGAAGCGCCTGAACCCGTCCAAATGGGCGAACATACCATCACTCAGAAGCACCTATATATCGGACTCTTCGTTATCGGACTTCCTCTTTTATGGTATGCTTCACCAGTGTGGACGTTCTTCTGGCTGGCGGGCGCGTCTGGTGTGTTGATCCTCGGACACGCCAGTTTATTGGAGCCCGGTGTCGAGAGCGAGTACGCACAAGTGCAGGACACGGTGTAATTACTCTCGTAAAGAAGGAGCGAGTTATACGTTTCCTGGGTTTTGATAAGGAATGGACCTATTCACTCTCGTCTATCCTTTTATTTCTTCGCCATCCCGAAAGTACCCTAGACTATAAATACACAGGTCTATCTAGCGATATATTGTTAATTACCACTGTACTTCGTCCCGTTGGTGTAAATTGTGCCTTTGACCCTCGGACTGGATCCGGTGTCCTCGGATTCGGGACCTACATTCCAAAATACCCACCTGGAATGATCTCGTTATGTTCACACCAGAACAACATAGTTCGACTTTTGTATAATTTCTGGACGAGATCGTAAACTACAGAACTATGCAGGGAGTAATACAGTGATGCGTAACATAATAGGAGAATGCAACATAAATAGGTGGAGGTAAATAGACCCCATGTATAATCCGAAAGCGAAGTAAATGCGAGTGCCAGGGAGGACGTCTTGCTGAAGAGTCCCAGATAGCAAACAAGGCAAGGCAGAAGAACGGCGTTCTGGCCGCTTTTAGTTAACGTAAAGTATAGAATGTAGTTGAAGCAACGAAATCGAGTGTACTGAGTGTCCTGTTTCAATGATATCATCATAAGAGAGGTAACCATTGTCCTGTGATGTCGATTGAGCTCGGCGAATACAAATACGAGTACGGAGTAGAATCTCACCAATGACAACGCTGGGGAGGTCGAATAGATCCCGTCGTATTGAGAAACAGAAGGTGGATGGGACGGGGGCACCATTGGGCTTGAGCAAGACACAATGCGAGTAGACAGATTGAGTTGTGTTCTCAAAAGCATGTTGAGCAAAGTTTTCCCAGTATTCCACGACCGACTGGTTTTCGAAAAGCTGAAGATGTTTGACGTATCATCAGTGATCTGAGAAGTATTCGACGGGACGGGTAAGACGTCACCTCATAAATGTATTTCTTCTGGCCTAGAAGCTCCTCCATCGACCACTCAGTGAGCATGCAGAACTCGGGAGCCACAAGGCATATCTCTCCAGTTCGCCGCCAGATGACCGTAGGTGTTCCACTAAAAGATATTAGCTTGTCAAGTTCCTATACGCATGTGAGTCAGTGAAGGTGCCAAGAGATTCTGGAACAGAGATGTTGCGCACAAGTAAAGACCTCTGAAAACATTTCTCTACGAATATCTCGTCATCTAGTGACAGCGGCATTTGAAGGGCGATAAGTGAGGGCCTGAATATTGCCAAGGCTCTAACTATACGCAGGATATCGTTCTTTTCGAACCTTGATTGTCGAGCAAGAGGGAGTCGTCAGGAACCGAGATGCCCGCGGGGCTCTCATACGGTACTAGAGCGATACCATAGTGACATACCGTGTTGGTAGATGTTTCATGAGGAAATGGTAGCCTTCCGTGTAATCATATGGTTTGTTTACTCGGTCGTTGATGCTCTGGAGTTTGGATGGAGAGCGCGCAAAACCGCCATAGGTCATATCCGTATTTGAGGACGTAACGCTCGGCGAAGCGTTGGAATTGGGAGGTGAAAGAAGACCGCCCCCTTGGGGCATTTCATCCAAGAATATAGGTAATGGTGGAGATTTAGGACGGTTGTCGAGTGGATACCGAGGTTGTAGGGGATGTAATGGTGCGTCGGGGTCTACGGGCTTCTCTGATTGAGATTGCTGGGTCTGATACGATTCAGAAAGGTCTACTGGTCGAGGCGGATCTTGATACGGATATGTCAAGTACGAGTGGCCGCTATTGGGGGATGCTGATAGCAACGTGGACTGCGGCTGTAGTGGGTCTGCGTAAGGCGCTGGGAATGTCGATAGTCGGGGTGACTGGAAGGATAGACTATCCGTGGAGGGCCAGGTAGAGAAGTTGGTAGGTGGAGTTTGAGAATCCTGAGGAGGACTCGGATTTCCCAGAATGGCCGACAGAATTGAATACTCCAGGTTTGCAGCTTCTGAGCCGAAGGGAAAGTTGGTGTCGAAAGGAACATCAATTGTCGAGCTGTCAGGTAACAAGGGGTCCGCTGCATAAGGATTCAGAAACTAGTTTGCCAAACAGACGAGGGCACATGATACTGACGTGGGGCAGCAGGGTGTGCTGGAGGTGTAGGTGGTCGCGGATTAGGCGCGTCTGTGGGTGTAGGTGCACTTTGGGACTTGTTCCGTTTTAGTTGCTCTAGAACTGATCGCGTGAGGACTTGGCAGTGGAAGGAAAAACATATTGCATACCAAGTTCATCATCATCGAGAAGGTACTTGGCTTTCTTACGGTGCCCCTCCGTGCAATTTGCAGCAATCCCCCGTTTTATACAACGATCACAAGGTCTAGCTGTGAACAGTGTCAGAGAAAATGCAAGCAAAATGAGGCGATTGCGTACTATCATTGCAAGTCAAATGTGCCTGAACAAATCATGAGCTCTGATGACGGTTGAAAGGAAAGTTGGTGGCACTATGCTGACCTTTTGACACTGATTGCAGGCCCGTGCCTATGAAACGAGAAACGATGAGCAACGACGAGCGCTTTCGAACACTAGTTTTTCTGACCGCTTTTTTCTTTTTCGGACCATCTCTAGGCTTTCGAGAAGCCTGTGAAGTAGACGCGGTAGTCGAGGCCGGCGAGTCCGAGTCATTGTCTGTACGCTTTCGCTTGTGTTGTTTGGAATTTTCGTGGGTATGAGGGGGAGCAGGAGCGATGGGCAAGAGAGTGGTTGAGGTACTTGCCATCGTGGACTGTTGTGGGTGATGACAAGGAGTTGATTCGGCCCGTCGCATACTTTTCAAGATCCTGAAAAATCACAGAGTAACTGACGTAATTTGCAAGTCCAAGTATGTCCGCTCTACACGCACTTGCAACTCTTTCTCTCTACTCAACTCCTTATGCGAATACCCCCACGACCACGAATAAGCCAACAAGAATTCAAATGGCTAGCAAATGCTGCAGATTCTCCTTCTCAACTCAGGTCATTTCTTCGTAGGTCTTTCAGAGGTGAACCTCTTGCTGTAAGTTTCGCCCTTTTTTTTCAACCCAACTTTATTGACATGGTACTCGTCTTAGTACATCATAGGTGCGAGGACTTAGCCAAATATTGCCCCACCCGTGGCACCCGTATAAGTATTTATTTTAAACTCCACCGCAGGAACTCAACCATTCGGAGACCTCAATCTCAACGTCCGCCCGCCCGTGCTAATACCTCGCCCCGAAACCGAGGTAAAAACATCTCACCCCATCAGAAGTGTCGTTTTTGCATCTATATCTGCCATATTTCAAGGATTGGACCATCAAACTGTCGCAACTCGTGTCTCCGAAGCCCAACGCGTCACAACTATCTCTTCTCGATCTTGGAACTGGAACCGGTGGGTATGAATTCAATGTATGCTTCCCACATACCAATCTCTTATCCTTAGGTTGCATACCGCTTCTCCTGTGCCATCTATGGCCCAAAGGAGCGGTGAAGGCATGCGGGATTGACATATCTCCCGTTGCAGTGGACTTGGCCAACGAAAACGCCGCACGTTGCGGATTTTCCCCTGAGACTTTCTCAGCTATCAGAGCCAACTTTCTCTCACAAAGCTTTCCAGAAAATGCATCTGGTATAGTCCCACCTTTCGACGTTGTAACGTCAAACCCGCCCTATATCCCTTGGAATGAGTATCTTCAACTCCCGAACAGCGTATCCAGATACGAAGATCCAAAAGCACTGTTCGGTGGTCCGTCTGGGCTGGAATTTTATCGCGCTATTACCAAACTGGTGTCGCGAGATGGTTTTCTCTCTCCCGGAGCAACCGTGGCGCTGGAGATTGGGTACAATCAAGCTACTGCCGTCCGGGAGCTCTTACACGCGTCCGGCTTTAGCACCGAGCTTTGGTATGATGCATGGCATCAAGAACGCACCATCATCGCGCGACGTGTCCGTTCCCGGCCGCACACTGGTTCCTGACGTTGTGCTAGTTTCATCACCGTACATCACCCAAACCGTCGTTTATTCCGTTAATACGCACGAGTCCGTATCCATCATGAACACGTTCCTCGAGTTACTCTCGTCCATTGGTGCTGTGCGTTGTAGACAAAAACATCTCCACAGAAGCGAACAGCTATCACCAAGGAAATCAATGTTATTCTAGTATCTCCGTGGTGCATCATTGATACAACGCGACTTGATTCTTCAACCAATCCTCGACGAGAGCAAATCTCTCTCAAGGGCGTATGTTCGGTAAAACTATAGCCGATCTCCCGCAGAAGAGTTCGTGCAGCACAAGGCAACCGAGTCGTTATGAATAGCGATGAAGCGACGAAGGTACTTAGTCGGGCCGCAGCTTCGAGTCGAAGCTGCAGAATATACGACCTGCCAAGCTCCCTTTCCTGTTTTTTCGTATAGCGAAGGATGATCTGAATATGAAAGCTATATTCACGCACATCCGATTACACCGTACACCGACCCGAACTTCCGAGCGGAAATCGCCAGTCGATTCCGGGTTCCGTATCTCGATCGGAAGCCCTCGCCGTTCTGAGAGGGCTCGTTGGTCAGGAGGAACTGGAAGGAACAAGGCCGGCAGCCAGTGGCGTTACAACGTTAAACCGTGCAAGCTGTGTGCCGTCCGGTTGCAGCTGCCAGGCCTTTGAAAGGATCGATGACCGCCTAACTTTGACCCTCGCCTATTTTTATCCGCATCTTACGACTTGTTATATAGGGGTTCCAGACCAGCCAGAATGGTGTCTACTTTATGTGTCTTTATTTAACACATGCGCAAACTACCAGCAGAGCCTGCCCTCACAATCCCAAGGATCCAGGTCTGGTTGATTGGTTGATGACGTTACTAACGTGCTCAATCTTGGACCAGTTATACGCCTCATCAATCAGATGTTCATTCTTGTTCATTGGGTATCCTCGACCCCAGTCTACGACATTCTAGAGCAATCTAGCCTTTCAAGTTGGAGCCCCACAATCCCCACATTCCATAACATATCCAATCGATTTCGTGGAAATTGTAACAAGTCAGAAATGACGCAGAACCGTGTCAGAACCGTGTCGGTGCCGTCGCGTCGGTGGCTATCGTTCAGGGTAGCAAGAGGGCGCGTCGATGCTTGGTCATCGATCATCCTGGGGTCATTCCAAGTTCACATGTTCGATAACATGAGTCACTAGTCGCTAGTCGAGCCTTCCTCCCATGAAAATCGCATTGGTAAGCCATCCTCAACATCTTGGCCATCAGTTGCTCAGTCATCCTTAGCTCCAATTATTCAATCGCTTGACCTTAAAAAGGACCATAATCTGAAGTGTTCGCTATCACCATGTCTCAACCCTTCACAATCAACATCTCAGATGAATCTATCGACCTTTTGCACAAGAAACTAGCCTTGACGCGTCTTCCCGATGAAATCGATGATGCTGGCTGGGATTATGGCGTGCCCCTTCAAGACATTCGCCGTTTGGTTGCACGATGGAAAGATGGCTATGATTGGAAGAAGCACGAGAAGATACTGAACGATGAGCTGCCCCAGTTCACTCGAGATATCGAGGTTGACGGATTCGGAAAGCTCAATGTGCATTACATTCACCAGGAAAGCAAAGTGAAGAACGCGATTCCCATGTTATTTGTTCACGGATGTGTGTCATGAGCTTTCCCAATGTTCATATACGATTCCTGATTAACTTGTACTAGGGCCTGGAAGCTTTATTGAAGTACGCAAGGTTCTGCCTTTGCTAACCAGCGGTTCTCCTGGGTTCCACGTCGTCGCTTTGGGTCTTCCTGGATACGGTTTTTCGGAGGCTCCCAAGAAGAAAGGTTTCGCTTTGGCACAGTTTGCTGAGGTCTCGTCTGATTGTCATTTCGGACTGTTAGCGATCCTATTGACTGTTCCTACAGGTCGGACACAAACTTATGCTGTCGCTTGGGTATAATGAATACAGTATGTCGACTCAATGCGTGCTAATGAAGTATCTACTGAGCGTATCACGGGATAGTCACTCAGGGTGGTGATTGGGGTTATGGTGTAAGTGAATTCGCCAATGACGATGTAGCCCATCGTACTCATCTATCACAACCCAGATTACTCGGACAATCGCAAGTAAATATGGACCAGAACATGTCAAGGCATGGCATACGAACGCCCAGTAGTAAGTGGAACACGCAGACTGCACTTGTCTCATTCCGTTGAGATTACCTTGACACGGTAGTTGTAGCGAGGATCGGGGACCAGGCTACTACAACTCCACAGACCCGACTTTGACGCCATCTGAAAGAAAGGGTTTGCAGCGAACGAAGTGGTTCGAAGAGAAAGGAAATGGATATAGTGCTGAACATTCCACGCAGCCACAGACACTTGGTTACAGTCTCGCCGATTCACCAGTTGGTTTGCTAGCTTGGATTTACGAAAAGCTTGTTAACTGGACGGATAGATATGATTGGGACGATGACGAAGGTCTTCTCTCTCTCTCCCAATCCCGCAAAGAATTGAAGTTGACCTCAAGTCCTTAGTGTTGACATGGATATCGATCTATTGGTTCTCCAGGAGCGGGCCAGCTGCTTCCATCCGGATTTACTACGAGTATGAGCAGACAGGTGGTAGAGCTGGACTCAGCAGCCCAACGATTCCCTTTGGAAGGTCTTATTTCCCGCAAGAGTTAGAGGTCCTTCCGAAAGCGTGCGTAAACCTCCAGTCCAATGTATCTGGTCGGCTCATGGTAGTTGTGTAGATGGATGTCGGAGAAAAATCTTGTGTTCGAGTCTTTCCACGATTCTGGCGGACACTTTGCGGCTCATGAAAAACCAAAAGAGTTGGTCAATGATTTGCGGAAAATGTTTGGGAAGGGAGGTCCAGTATATGGTATAGTTCCAGGGAAAGACGGGTATTAAGTAGTATATATACGAGTGATTTCCAAATATAGTTCCTTCCAAGTCCCATCCCGCAATCTTTGCGCTGTGAAAAGCTCCAAATTATATTTTGTGGTATACATGCGGGGGCCCGAGGAAGAAAGGGGCGTACAAAGAAAATGGGAAAGGACGGGAAAAAGAAGGAAAAAACCTTGTAATTTGGTAGTGATTGAGTAATGATCCCAAGGTAGCCTCAGAAACTCAGAGAAGCGACTCAAGCTCCCTAGCGAGCATGCGGACAGCGAGAAAAAATTGGATAAGAAACAAACGAGAGAAGAAACGGGAAAAACAAGAAAAAAGGGATGGAGGTGAAGCGCCCGCCTAGCGCCGCTGCCGCCCCCGGGCGCTACTAGTAGGACTTGCTAGACGTCATATCTCCGTTATCAGTTTACATTGTTTACAACGTGATATTCGTCTCTGCCTATATAGACTAAGGATAAAACATCTATGATATTGAACCTCGACGAACCAAACTGTATGAATAACCCAGAAGCAGGTTGTAAACTGAGACCTTAGATACGCGAGACATAACCTACAGCCCTGTCGGTAGGTCGTAGGTCATCGTCTTGCCTTCTCGGTCTTGGTGGGCTTATAGGAATGCAGCACAAATGAATACGGTTTCCCGTGTGCCGCCAAAACAATCTCCAGTTTTTCAGGCGAGCTCGGGATCTCCCGAGTTGGCCAATCCTCTGTACCCAGGCAAGAGGGCGCGTCGATGCTTGTCAACGAGCACATGTTCGATAACATGAGTCAGTCGCTAGTCGCTAGTCGAGCTTCCTCCCATGAAAATCGCATTGGTAAGCCACCCTCAACATCTTGGCCATCAGTTGCTCAGTCATCCTTAGCTCCAATTATTCAATCGCTTGAACTTAAAAAGGACCATAATCTGAAGTGTTCGCTATCACCATGTCTCAACCCTTCACAATCAACATCTCAGATGAATCTATCGACCTTTTGCACAAGAAACTAGCCTTGACGCGTCTTCCCGATGAAATCGATGATGCTGGCTGGGATTATGGCGTGCCCCTTCAAGACATTCGCCGTTTGATTGCACGATGGAAAGACGGCTATGATTGGAAGAAGCACGAGAAGATACTGAACGATGAGCTGCCCCAGTTCACTCGAGATATCGAGGTTGACGGATTCGGAAAGCTCAACGTGCATTACATTCACCAGGAAAGTAAAGTGAAGAACGCGATTCCCATGTTGTTTGTTCACGGATGTGTGTCATGAGCTTTCTCAGTGCTCATATACGATTCTGATCAACTTGCTCTAGGGCCTGGAAGCTTTATTGAAGTACGCAAGGTTCTGCCTCTGCTAATCGGCGGTTCTCCTGGGTTCCACGTCGTCGCTTTGGGTCTTCCTGGATATGGTTTTTCGGAGGCTCCCAAGAAGAAAGGTTTCGCTTTGGCACAGTTTGCTGAGGTCTCGTCTGATTGTCATTTCGGACTGTTAGCGATCCTATTGACTGTTCCCACAGGTCGGACACAAACTTATGCTGTCGCTTGGGTATAATGAATACGGTATGTCGACTCAATGCGTGCTAATGAACTCTACTGAGGGTAGCACGGTATTATTACAGTCACTCAGGGTGGTGATTGGGGTTATGGTGTAAGTGAATTCGCCAATGACGATGTAGCCCATCGTACTCATCCATCACAACCCAGATTACTCGGACAATCGCAAGTAAATATGGACCAGAACATGTCAAGGCATGGCATACGAACACTCAGTAGTAAGTGGAATAAGCAGACTCTACTTGCCTCGTTTTACTGAGATTACCTTCGCACGGTAGTTCTAGCGAGGATCGGGAACCAGGCTACTACAACTCCACAGACCCGACTTTGACGCCATCTGAAAGAAAGGGCTTGCAGCGAACGAAGTGGTTCGAAGAGAAAGGAAATGGATATGGTGCTGAACATTCCACGCAACCACAGACACTTGGTTACAGTCTCGCCGATTCACCAGTTGGTTTGCTAGCTTGGATCTACGAAAAGCTTGTCAACTGGACGGATAAATATAATTGGGACGATGACGAAGGTTTTCTCTCTCTCCCAATCCCGTAAAGAGTTGAAGTTGACTTCAAGTCCTTAGTGTTGACATGGATATCGATCTATTGGTTTTCCAGGAGCGGACCAGCTGCTTCCATCCGGATTTACTACGAGTATGAGCAGACAGGTGGTAGGGCTGGACTCGGCAGCCCAACGATTCCCTTTGGAAAGTCTTATTTCCCGCAAGAGATATACGTCCTTCCGAAAGCGTACGTAAACCTCTAGTCCAATGTATCTGGTTGGCTCATGGTACTTGTGTAGATGGATGTCGGAGAAGAATCTTGTGTTCGAGTCTTTCCACGATTCTGGCGGACACTTTGCGGCCCATGAGAAACCAAACGAGTTGGTCAATGATGTGCGTAAAATGTTTGGGAAGGGAGGACCAGCATATGGCATAGTTCCAGGGAAAGACGGGTATTAGTATATATATGACCACAGTGCAGTTTGGGGTAAAATCATGATGAATGGCATTACGATCATATTTGGAACATTCGAAATGGCCTCCTAAGCGCAGAGCTTTCACCACTGTTCGGTCGCCGGACGTACTGTAATGGGTGGGCAATTCAGAAGATGCCAACGAATAGTAGATGGCACTCGTACAGTCCAGTTCCCAAGTCCAGGCAGTGCGTTCTTGCCGAGCAAGGTTGAGGTATGCTCTCGCGATGCTATTCGGATCTAAACCTGTCTCGGAATATTGACCTTGGATCCCTGGAATGGATAGATTCAGGCTGAGCACGACGAATGGATGATAATAGATAAGGGCTCACTTCCGTCAATGACCGCCTTTTATGTTTGGCGAACTTGAATCAGTTATACAGCCCAAATAGAACTGGCCGATTCACTCACATGCGCTACGTGTATGCCTTGAGGACCTAATTCCTTTGCCAAGCTCTGACTCAAGTTTCTGTTTGCACCCTTGGACGCAGACATTATACTGGTCATGCGGTTTCCTCTCAATGCAGCTGTAGCACCGGTAAATATGAGTGTGCCCTTTCCGCCCTCTAATGCACCGCCATTTTCGTCAAAGAATTCGTTTTCCTTGTTCTCTAGCAATTTGACCACGACTTCTCTGGAGAATGCCCATGCAGCTTCAACATTCACTTCCAAAGACGTCCTCAGCTCCTCAGGTGTGCTCTCAAGGAATGGCTTGAATGTTGCGTGACCTATGTTGTAAATTCCGACGCGGAAAACAGTTTTATCTTGGGGATAATGGGACCAGATAGATCGGAAAACGCTTTGAAGTGAGGCATGGCTGTAAGACTGAGCCGGGAATGGGGTTGCCTGTGTGAGCCTTATAATCAACAGAGGTCGGCTGAATGAATGTTGAACGCTACATACCTGTCCTTTGGATTCTGGATGGGTATTTATCTCGCTGGCGAGCTTTTCCAGCGATTCACGTCCACGAGCAATGAGAGCGACATCATAACCCGCTTTGGCAAAGAGTTTTCTATCGTCAGTGTCAGAAGGCAAGTAGTGAATGGAACAAGCCAAGCATCACAGCGTCAGTACTCACGCGGCAGCTGCACCGTTACCGGTTCCTGCACCAACGCCCCCAACGACGAGAAGGGGTTTTCTTATGGCTGCTGCGACTGACATAGGATGGAGAGGAATTAAGAGTTGGAGGAATCATTTCCGTTAGTCAGGTATACATATGAGCGCTAGTAAGGGAACGTTTCGGTAATTTCGGAGGCTCACTAAGTCATTACTTCATTACATGTCAGTAATAACGAGGGTGACCGATGTATGGCTATGGATACATTATGGATTACGATTAGTTTTGATAGTTTGTTCTGCTCTAGAAAGTCTGAAATTGTTACCCTTCGTCTTCAGCTTCTTCCCATATGATCGACAAAGGTCTGGCTTCCAGCAGGACTGGTGTTCCTGACTCGTCACGTAGAGTTTCATCGCTCGTCTCAGAATCTACTTCTTCTGTAGCTGATGTGAGACGACCGAGGCCAGGTAATGCTGTTATCCAAAAAGCAGATGTTCGACCCTTGAGCGTTAATTTCGTCAAATCCAGCTTCCTCCGTTTCATCCAAGAAAATTCTTCAACCAGTGGAACACCAAGATAGGTCTCCCCTTGATCTCTGACCAGAGCAGTGAGTGGTGTTAGCATGTCCACACCAGCTGCCGATACTACGTCAAGGATAGGGAGATGTGAACGGGTGTATCTCATTCGATGGGCGAAGCTGCACTCAAATCTAATAGCCAACATTGAGAACCGGAGGCTGACGAATGAACGAGAGTGGTAACGTACCCAGGACCCAAAATAAACTCGCCGCCCAACTGCTTTATATCCCCTTTCTCCTTCCATACCGGCATGCCTACTTTGGCCGCGTTTGCAACGACCATTCCAATCCCTCCAAGAAGCCCATGACGTATGTATGGACTACGGGGTCCCTTTTCCAGAGTTTGTATGGTCATCCCCATAGTTTTATAGACTTCATGCGAGGGATCAGTGTACAAGGCAAAAGGCGTGTGGAAGATCTCTATGTAGGAGGATAGTCCGATGAATGAGGATCTTTGCGTTCGAAGCGACATGAACGGTACGTACTGCGATAGCTTTTGATTAACTGGTAGTCACCATTACTGATGATGACCAAGTTGACGTCTGCTTCGTCTAAAACTTGAGGAGATATGTTCCTTGATATTGAAAACATGTAGTCTTGACAAAGAGGGCACCTGGAAATATTGCCATCGAACAGAAGGCCGCTAAGTAGAGAACGAGGACTCACATGAAATGTCTAATGAAAATTACAATCGTTTTTTGATCCTGCCATAGTGACCCGAAAGACACCCTCACTCCTGATTCCGCAATGACCCAGAGGTTTGCTGCTCGGCGAAGTTGCAATTGCGTAGGTATTGAATATTCGTCAAAAACATCGTCGTGTACTTCATGAGGTTCGTGGGTCGCGCACATAAGATCTAGACACTCGTCCCAAGGAGGAGGTTCGCAATCTATGGGTACCATTGGCTTCGTAGTCGATGCAGACATTGATAAAAGGGCGTTTTCAGAAGATAGTCGTCCTTCCATCTGGCCTTCTGTGAGCGAGTTGGTGGAGTTTAGGTCTTAAAACCTAGCCAAATCCGAAATCCACCATGTCTAAGACGTCGAGAATGCTGGACAAGAGTGATCGTAGCATGCGGACATCCCGGACGACGGAAGTTCCTGGAAGTTTCAAAGCCGTGTTGGGGGCAGCCGATGAGGAAACTATCAGTAGAGCCTTGTAAATGGTACTCACAATTTACGAGGCAATTCGGAACTTTGATAAGAGCGATAAGTAACCAGCCTCCCAGAGTCCTTTGCCTGTCCCCGAATCTTCACACCAAGTCGGCGACACCATTTTTAGTTCAGCGCTGCCAGGTGATGACCACGAGAAGTATGGAGGTTGCGTTGAGGATGTATACATCTCTGTATTATGTGTATATGTTGTCCGAAGAGAAGGTGATTGAATACCCGGTGTTATCTGCATGGCTGCCCGATATTGGGCCGATGCTTCCGTCGGCCTAGGCGGAAATTTACGCCATGTGTAAAATGACATGCAGTATATAACTCCCCTTATCTATATCTCCTGTCAGTGTTTTGTCCCCTTCTCTGCCCATGTCCGCTCAGCAAATCCCTCTCGAAAAGTTTTCTGACGCTTTTGGCGCCACCACTGGTAAAGTTACCAACTTACAGCTGCGAATCAACATTTCTGACGGTTCCTTGAAACAGAGCTCTCCAGTGTTGCTATCGGTGGTCGTGTGCTTTCAGTATCCGACGAGTTCTTCGCCGAGGCTTTTCACCTCCTTCTAGTGGAGGTAAGTACTGTAATCCTGGCTCAGTCGAGATGAAACTGAGGCGAAACAATTCACTTGACAGCCAGCACCAAGTCTAAAGGGACAGTTTGGGCCGAATGGCGCGTTGTATAGTGGTTGGGAAAGTCGAAGACACAACCCAACCTATGATTGGTACGACCATTCTATATATAATGGTCGAGCAGCATAAGCTAATATGGCTATAGGTGTATCATAAAATTGGGTACTTCTGGAACCATCGTCGGTTTCGACATTGATACCACCCATTTCAATGGTATGGGCAACGCCTGTTGACGTCCTCATCTTTGGTCCGACTTTGTCTCTAGGAAATGAAGCACCCCAGGTATCGGTAGATGCATTTTATGATCCATCCTCCCAAGATCCGAACGTGGATGATCCAAGAGTACGCCCTTAAACCTTAATTCCAGGGTAACCATGTCCTTGACGTACGGACCTTGCCTCTTCAGTGGACAGAAATCCTCCCGAAAGTGAACCTTGGCCCTAGCTCTCGCCATCTTTTCACCCTTCCTACTCCAGGGCCCCGTGCGACGTTTGTCAAGCTAAACATGTATCCAGACGGTGGCATTGTAAGCGCTCGCCTAATAGACATATGGGAATCGTTGTTGATGCATGCTCAGGCGCGATTCAGGGTATATGGCCATGTGTCCCCCATAATACCAGCAGAACCCACAAAGAATTTTGACCTGGCACATGTCTTTGCAGGTGGACGCGTTGAATTCACATCGGATCAACATTTTGGTGTAGGATCGAATCTGATTCTTCCTGGAAGGGGTAAGGACATGGGGGACGGTTGGGAGACGAAACGCAGCAGACAATCTGGCCACAAGGATTGGACGATCATCAAGCTGTGAGTCTTGTGGATACTCCATCCGTTCGAGCTGACTGGCCGTTTAGTGCTGTTCCAGGGTACCTTGAGCATGTGGAAATCGATACAGCTCACTTCAAAGGAAACTTCCCAGAAAGCTGCGAAATACACGCTCTGTATACAGATCAGCACATAGATTGGAAGATCAGCCGCGGGGAAGACGAGGAGTGGACACTTATCTTGCCACGGGCGAAGCTTGGTCCACACAGGCAACACTACTTCCAGCTGGAAAACGTGAAGGGAAAGCGATATACACATGTGAGGGTAACCATTCATCCAGATGGAGGTATTAAGAGGGTTCGACTTATTGGCCGAAGGTCAGAATCTGGTGAAACGGAAGAGGGCTCGTCAGTTGAAGAGGCATTATCGGTAATTCCCGCTTCCGCTCCTACTCCATCCACGATGACATCAAAGCCAGCGACCATAATTCCAGTCTTGCCACTGACACCAGAAGCTTTCCTGCCTTTTGGACGGGTCATACAAGCGTACGATGATCACGCAGCCGTACCCAAAGGAACAAAGATAACACCGGCCAACGGGGGTACTGCTAGTAAATTCCACAAATTAGCTCTGCTAGCCTCTTCCTACCCACCTGAGGCAGGTGCGACATGCGGATTATCGGTTTATCGTTGCCAGCCATTGCAGGGTTTGAGCGCAGATGGAACGTGCAAACTGGAAGTCTTGGAAAGGCACCCATTTACGAATCAGGCTTTTATTCCTATGGGCGGTGGGCCAGGCGAAGGGCTACAAGAACCTGGTCAAAGGTATCTGGTAGTCGTCGCAAAGAATGGAGAGGACGACAAGCCAGACTTGAGAACTTTGCGAGCATTTGTTGCAAGTACTGCTCAAGGGATAGTATATGACACTGCAGTCTGGCGTAAGAGAATCATAGTAGGCTTAGAAATCTTACTGATGTTCCCCACAGATCAACCAATGACGGTCCTCGAGAAGGTGAGCTTCATTATTGGCCCATGCCCATCTGAACATCTTTTTGACCGATCCTCTGCAGGCGTTGGACTTTACTTGTGTTGAGACACAAATTGGAGATGGAAGCAAGGCAGATTGTGAGATTGTAGAATTAGAGGAGTCTATTAGATTGAGAGTTCCACTGTAGGGTTGGTGGTAGTCGAGAGAAAACCGTTGCTCCGAGTCCGCCTCGTGATATGAATGTGACGTGACCGTGACAAAGTTGACTCTTTAGTCTTTTCCTCTCTTCCATGTCCACCTCCAGGAAACGTTCGCATAGCATAGAGTCCGACCCCGCTATTCTGAAGAAACGCGTTATTGCGGATGAAAATGGCGCACCTCATGTTGGAATTAACGGCGACGTTCCTGCCCAAGAAGACGTGGAACCCTCTGCCGACAACCTCGAGGTATAATTTGCGTTTTTTCAAGTCTATTCGAGCCTCTCCTGATTTTCTTCATGACAGCTCTTTCGGAAAGAAGCCATCTATCGTCGTATGAAGTACTACTCGCGAGAGAATGAGCGGAGTCAGAGTCGCATTGCCGAACTAGAAGAGCGAAAAATGACTTGTGAGGCAGGGTTGGCTGCTATGTCAGCTTGTTGGCAACAGGTAGTGATGTCTATCTTGGTTATTCGGTACAAGCTAACGATTTTCTCAGCTTGTGGACACCTTGAGGTCACTGGTTGGTCCTGACGAGTCGGCTCCTACCTCCGACCAAATTAGAGGTGTGTGGAATGATAATATAACTCTTGCCGTGAAACTTACTTGCTCTCGAGACCTCTATCATCTTAGTACATTTGTTTCGGAAGATAGCATGCCAGAGTTGAAGTCGTCACTGACTAAGGCTCAGAGCGCAACTACAGATGTCGTATCAAGGCTTCTCACCAAAACACCGGTAGTTTCGGAGGGTGTTCGAGATACGGAGCGTCAGAAAGTACAGGCCGAGGTACGTGCTTCTTCCATTCCAGGGTGACATGAGCTCAGACCCCTTCCGGCCCCTCTCAGTGTGCTACCTTAAGATCGCAGGTGGACGTTTTGCAAGTCAGGTTACAAGACTCACAAGAGCAGAACGAGAGATACAGGGAAAAGCTTGCGGCTTCCGAAAATCGTATTGAAAGGTTGAAGAGCAAAACAGTGCAAGCGATCCAACCGAAGTCTGGTTCGACGGATACATCAGAGGGACAAGATGGCGCGACGGAAATAGAGCAGAGAAAGCCGTCCTCTCCTGCAGTGAGTGGTCTGGTTAATTGGTGGGAGTTCATAATTCTGATTGATTTTGCTTAATCTAATATCAAACCACGAGCAGCCGAACGGGGACGCAGTTGTTTCGCGACAAGATGATTTCTGGCAAGACATTGCTGAACATCGAGAGAAGAGAGTACAGGAACTCGAGGAGCGATGCTTCAAACTGACCGAGGAATTAGCTGCTCTCAAAATACAGGCAGGTACCTATATCCAGTGTCTTGATCACCTATTGAAGGTTTGGCGTAGTCTCAAGCACCCAGCACCGCGCAGATCGTCTCGAGTGCACCGTACAAGTCTCTTATGGCAAAATGTTCTCAAGCAACAGCGTTGGCTACGGAGAAAGAGAGCGAGATAACTAAGCTCAGAGAAGAGCTGAACAATGCCATTGACTCGCATCGTAAGTCAGAGGATGCGTTAGCTGTATGTCTAGAGCGTTTTTTCTTTGCGAGTCGTATGGACTGACTTTCATGTACAGGAAGCGGCGCAATTAGAGATTAACGAAGCGAAGGCAGCCCTTTCCCAACGCGACAAAGATATAGTACGTCTCAGGGAGAACAGAGACCAGCAGTCTTCGGAGCTTCACGAGAGGAAAACTCGAGACAGTCTTAAGTTAGCGTCGTATGAGGAGTATAAATCTCTGACGAACTCCCAAACGGTACGTCTTCCTATGTGCTGGGACCGCGATAATATTCATGTGTAGAGTTCAGGAACGGATTGAAGTGTTGACATCTCAGCTCAGGAGATGTAAGGTCCAACTAGCGGCACATGCCAATCGAGAAGATATTGTCAAATTCCTCTTGGACAATTCCAGTCAGGACACGGATTATGCCGAGTCACTGAGAAAGAAACTCGCGTACGTGGTGTTAGCCATATGTCTGTATATTTGGCTGAACTTCGGGCTGCAGAATTGCCGAAGGGCGTATTGAAGCCCTCGATGAAGTAATCGCAAAACTGCATTCTGATAACCGTGATGTCGCCCCTTACGTCGAGGGCGAAGCCAATGCTCGGCAGGAGTTCAAGATCGCTTCTGCTGAACTCGAGAAGTACCGCAAGGTTTACGGTGACCTGTCTTCGGCATCTCCAGATCTCCAAGCACTTGCGACGCGGCTGCAGGAGAAGGAAGAGGAGCTTTCCGGTCTTCGATTACTTCAAAGTCAGCATGAACAGGTGAGCTATATTGGGCAATAAATGCAGCGTATAAATGACAAACTCAATGCAGAATGAAGCGACGTTGTACACGGAAATCGATAAATTATCGGCCGCATGGGAAATGCTCGACCAACAAGTCAAAAGTAAAGTTTTTGACTTGACAAGTATGGAGGAAAAGTTGTCAAAGGCTCTCCAGGAGGTGTGTGGCTACAATACAGCATTGAAAAGTATTAACTCGATGCCCAGAAAGCGAAAGCGGATAACAAATATTATTCCATCATGCGGGATAAGGACGCTACGGAAATGGAACGGAAAGCTCTCAGCAGAAACCTCGAGAAACATGCCAAGGCCGTCGATGCGTTGAAGGAACAAGAGACATCGTTAACCCAACAACTCGTGAGACCCATGTGGCTTTCAGCTCGTAGCGAAGCTAATTTTCAAACAGACGATTACTCAAAATCTCATGAAAGTTCGGGAGCAGTCGAGCGAGACCCAAAACAGGATGATCAAAGCTCTACAATTGAAGCACGTCGATTATCAGGCGACTATTGATGAAACACGGCGTCGTCTCAATGCAGTTAGTTGACTTGTCTTGCAGTGGTGCTCTAGTACTCAGGTCTCTACAGGCACAGGCAGTAGTGGAACAGATGGCGAAGGCGATGCAAGCGGAAAGGAGTAAACTCTCGAAGGCGACTGAAGAGACGATACGGGCTCAGAAAGATCTCGAGCGGCAGAAGCTAAAGCTCAATTCCAAGGAGAGACTGATGTCTCGGTCTATCAACAAATCGGAAATAGGAGAGGCGGAAGCTCACTCATTGGTACGGTTATTGAATCCATGCAGTTCTCAAAATCTCATAACCATTTCCCAGCAATTATTAAGATGTTCTACCTGCAGTATCAACTTTCGACAAGTTCTACTCACGAAATGTTGGCACAGTGAGTATTTATCATATGCCTCGTCTAGCAACAAGTTCATGACCCCCTTTAGCCTTCTGCAAAGCATGTATCGATTCCCGAATCGCTACAAGACAGCGGAAATGCCCAGCATGTGCGATACCTTTTGGCCAGTCAGATGTACAGACATTCTTCCTCCAATGAATTCCTACGTTCTGTATCTTTATGTCGTCACATTACTTCACTAGACGGCCCTTTGGCATGTATTAATCGCGCATTATTATGATTTTTTTGCATAAGGTAATTTTCATAATGAAAAGTGAATATAACAAAGATATCCGCTCTACCGCTTGACCCAAGTATACTAAGAGAGAAGGTCAATGAGGTATAGGAGGAAAATGAGTGAAGCTCGCTCACCCTCTTGCGTGCCTTCGCCATACCGGTCTTCTTCCTCTCCACCATACGTGGATCACGTCTAAGCAATTTGGCTGATTAGAGTAGTCGATCAGTATTCAGACGAAAGATGGAGCAGGCGTTTGGCATACCTCTCTTCAACACGGTACCCTGTTCTGGCTCATGAGCAAATATACCCTTTGCAATACCATGAGCAATGGCACCCGACTGCCCCGTTGTACCGCCTCCCCTAGCGATTGTGAAAATGTTGTATTTTCCTACAACTCCGGCAACTCTAAGAGGGCGCATGATACGCTCGCGATCCAGGGATTGACGGAAGTATTCGGAAATGGGGATATTGTTGACCAGAATAGTAGACGCCGTCACGATAACAGGCTCCTTCTGCTCCTGGGATGACTCTGTTGCTATTGTGACGTCCTCCGAAGTGGATGCCAAAGGCGCTGGAATGGCGGTAGGAGCGCCTGGAGAAGGGACTTTGACCGGTATCATCCATACTCGAGCAGCACTCGTCTTTCTTTTCCCAACCGTATACGACCGGCCATATTGGTCAAGCACGACTGGTGCCCTCTTCCCCCGGTTGCGGTTGGCCGCAGCTTTCCCGCTCTCAAAGCTAGAGAGAATATCGTGAATCCTGACACCGAGGTCCTTGTATCCGGCAGTGTTCGCGACTGAGAGATAATGGTTGAGCTGGTTGAGTAACGTCGTTATCTTTTGGTAACGAGTCGTTGTCAACTTGCATTCCAGCTCCTGGCCCATCTCCTCGATTGGCTTCCAAGTTGTCGGATACGACTTTAAGCTGTCACGAGCAAAGTCGGGAAGAGGAACGAGTTGCAGAGTTCGGAGGGTCGCATATGTGGTATTGACCGCATTTTGAAGGACGATTAACGTGTCGTGGTATGTAGCACGACCTGTGTAAAAGCTTGGAGACTCCGGTATTGGCATACCCCTCATGAATACCTCTGCCTCTTGTTCCTTTTCTTCCTCCCATTCGTTGTCTTCTTTCCGGCGTCGGGGTCTCTGGCCAATATTGTTGAGTTGTGCCGGAGGTATAAACCTAGCACTAGCAGAACTATGGCGCAGTGAAGAATGAGGCACAGGGCGACAGGGAACGCGACGAAGCAGAGTCGCTGCCTGCCATCGCAAGAGGTTCATGGAGGAAAAGCAGAAAGAGGCGTCACGTGGCAGTCTGGACCTCCCACACGTCGCATTGACCTCAGGGTGAATACGTACTTTACTCTGGCTCTACCATTACCATGGCGGACTTCTCTGGCGCATTAACAACATGGAGAGGTATGTCGGACGTCTATTTGGACATTTCGGAAAGCTCACTGAGATACAGATATTAATCTCTCGGAATTACAGAAGACACTTGACGCGCAGGGCATTGAATTAGTCGACAACCAGAAGGAGAGCGTTGTTGGACGAAAGGCGTTAGCTGACAAGACCAAAGGTTAGCACGCTTGGCTCAAAATGGCGTAAATTGACCCCCGTGCTGTAAAAGAGTTCAAAAAAATACCGGATGATGAAAAGTTGGTTGCTTTCAAGGGTCTTCTGAAAGGTGCATGTGTTCTGAAGTGTTTCTGCGCTCATGTTCTCATTGTCTCAATAAAGCATACCAAACCGAAATTGATAACTTGACAAAGCGGTCGAAAGCGTCAGAGAATGCCTTCCT
Source organism: Paramarasmius palmivorus (assembly GCA_037176845.1). Lineage (NCBI taxonomy): Eukaryota > Fungi > Basidiomycota > Agaricomycetes > Agaricales > Marasmiaceae > Paramarasmius > Paramarasmius palmivorus. Next base: position 893,726 of record JAYKXP010000010.1, on the reverse strand, counting down.
CAACGTCTACAAAGTTTTGGCCGAAGCTCCAGATCCATATCCTCTGCTTGAGGCCGCTGTTGTATGTGACTTCCCGCGTCGCCTAATAGACATCCCGACTTATTCTCTACTTAGGACCAGACGGTGAAGGCAGCTGAAGCTCGGGATCTCGAGGCGGAGCTCAAGCGCGTGCGTGAGGAAAATGCTGACCTGCAAAGGCGCGTCAGCGAGTTATCCAGTTCAGACGCTGCCAGAGAGAGAGCGGAAGCCAAGGCAGAACAATTGGAGCAAAAAGTATGACAGACACTCACTGCGAACGCGCGATTTGACGAGCATCACAGATGGAAGAAATGATCCAAGACAGAATAACGCAGAAGGAAAACGAGCTAAATGCGACTTATGACGAGAAGTTGATGAACTACGAAGAAAGGTCGGAATATCGATGGCTATCTCCTTGATTACCGTACTCATACGGACACAGAGAAAAAGACCTCCAGCGCCAACTGTCCTTGACAAAGAACCAACTTCGTGATCTCCGTCTGTCAAACGATACAACGCAGGCCAAGCTTCTCGATCACACCCAGCGACAAGGTAATAGTGCGAATGTTATCTCTGGCAGTGTGTTGACCTGCATGTCTTTAGATGAAGAGGTCGTGGCCAAGCTAGCTGAAGTCGATATGATCGTTGCGGACCTGGAGCGAGCAAACAGCCGAGTTGCTGCACTCGAACGTAGGAACGTGAGTAAAGAATACTTTCAATGTATCAATGTATCAAATTGGTTCCAGGAAATACTACGGGCAGAAACTGAAGCGATGCGGAGCGGTTCAGAATCGTCTGAGAAGTCAGTTATATTCGAGGTGTTGTTGATCCTAACCAGTATTGATGGTTTTATAGAGTGAAGGCACTGGAAAGCCAAGTCGCGTCGTTAGAGTCCGAAACAGACCGCCTATCCCGAGCATTGGAAACACAACGACGCGTCACCGAAGAGTCCGAACTAGCTGCATCGAAGAAGACCAGTGATTTAATACGAGAGCTAGAACGAAAGGTGGGCCACTGAAACCTCGTTTGAATGTGTCAGGGCACTGAAGCATATATCTTAGGTCGCTGAAATCGAGTCTTTGAAGACGAAAATAAAGAAGTACCATGATTACGACGAGATCAAACGGGAGCTAGACATCATGAAGGTCCGTGTCCCTGTATCTGGTTTGATATTCTCGTGTTCTTACTCCACGTTGTAACAGTTCGTAGAGTTCGCTGGTTTGGATGAAGATACAGAGGACTCGGACGGACAAGGGGGAGTGAACGGTTATGACATGAGTGTTCAGCTGCCTGACCCGAATGCGGACAAAACGAATGGACATCAAGCGAAATCACTCGAAGCTCTGCTTGCCACGAAGAACAAGCGCATAATGGAAGAATTAACTAAATTCAGAGTCTGTATATGGTCTCGACTGCGTTATTTATTACTCACGTTCCATTTCAGATTCTACATGGAGAACTCGAGGCCTCGCTGCAATTTACACAGGAACAACTCAGCGCCACTAGTTCGGAGTTAGAGAAACAAAAGACACTGAATGAGAAACTCGAGAATGACTTGTTGTCTATGAATAACCATAAAACAAACGAGGCATCTCCTGACACATCAGACATTCTCAGTGGATTGGACATCGGGAAAAAGACGGTAAAAAAATTCCAGTCTACAATCCTAAGTGTCAGGCTCAACTCGTATCTGCAGGATTCTTCCGCTCGTAGCACCCCGATACCCTTTACTTCTTCGGCGGATACATCGATTCTCCCCATCGTTACTAGTCAACGTGACAGATTTAGACAAAGAAACGCTGAACTTGAGGAGGTAGATGCCATCGTCACATGCAAATGCAAATGCACTCGAACTGACCCTTTCCCTTTAGGAACTACGGAAACAATTTCAAATAATATCCGACTTGCGTTCCGAAATCAAGAGTCTGCAGTCAGATAACCTCAAGTTATACGAGAAGGTACGGTATATGCAAAGTTATCGCGAAGAAGCTGGGTCTTCTCGTCCTGTTACCTCGCAACTCGATCCTCTTCCTGTCCCGTCGGGTTCTTCCGACGACATGGGAAAATATCGTGCTCGCTATGAGGAGGCTATGAATCCCTTCGAAGCCTTTCGTGGTCGTGTAAGTCCATTTTTGATTCTGAGGATGTGCCTACTCCATCTCACGGTGCTTTTTCGGTGCCTATAGGAAGCCACACGCGCGATCCAAAACCTCAATCCCGTTGAACGAGGTGTACTGGTGCTCACGAGACAGATTCTGGGGAACCGTCGTGCCCGAACATTCTTCATCTTCTATGCCCTTATACTGCATTTGCTGGTAATTTTTACCACTTATGAGTGTACCACTTCGTCGGACTCTCGGATACAGCCGCAGCCCTATAGAACATGATATTGGTATTCGTCGTTATTTATCTACGTATACATATGAGTAATAAGTATGTGGAAATAGTACACTAAGGTATTCAATAAGAATGCATGCAAAATGGTCCTGTGAATGAGATGATGTCTACGCGCGAGGGGTCTTTTTACTAGCGTGAAAAGTAAGAGCTCGGTCAACGGCATTTAGTAGAGGTTCCATAGCCTTCGAATTTAAATGAGTCTGAGTGAGTTGTATACTAGAGAAGTACTCACAAGTTGTATACGCCGTGGATCAATATCCTGCTGCTGTGCCGCTTTCACAATAGCTTCAACCTTTTCCCGTGTTTTCGATAAATAGCCAATCATCTTTGCTGCCTTGGTTGCACGTTGTGCGGGCGTAGCTAATGATAGGGTTTGGGCGTCGTTCATGGGAGGGTACGTGGCGGACCAATACTGTCGCAAAAATTCATTGGCTGCTGTCTGACAGGTTCTCATTTGTATGAACAACCCCTCAGGTATATCATCTGCAGGAGATCTCAGTTCGGGAGAAGAACGTCAAGCTACAGAGAACCTACTCCTTCTAGACTTCACGTCCAGCCGGGCTGCCACATTCCGCGTCATTGACAGGAGAGCGCTGTCGCCTGACTCTCGGGCGATATTGAGCTAAAACGTCGGTAGATGAGAACACGCAGGAACGGTGATATTGTTTGATATCTGACCTCTGAAAGTTTACTTTCCCAGTGCCGAAGCTCTGCTGACATATCACCCAGGACGGACCTGATATCTACTTGCTTCAAATCCATGATCGTCAGTCAATCTACCAATCCCCCCGACAACTTGCTTCCCTACCTCCAAGGAATCCTCGGCGGAAGCATTGGTCATACGTCCTTCAAAATAACGCTGTTGATCTTGCATCTCAAGAACGATGCCCGAGGAGTCCTGTGCGTTATTCAAATCTTCTAGTTCGATTTCGTGGTATTCATCCTAACCAGGCTTGAGCAGTGACATGATACAAACAACGTGGGGTCCCGTACCTCTTCATCTACACGCCTTCTCTTCGAAGCGGGGCCGTCACCTCTGCGATAGTGTGAGATATAGTGGAGCGTGTGGATACGGAAGCAATGCATACAGGGCAGAATTCAAAAGTCTTTCCGAGTGTTCATTGAACTTGCGAATCAAGGGCAGCGCTCCCTTTTGTCTCCCTGCTTGCATAGTTATGTCTTTTTGGTTCCCATTCTGTGACCATGTTAGCAGATCCCTATCGGCCCCCCACTAGCCACGTACTGCTTCATGATCTTCATTCGTAGCACCCAGATCGACAAAAAGGTCCACATCGATATCTCTCTGTCTTCTCGGCTCTAATTCTGAGGATGTGTCGAATATCAGAGATGATATCAGCTATTAGAGATAGCACCAACCATCATCATCCTTTTCCAGATACTGGTCGAAGATAGGGTCATCTTTGACGACGTGTTGTGCGGCCGAAGAACGTATAGAAGCGCGATGCGCGTTGAACAGCTTAGATTGGAAGTATCGTTTCCAAAATTCCTCTTCAGAGAGCTTCGATTTAAAGTTACTTGTTACATCGATTTGAAGACACTTGAGAATGACCAAGTTCACCTTGTTTGGAACATTATCGTTATAAGCCTTTGCAACAACAGGATATTCATCGAATATGTCGTGGACAAGCTGTGGTGTGATTCGAATCTTGATTTCGCCACCTTCTACAGTTTCAGGACGTGGATCGACCAATTGCCCGGGTTTTCCTTTTTTCTGGGCTTCCGACGCGACTTGGGCGAGTAGAAGATGCTCAAGAAGGAATTAATGAGTATTCGGGTAAAAACACGCGCGAAAACACACCTCTCTGCCTTCCCAGAACTCAGACTCAGTTATGTGCCCGCCTATTACTAGCTCTCGATGCAGCGCCGCCAAATCAGGATTGCTCAAGAGTACATTCTTTCTCAGACGAAAGTCTGCGGCCGGATCACTACCAGGAATTATAGGCGACGCTCGTAGGTCACTTGAAACAGATGCAGCTCGTGAAGTTGAGGGTTGTTTGAAAGTCGGGGCTAACGGTTTTGGCGTAGATGGAGTGGAATTTGGAGTAGACGCGGGCGCAGTTCCTTCACTCTGGCGTTTTTCTGCAGCCTGCCTGTTGAGCGACATGTTTTGGGTGAGCTCGGTTTTGAACTTTTCGCGTTCGACGACAGCAACCGCCTGAGGCGATATAAAAGTGAAATTGTGTCCATTTTCGTCATTGAAAGAAGTGATTTTGAGTCTGGTTTGCGCTGCCCCTTCTTTACTGCAGAAAAGTGCTGTAGGCGAACAAGCAGGTGAGCCACGAAATAGCAGACCCGTGAAAGACGGTATTCCATACTGTTGACCTCAGAGCGAGGAAAGTTGATTAAAGGGATTGTCTTTCCGTCTTGTGTCCATTTGACATGGGTGTCGGTGAGCTCGAGGACACCAGGGAGTTTTTTGTAGAACACCTTGGCCGTACAAACGAGAGTAGGCATAAACGGCGTAACGTCCCGCTGCTGAAGTTATGTAAGCTCACCAATGAATCTTGATCTCAAATTTCAAAATTGACTCAAGCTTGACCATCACCATGACTCAAGTAGAAAGACAGCTCGTAGTATTCGATTTCGACTGGTATGATTCAGAATAGCCCGATATTATCGAGATTAACTTTGATTCATAGGTCAATGGCTGATCAGGACACCGATAGATGGATATTCGAAGTTTTAGCCCCTGATATTCGTCGTGAGATGGAGGATCTTGAACAAAAGGTTCAGTGGACAGACCTCGTGTGAGGATTACCAGTACTGTTCCCCAAAAGACTTGATACCGATAGATGTGTCTCCAAGAGCACAATGTCTTCGCAAAGCCCATGATAGGGGGATAAAGCCAGAGGAAATTCTCCGTGCACTCAGAATCATTCCCTTCGTGCGCTATTTTTGTCGATACAATCTCTCCATGACTCACACCATGCCACAGCATCCTGCGATGGAACGGGCGGTTACTAACCTGAAAGCACGCGGCAAGACCACCTTTCTATGTTTGTCGAACGCCAACTCTGTGTTCATTTCAACTATCCTCAAAGCAAGACTTCATCTTCAAGACGCGTTTGCAATACTAACCTCACGTGTAGGAGAAGGGCCTCGAAACATTGTTCAGTGAAATAATCACAAATCCTGCCGAATTCGAAGATTCCGGCCTCCTCAAATTACGACGTAGGGTTGATCCTGAAGGGCCCCAACACAGCTGTCAAATAGGTTGTAGCCCAAATATGTGTAAAGGCAAGTTTGGTGATATCTATTTTTTAAACCTCCTTGCAGAATATTCTTTCAGGCGAGGAACTTACCGCTTTCCTTGAGAGAAACGCGCCGCGATTTGATCGCGTTGTCTACGTTGGAGACGGCTCCAACGATTTTTGCCCGGTTCTCCGTCTGAGAAGGTTAGTTGGCGTTTCGGTACTTCGGCTTTTTCTCTAACCGTCCATCCAGTCAAGACATCGTTTGTTGCAGAACATTTGGTGGTCTCCCGAAGCGGATCGCACGCGACGGAGAAAAGTTTGGCCTCAAGTGCGAGGTCAAGCATTGGACCGGTGCTTGGGAATTGGAAGAGATTTTCAACAAATTATAGACTACCCAGCCATGTGTCTGCTTAGAGAGTAGAATCTGGAGCTGAACGGTTCCATCGAAATGTGTTTGGTTGTGAGTTTGATTGCGGCGAGAGAATATAAGTGTAGCAACATTGAACAACATATGGAAGTAATATGCATCGTTAGAAAGTCATCGCCCAGCTACAGCTAGTAGGATTACGAGTCTTGCTCGCAGGGGAAGATTGTTGCAATACTGTTTACAAGAAGAACGGGAAGTGAAGGTATGTAACAAAGAAAAAAATCACAAAGATGTTACTCAAGTGACGCGAGCAATTGTCCAAGTCTTCATCTCGGCCAAGAGTCCATCCCACTACCCCTTCTTCCATCTTTTGAATTAGCCAGCTGCTGGGTGGACTCGTTTACAGAGAACGGGTTCCGGTGCTGCCCCGGGGGTAACTGGTTGGGTGCTTGACCCGGTGACACAACGCCTGCGCCATAGAACGATGGGGGAACAGTTTGAGACGGAGGTGCCACATGCCTAGCACCCGAAGGTGTGCCCGATGAATTGGAGTATGACTGATAGGAATCAGGCTGCATAGGGACAAAGACATTTCCAATGTCCGTTCGCCGATCCACCGAGTCGAATACATTTGATGGCGACTGTTGCTGCTGGTTGTAGGTCATGGCGTATCGATTCCCTGATGTGGTAGAGTTACTCGTGTAGGCTTGTGGAGGGTTAGAAATCACCCCACCAGACGATCCATACATGGCAGCGTTACTCCCATCGCCTCTTGCAGCCGAGCGCACATTCGACATGACAGCATCACGTCGACTGCTCTCTTCATCCGGAACTGGGTTGTAGGAATGAGATAGCTTGGATGGTTGTGCAGGGTACCTTGACGAGCCGCCAGCCCAACTGTTCAAACCGGAAGAAGCAGCAAGTTCAGCCTGCTGCTGCAAAAACTCCAGCTGAGGGTAAGGCTGCGATGCCGTAGCCTTACCCGCCTGTCTCCTCTCCCATTCCTTCATGGCATCTTCTCTATTCAATACCGGAGTCAAAGCATTCCGTCCGGCGATGACATCCTGGTTCATATGCTGTAACCGAGCAAGAGCTGGTGGCACAGCATCCATTTGGTTAATCGTGTTCGCACGGTTTCGCGAGTTGGGATAATACGATGTTGATGGAACATTGGGGTTGAGATTCGACGATGTCAACGGGGCATGATTCGAAAATTGTCCTGCTGATGCACTAGTATTCAAATGTCCCGTAGAACTCTGATGCGCAAGTCTCGGATGAGTGGAAGGACCCTGTGAGCTTCCATACTGTTGTGGTTGTGGGAAACCTGAATGAGGTGGTTCCGTTGCGCTGGAGTAGGATGACAGAGATTGCGGTGCCTGTTGATGATGCTGTTGGGGCTGTTGGGGCTGCTGCTGCTGTTGTTGCTGTTGCTGCTGCTGAATGTAGGGATTGCGGAAAGTGTTCGCCGCCTGGCTCTGTGCCTGGGCTTGATACACTTGATGCTGCGCCAGATGTTGATTGTAGGCAGCAGCATCTTGGTAGGCTCTGGTGCCCTTTGGTTGAGTCGGAACAAGTCCACCATAAGGCCGCTTAGGATCTGATCCACTCGCGCTGGCCGCCGCCGCAGCAGCATGTTGGCCAGGTGTAAGGTTATCAGGCTACGGTGGCATGATCAGAACGAATAGCCACTTCGGAGATGGAGAAGCACTGACTACAAAAGGTTTTGTAAACTTCTCCCCAGTAATGAACGGATGTAGTCTGGCTTGTTGGGGTGTCCATCGCGTAACTGGATTCAAGTCCAAGAGACCTTGACAAAAGTCGATAAATGACGCTCTATTGTTCATCTCTAACCGCGGAGTGAGGTCAGAGAAATAGACTTCTGAGAAATCAAGACCAGATGACGTACCTTTCTCCATTTCCTGGGCCTGCCTCGAGGGTGATTTAATGGTTGGCATCGGAGCAGTGTTAATGATATCGGGCAAAGTAGTCGCTTTGAAATATTGTTTCCCTGGCTGCTCGTTTGTATTATGCTCTCTGGAATAGACATCGATCGGCTTCAACTTGTAACGCTTCTCGTTCTGATTTGTATGTGGGTTCCACACATCCACCGAGTCGAAGAATTGATTTGTCTGCTTCCCGACGTTCAACATGCTGTTCGGGGGCATTCTGTGAGAGGACAAAGGGGGCCGTCAATGGAAATAGAGTGTTGAATGCAAAAACGGCATACCCAAGCATTTCTATTATGCGAGTCAGCTGGTTGTACTCACTGGTCCCAGGAAACAGCGGTAATCCCAGGAATAACTCGACAGCTATGCATCCTAACGACCACACATCGATAGCCGCTGTGTACGAGAGGCCTAAAAGCACCTCTGGGGACCGATAGAACCTCGATTGAATGTACGTGTAGACAGTCTGGCGCTCGTGACAAGCAGACCCAAAGTCAATAACTTTGATTTGGGGTGATTGTAGTCTGGGATGAGAACATTGTTAGTTACAAAATCCCGCAAGTCCGAAAGAAATACTTGCGATTTCAACAGAATATTTTCCGGTTTCAAGTCGCAGTGAATGAGCCTTGCTTCTTTTAGAACGGTCATGGCATCTAACAGTTGCGCCATAAAGACCTTGACCAGCTGTGTGCTCAAGCCTTGGAACTGGTTTTGCTTGATCAACTCATACAAGTTGGAAGACAACAGTTCAAAGACGAGGCAAAGGTGATTCCTGTGAATGAAAGAATCACGAAGGCGTAGTATGTGGTGCTCGTCATTGGGATCGCATTGCTTGTTCAACTAGATCGAAACATGAGAAGGTGGAACCCGAGGAGATACCATGAAATGTCCATACCAATTCCAAAATGGTGACTTCCATCATACTTTGGTTGAAGTAAGCTGGTTTATTTTTGACGACTTTCACGGCCACGATCTCGTGTGTCTTCATGTTTTGGCACTTGACAACCTGCCCAAAAGTACCTTGGCCAAGAATGTCAAGAATGAGGTATCTGGGAAAAAGTGAAAGCTCGATCAGCACTGGAATAGCAAAAGAGCACAGCAACATACTTGTGGCCCTCTTCCGTACCCAACCAATCATTCACATATAGAATGTAATCATAATCGTCGTTATCATAGCCCTCGTTGTGAGCAGGCTTGCTCGGTTTGGTCAATACTCGTCGGGGGTTATGTGTGGATTCGTATCGGAATTGTGGGTTGCAAATGTGATACGTATCAACAATACTGACGGTCAATTGTTGGAGAGGCTATAGGCACCAAAAAGTTCAATGTTGGTTGCCAGAAAAGTAAGGGCCACAGACGTACCGTCATATACTTTCCATCGGGGCCCATTCTTCTCCCAGTTTGTGGAACGTCTAGGCGTGGTTGAATATCATGTGGATCACGAACTCTGCGGAAGCCTGAAGCCCTTCGCCGCTGTGGTGGATCTACGATCATGTTTTGATCTTGTGGGTAGTACGGTGAGGAGCTATGGGATTGGCTCATGTAAGAGAGTGGTGTTGGAGGTTGAGATATCGAATTTTTTCTGATGGTTGGAACATGGGGAGTCAGATGACTTTGCGCGGGCTGTTGAAGGCTCGGACTGGTAGTGTCCATGCCACCGTAATTGGCAGGTGAATAGACTGTGCCTGGATGAAGTGGGGCTTGTGGTGTGTAGGGTGAACCGACTGGAGGCGACATGGATTCCGTCTTGACTTGTGAATGAGAACGACTGTGAGATTGATAGTTGGAAGAAGGTGGCGGATGTGGGCGCTGATCGGAAGGAGGACCAAACGAATAAGAAGGGTTGGTCGTCGGTGAATATTGTGAGGAATGCTGGGGCGAATATGGGTCTAGAAGAGCTGCTGGAGAGCGCCCTGAACGCCCTGCTGACCTTGGCGAGCTAGAAAGCAAGAATTAGATGAGAAAGTATAGGAACAAGTAGAGACGATTTACACATCAGCATATGGATCTGCCGAAGCTGAGATTGGAGAAGAAAGAGCATTTGAAGGCATCGATGGTGAATTGTAAGCGACACTTGGAGAATAGAACGAGTTTGCTGGGGGCATGTCGAGGTCTGAATGCTGACGATGACGACGAGCGTTTGAAAGGGACGCGCTGCGATTGAGATATGCAGAATTATTCGAGGAAGTTGAAGGAAATGGTACAGGTGGTGGTGGAGGATAAGTCGTCCATCGAGGCAGGGATTCTGTGTCTGCAGAGTCCGACATGGAGGAGCAAGAGCAAGTGGGAGCACAGTGCAGGTACGCTTGGGGGGCACGTTTAGGGTAATGCTCAGGGCCAAGCCGCTACTAGTCAGGCTACAGCAAACTAATACTACTACTGCTCTTTACACAATATCTCCAAGATTCCCTTTTCAATCGTTACTATTCCTTTCACTCCTTGTTCTCCTACATCTAAAGACAAGAAGATTTGTTTGCCACTTCGTTTCGCTGCAAAATTTTCCCGTCAGTTTCATGTAAAATCGTCATGGTTTCCTTGTGTTACCCAGCCGCTGCGCCATCGATAACGCCACGTCTCCATCCTTTGTCCGAAACATACTCGTCGCTGCTATTGGCATTCCAGCCTATACATTCAATGAGTAAAATGTTCTTATGCCTCTCGAAACGGTCAGCAATTCCTCACACTTTTAGGTGGCATCGCACATGCCCAGTCTCTACAAAGGTTTCCCCGAACCACCGATTTCTCAGCATCTTCCCCGGCCGTGCCAACCCAGAGCATGTATGAGTCAACAAGCCGAGTAATTTGCAGGGCAAACGCCGGCTGCAAGGGATCCGATGGCGCTATGCGTTTCGTTTCTACGGAGATCATGAATGAGGAGAGGAATAAATAAATATCCTGCCTCCCTTTGATCGGACGTCATCTACCGCATGTTTTACCAGTAGAATCCTTCTTAGAACATTGATAGAATCGTGATTTATCCATTCTCTTCTATGCTATCTACGCTATACATGTTCAAGCGTTGAAGCCACTCCTAGTGTCCAAGCGGAACGCGACTCTTTCGATATAAATGGTTGCGCGAGCTCATCTTTCTATAACCCATCACCACAATTGCAATGTCCCAGACTCCAACCCAATCTCAGACTCGTACAGTCAACGCTAGCTGTTTTGATAGCAATGGAACCGTCGTTTGTTACCATGATGAACCAGCTGCTAGAAAGACAAGTCGCACAGAAGCAAACCCAAACCGGTAAGCCCCGACTATTATCATTTTTAAAGTTTTATCCTCACTCGGCCCCTTTCTCACTATTTAGCGACTTTTTCTGCTGCGCAAAGGACAGAGAACGGTGCAAATTCTGGAGTGCGTAGTACATATCTTCAATTATGCTCAAGACTTACCTCAACCATTGCCAAATGTAGAGTGGGCAGACGAACTAACGCTTCCCGGTGCCGAACCCAGTCCTCAGCGTCAAACTACCAACGGAATCCCTTCGCAAAGCTATACCCGTCCTGAAATTGCCATGTCTGGCTCGCAAAAGAGACCCCTTGAAGTGGAAGCAACCGAACTCACTTCTACGCCCAAACGACCCAGAACCAACGCTTCTCACACACCAGGCGGAAGTATCCAACGTCTAAGCGCCATTGAAGCGGGTTTGCGGGGCGAAATTACACCTTCATCGTCTCAAGGGAAGTTGGATCGGAACGCTGCTATCCTGGAAGCTCTTACTCCAGGCAGGAACGCTTCAACCAGTAAACCACAGGCGACAGAGATTATCGAGGATGAAGACGAGAACCCTTTCCTCGCACAACCTCCGACCTCCAGAACCAAAGGCAAAGGCAAAGCTCCCCAGAAGGTTGACATACCAGACGATAGTGACGACGATACTATGGATAACGTACGCACTTTGTATTCCATTCCATCTGCTTCCTCCGTATTGACGTCTTCTTAATAAATACAGATCTCCGCTGATACGTTATCAGACTCGATAAGATCACTCGAGAAAGTGCATAAATACGTTCGGAAGCTAGAGAAGATGAATGTCGCCAAGGAGATGAAGATTGCCAAGTACGTGTCGGTATTTTCAGCTTTTTTTCCTGTTCCTGACCATCACACCTCGGTATCACAGGTTGCAGAAGAGAGTGGACATGTACGTATCTCGTTGACTTGCCCAGTCCTTTGAGGTCTGACTCCATCGGAATAGCTTGGAACGCAGACTTGAAGAGTGACGAACACGAAACGTTGGAATCATCTCGAAATCGAATTTCTTGTGCTTTATCTCTCCCCTGCTGGTCTCTTCATCTCACTGTCTCGTTATGCTCTCAAACAAGTGTATTTGTAGCCGCGACTGTCTCTTGTATCAATCTGATTCCATCTCGTTCAAGAACAAAGAAGACAGAGGTACCAAGACTTGCTGCAGCTGGTAATATACATTCCTTTACCCACCGTCTATTTTTGACTGTTTTGTATTTTTATCGCCGGGCCCGAGCGGGCAGGAAAATCATAGGTGCCACAGGAGTACGGTATGCGTGGCGTCAATATCGAATCCACCTCACGGGTGGTGTTTGAGCATGAGCATGTTGGATTGACCGTGATCGCTTCTTGTGCCAAAGAAGACGCGATCCTAGGCATGTTAAGACGGAATTCGGACGTGCTAAAGAGTTGTATGGTTGTGAACGAAAGTGATGGTCCACGCGGTTTGGATGCACCGAAGACTTCGTGGCGGCAGGAAGATGTGGTTGTCGGATTATCGCCTAGTTCTGCCCTGTCTCAAAGCCATTTTCCTGCAGGTTACACCCAGAGGGGATTGGAGGCCGAAGGCAGAGAGTATTTCAGATATAGGTGAGGAAGTATGAAATTTGACCTTGTGTTCTCGTGCGTCGAATCAAGCTGAAGCTCGTGGCCAGTAGGTACGAATATCTTCAAGGCACGACAGACGGCAAAAGGCAAGACTTCGTTGGCACCTTGTAATACGGAGCCTGTCGATGGTAATGGCGAGGATTCTAGAATATCGAGGTACGACTGGCTTCCCTATCACTGCCATCTTGAGCTGATGTCCCAGCGTCGACCGACATCTCTGAAGAGTGCAATTCATGGGTGCCTTAAAGTTCGGCGCACAGCCGACGCACAAAGTAGGAGTCGCTTTTCGATAGCGATGAGTAGACAATGGTTGAATGTTACGCCAGGTCTTATTGTCGACAGAAAAATGTCCGCGATAGTCCCCAAAGCTGTTAAGATCCTTGCGCCCTGCCTGGACCTTTACCAGCCACGAAGAAAAGCGGTCTATTGACGCCGTGGACCACGGGGTGCGAAATCGCGCAAGTTACATCTACGGCTTGCGCGGTTAAGTATCGAGAGGTCTAGCACACAGAGGCATCGCATACCTGGGGGGGTAAAGGTCGGTCAGGACATCTACCCCCCAGAGACCCCGTCTAACCTTCTTTGCCTCCTTCCAGGATGGGACTTCGGCACAAAAGTTAGCACGTTGGCGGTTGGGTTCGGCATTGTGAAGTATGCTATGTTCTATCAGCCAATCACACGAAAGACTGACGTTTTCCTGATTGGTTCGACTGTGTGGTATCTACTTAATGGCGAATCTCAGTCTGGATCATTCTACATCCTCACTGCCGCAATCAAGAAGCCCCCTAGTTCAATTGACAGGGCGAGGCAGGTGGGAGTGAAGCACACGAGATCCTGCCGCTGATATGGCCTCTAACGCGTCTGTGATTTGCGCTTAGATTTTGGAGCGTTTAACTGAACATGCGTCATTTGTTCCAGGAAGTGCGTTTGGGCCACTTGACCTTCGGTCGGAAATTTCTCACCCAGGTATACTCCTGAGCGTAGATTGTCCCTCAAGACTTGCCCCAAACCCCTCCCACATATTGTGGATGGTCTAAATCGAGATGTTTTCTGTCTGTACGTTGTCCTTCCGCCCGAGTCCGATCAATGGCCCACAAGTTCACAAGGCTCGCATTGATGGGTGCGTGCGACGAAGCTTTACGTTGCCTTGTGTTCAGTGTTCACACAAGACACTGTGCTTCAAGTTAATCCGCGATGCAAGTCTTCAGTATCTAGCCGCATTAGGATCCCGTTCGACGTGTCCCACACCACCGGGTGCTTGATCAACGCTGCAGGACCGACGGACAAGTTTTTCATGAAGATTGCGCCACCATCTGGACAACTTGAAAGCCTTTATCAGATTCATACTAATTATATTCCGAGGTATGTCCCACCAGCCCACAGCCTCTTATCAAGATTCAGTCCCTGTCCATGCAGTACTTCATGCAACTGACACGATTTCTCGTTCTATGCAGAAATGTGATGATCAAGACAGATCCATGCTAGAGAAGGGTGCATCTATCATAAGATGAGCTGGAATATTCGTCAACGATACTTACGGACCGGTCTGTTCGAGCGACCGAGGGATTAGAGCGCCTGTACATGCGTTCTGGCTCCGGATTGAAGCAGAGCAAGGGAAGACAGGCGCGACAGAGGTGATCTTGTGTTGTGATAAGCATGATTACTCATATCAGAGATATATCAAACGACACTCGGATGGAACGCCACTCTCGGAGATTGAGGCTGCTACAGTGAGTACTTTCGAATGCGTTCCAGATGCCCTAGTACTAAATGCCTACTCACTGGTAACAATTTCGGCGGAGCATTACTTCTGCTCGTCGCCAAGACAGAACCATTTCTCTCCAAGATTTGTGTGGCCACTAGCAGCTTTGCAATGTCAAACTTCCGCTCAACGTGCTGCTTCTAATTGGTTTGCTGAGAAGAAGATAGACACCGGACACTGTGCCAAGCCATGCGACATCGGTCGAGTCGTACCGTTCCAAGACTACAGAAGGAGACTTCGCGGGTATCGCCATGCAGGAATTCATAAGATAACTAACGGCCCCTGACGATCTGGAGGGGTGTAGCAGATTAATACCACATCCGATGTTGCGCGCGTCGTGAGAAGGCCTGCTGAGCTGTACAGACATGATAGGGAGAAGGGACGCGTCTTTAATTTCCGAGGAGTCTACGAAAAAGAGTATTGTCTCCCATACTCTTTATCACCTCAAATGTCGAGTCATTACGATCGCGGAGATTTAAAAGATAGCAAGGTCATTGTATTCCTTCTTTCGAGAACAAAATTCTAACATACTTCAGTGGGGCTGAATTATATGGGTACGTGAGTGAGCGTCACTGTGGGGAACTCGAGAATACCGCAGCGCGTTTGTGATTGTGGCGTTCGCTCCTACATCCGAAACATGGCTTCTCTGCCGGTAGGCTTGCCAACAGGTGGCTTGCAGGTCGTAATTCGAGTTCTTGAGGTGACTCCAGCCATTCCATGATTCCTAGCTTGGATTTGGGGCAACAAATCGCCAGATCATTCTTGGCAGTTCCTGAAGAAACGGAGTTTGTTGGATATGTCCGCTTGCGGTGCCGAGGTGTGCAATTTACGTCCGTGAGTAGTTCTCCACACAACTCGTGAGACACTGAGAATAGGTGGTCCTTATTGTCGCGTGAGTTTAGAAAGATTTTAGTCTTTGACGAGGTTCAGCGCCTCCGAGACGACACGCGAGTAGAAGTCTGCGCATTAGAGGACTGGGTTCCAGGTTCTAGGACGACATGCGTCACTGATCTGCTTCCGACCCAAGAGGTGGGTACATTATTATTCTCAGAGTGTCCCACACTTTGATTCTTTCATATCAGGCTCACAATGTTTCTTCGGTGCTTGCCGTCGATCCCATAAAACCTCCATAACGCGTGCCTGCAAGGTTGTTGGCATCAAGACACTTGTTATAATTGGATCGCTAAACAACATCCTCGGAGAAGTAACGAACGCTCTGAGGACTGTATAGCCAATATAGCGCTCTCACCAATCGGCCGATGTTGGATCTACATAGTTCACCTGCTGATCGCAAGCGCTCAATAACCATCAGTCCCAAAATGACGGTACAGAACAAAGTTATGGATACCACTGTGAAAGGCGAAGATCCCCTCTAATTTGGTCATTCCCACCCAGCAAAACTGAGATACCCACACCAAAATACTTACCGAATCCATGGGTAGCTTCATGACCTTCACCGAATCAGTGTGTAACATGTAACTCTTATCCATGGCTCCGGGCGAAAGAGAGTTATCGAAGAGAGCAAAGGTGCAACGAGCGAACGTCATGGAGCGTGCAAAAGGTGAGGAAGATTGTTTTCCAGAATAGCAGCATAAGTACAATGTGAGTAACCCACGCCTTCGAGGTCGGGGCAATGTCAGGATGTTGTTTGAAATCAACGTCCAGGTTGGAAATACAGGGAGTGTTTGGGATAGATAGGACGCGGAAATGGTATAAGGCTTTGTCCGGTGTTCGAGAATGAGGGCGCCTGAGTAGGCAATGCAAATAATCTAGGTGGCTGCTACAATATAGATAGATCACCTTCATCACGCCTTGGCGCAAAAAATACACAGGTCCGAGAAAGGACAGCTTAATCTTTGTGTGCGTGGAGAGTTTGTTCCATCTAGCAGAACGTTTTCCTCCACCACATAACAAATTGGGTCCACCAGCCACCTGCCCAACCATCGCTTCGCTGCCTTGAGCTTATTCTTATTGTTCCTGTCCCGACACGTATCTGCTTATCGTCTCCCGATTCGTCGAAACCTTCCTCGATGTCCAGTGGTCGAGATAAAGGATTCGTCGGGAAGTAGGGCAGAGGCCTCCGAGTAATGTGCGAGGGAAACAACATTGTAAGGGACAGATACTCAGGATTCGTCAGATCCGGCGAAGTCCACGTTCTCATGTATTCCTCGTCTTCGTCAAAACCAGGATTGACAGGTTCCTCGAAAAGAGGTGTTGTGGCCTCGTCCGAAGCGTCGGACACAGTTTGTTGTAATACAGAGGTGTTGGCTGATGAATGTGAGGAGGAGGTTCCGACGGAACGAGATAGGACGGGCGTGTCTAGGAATGGATCACTGGGAGCCCGCGCCCGCTTGGGGCGGACAGCTGATGGTACAACCTCCTTCTGATCTGTGAAAAGAGGCTGCGACTTGGAGCGTGAGTGTATGGGATCCGTGTCCATGTATGGCTGTTCGCCAGTTGGAGCAGTAGAGGCTCGTCTGTTGCATGGCACTTCTTCGAAGCCGAGGACCTGACAATCAAGAGTCAATTTAATCGGTTTCGTCCGACATGAGAAAACTCACTCCTTTCAGGACGTCGATAGCTTCCAGCATGAAATCCTTTCCTCTATTAGAATTGACCGAGGAGTGATAATCAGTTGAGGGTTATTTCGATTATAATAGGTACAGGTATACTCACGCTGCCTCTTTGAATACGGCGTCATCGAACTGCCATTCAATTCTATTTCTCCCCGCGCCCCCTACATTCTCTGGGAGTACCTGTAAACGCATGATCGCCCATACTGACCACATGGAACAAGCTCAGATATAGACTTTATGTCGAAAGACGTAAAGACTCACGAGACTGGAAGAACGGTTGAGGCCCCGGCATGCCCATGGTACACCAGCTTCTTAGAAAACGCTCGAAACGCTCGTATCTTTCCTTCTTCGCCACCGGACCGTTGGGATTTGCTCTTGCATGAGGGGTTAACGATCCACCAGGCTGAGTGGCACTCAAATGAGCATTAAACTCTGCGGTTCGTCTAGTATTCACAGAACGATGGTATGCCGATCGCATAGATGCCTGAAGTCGCGAATATGGTGCTCTTTGTGACGGAGGAAGATTGGCCATGGTTTGCGTCATGAGTCGACCGGCTTCTTCATCTTGATTGAAATACCTGTGCACAAAGACCGAGAGTTATAATTACAAGTGAAAATCGCGAGCCACTTTTTACTCACCAGAGCCGACAATATTCAGAGAACTTCTCCAAATCACTTCTTGAGACTCCAAGTGGCGTTTGTGACCTATTCCGACCACCTGGAGGCGGTGTTGGTCTACCGCTCCTGCGTCTTGCCTTTCCCGGAGAGGTAGGAGGTGAACTTGACCGGATCAAGGACTTTGGGCTGTTCGGTGGCGAGAGAGAAGTTGCTGAAGGAAGATCATAAAGAAGGGTGGGCGACTGAGGAGTGAATGTGGAAGACTTGTAAGACGATGATTGATCAAAATGAAGGGGAGCTGGAGGTTGACGACGAGATTTCTCGAGACGATAGGAAGAAGCTGTTGACATGAAAGAGAGATGTACAAAAGACTATGAGAGTGTTGGGTGACCAAGTGAGGTCGACCAGAACTACTCTCGGTGCCAGCAGAGAATTGGAATTCGAAGCAAACTTGGCTGGCAGCCAGTCAGCGGCCTTGCTCGGTACACCAGTTCACCCATCCCCTACATACGTAAGCTCGTTAACATCATCGTGCTCCCGAGTCCCGCCCTTTTAAGCGCTGGTTCACGAGGTCGCACCATATCGTCGCGGACCAGAACCATGTAGCTGGGCAAATAAAGAGTGCCTTCTCTAAAGAAAGTATGATTCATTTTTTGCTGTGGTTTTGCACCGTATGTCATCTCATTTGCGACCACACTGTCTCTATCCATCTCCATCAACTCTTCAAATCATCATCCGATGATAGATGCACTCAGTGTATATTCAGGAGCTAACTATTTCGAGGCAATAAGCCCTTGGCATGCCTTATTTTCAAGCCACGTATGTTCGAGATGGTTGACATTCCTTGATTTCAGAGGACTCGGTCAGGAATAACCGCCACAGCGGACGTCGTTAACCCCCTGAGCTGCGGGGCTGTATTCCCAAGTAGCATCTTCCCTGCTTCATCATTTTTCTGCTTCGTCAAATCGACGCTAACGAGCGGCCGCCCCCCAAGATGTCGTTCACTATTAGCACACCAACAATAAGCAATAGAGAACAGCGGAGTACTTTTTGCATAACGTACCTCCCAATGGCTAAGACCCATTACCGGATAACGTTGGTATGTATCGGAGAAATGTTGAACGACCTATCCCGGCGAAGTGTCAGTATCTCCACATAGCAAATACCTGGCTTACTGAGTCACCGGTTGACCTGACAGCACCATACAACACGTCGCGACCTTCTGTTGTGTTGAAGGTACGCTCCGTCATAATCGTCATTGCGAACGAGACCTCTCTGCTCTGGCACTCGGAGCAAGAATGGCAAGCTGCAGGCAGACACCTCTGACGACAACGTCAATTCAGTGTGACGAAAGGGCAAGGAACATATACCTGATTCAGCGTTTCTCAAGGGGAATTATAAGTCGGTCAGCCACAAGTACTTCTAGGACGCTTCCGTATGTCGTCATAACGTGGATGACGATGGTCAACCTGTTCTAGCAGAGGCTCTCGAGACCAGAATTTGGAGTGCTTCGTGAGAGGCGCTGTGTCCGAGGATACAAGTTTTGTTCGGAAGTAAGCAGCCTCAGCGGTATCATCAGGAGTTCCGTGTACATCTGATGAGGTTGCAAGTCAGATTGAACACGAAGGCTAGATAACTCAAAATGGATGAGCCGGTACGACATTTTTGTTGAATTGCACAGGACAGATGGATCGCGTCGTTACAAGGACAGGTCGATTTGAATACTTTCGCCAGCGGAAGGGTTAATACATCGAAAGTAAAGCCGACAATCCGAGAGAAGATAGCCATGTGCGACGATGCCGTCAGAAGGATTCTTTGGCAGGGAGGATTCTACCAAGATCCGTCTGTTGACTTTGGGAAAACATATACTGTAAGTGGAGAAGACACGAGAGAGAAAATAGAGACCCAAATCGTGACAGGATAGTATCAGGCACAGAGATGTCTGTATTGCGCCTTTAGAGGCCCCATTTCGGTGACGAGAGTAGGAAGAAGGGTCATCTCTAGATGTCACGTAAAGAAAAGGAAAAGCAGCCGAGAGATGAAATGGTTACCAAGCGAATAGACAATGTTTTACGGAATGAGATAGTCACCAGGCGTCGAGAAGACTGCTGGAAAAAGAAGGAGGGGCCTGCCGTACCGGCTAGGACGATTGCGGCGAAGACCGACAGAGGAGATCAGATGAATCTAATCGTCATTTGCTAAAAGCGCCGTCAGGAAGGAAGGGTGGGAAGGGGGAGAGGAATTGACCAATCGGGGAATAGATCAAGTTCGGAGCGAAAGAAAGCAAGTGAGCCGATAGGATGGGAGCGCAATGATTGACTTGAGATGTTTTGAGAGAGCGAAAAAAAGAAAAGAGTTAATACCGGTGGGATCAACGAATGAAGGGGAAAGAGGGGAAAGAGTATAAAAGCAAGAAACCGTGACAGACCCATCACTTGGATTGCCTTGGATTGCCTATGGCTAATTGGGTATCGGCTACTCCCGAACGTGTCCGATCAAACGTCGTAGAGATCCCCACACCGACTTCTCCTCTATCTCGTTGGGTCCTTGCTGACCTTCTTAACCCTCTCCCGGAAATCAACACAAAGTTACCAATGGACTACCATCATCGTCTATACCAGAACCATGAAATCGACCACTCTTTCTCTAATATTCAGGATGCAAGTCTTTTTATCTTTTTATTATTATTATTATATTCTTTTCTCTCTTCATAACCTGTCAACTAACTCTTCTCGATCGACAGGAACGCTCTTCCTACGACCTCTTCTCCCAATCTGCCAACCCTAATTCATTCCCTCAGCGCTTCCGTCAGGACGCGTCTTCCTCGTACCCAATGAACGGCGATAACGGGATTTACTCTCAATCCTTTAACGATTCTTTCGCTCCTTCCAATGGCGTCTCCTACGACATGATCAGTAGCCTGCCGTCTTCTTACAGCAGCGGAAAAGTATCTCCTCTCACCCCTTCAGACTCTGTGCCCACAATGCCACCTCCTCACTTCAATGGCAAGGATTATTCACCTTCGCGCTATGGAGACTTTGGGGCAGACCGGCCACCTTCCTCATTCCCCTCTGATATGTCAGAAGACTTCACTATGGGCAACGCCAACGGTCTCCCATTTCCCCCATCTGCCCTACAGCACTTCACAGATCGCCTGGGCCGTTTCCAGCCAGGTCACGCTGGCAACTCCAATTCTGGCATGCCTGTGCAACAAAATTCCGACTTGATGCGTCCCAGCTCTAATCACAACTACCGCTCTGAAAATAACGTGGGCGCCTTCGATGGAATGTCTTCCTATATTCCTAATCCCCATAGCGACCTCTCGCTGCGGATGTCCAGTGTTGATGAGGAGCTAGCGCGAGTGGGCCTTCGTAATTCTGCCATCATGGGCACATCAAACGATCTTCAAACATTCATTCGGTGAGTTTCGGACGTCCGTATCCTTTGTGCCTATTGTCTTATCTCCCTTTTACAGGCCATTTCTGGACCAATATGTCCGGACACCTAATCGCTTGGCTTTTGGTGAAAGAACTGTGATCGTTATGTCAAGCAAAGTCGCCCAAAAATCATACGGCACCGAGAAACGGTATGTTTTTTGCGGTACCGTTCACCGCCGTTCGTCAATTAATTTCGGCGTATCCACAGCTTCCTTTGTCCGCCGCCGACAGCAATTATGATTGGTAACTCTTGGTGGAGTGACACCCTTCGTCGAGGGGAAGAGCCAAAGTTATGTCCTCCCAGAGTTATAGTCTCTATATCCGGAGAGCCGGCGCCACAGGAAGGGTCCATTGAATGGACAGGGTCCTCAGGGAAATCCTTTGATGTCAGTGACCCACCTACTGGAACCACTTACATCGGCCGTTGCGTTGGAAAGCAGCTTTTCATTTCCGACGTCGACGAGAAGAAGAAAAAGGTCGAGGCTTTGGTCAAGATCACCGCTTCTGCCTCTGATGAAGAACCTGAGCGGGTGATTGGCGTCTTCCCGAGTCGCCCAATCAAGGTCATCAGCAAGCCTAGCAAAAAGCGACAGAGCGCAAAGAACCTGGAGCGTAAGTTAAAGCCAGATGCTATTGCCACTCTAATCTGACGTTTTAATCAAAGTTTGCATCAACCATGGTTCAACAATCTCCTTATTCCACCGTCTCCGTTCACAAACGGTTTCCACGAAATACCTTTGTGTGTCTGGTTCTGGGTCGTCATTCAAAGGCTCCGATGGTGCCCCACTCATGGGCCTCGATCCGAGATCGAGGTCTAGCACTCCTTCATTCATTGCCCGCACTGCTAGCTGGGGTGAGTTTTTCATCGTCTTCTTGATGTGTGCGAGTTCTCACAACAAACTCGTAAATCTGCAGATCCATTCGTTATGTATATTGTTGACGTTAACAAGCCTTCTGGTGGACTTGATGCCCCACCGCCGCCACCCCCGCAACCTGACTACCCCTCTCCACCTCCAAATGCCATTCCCTTTACCAACAATGGCTCGCCTATTCCCATCTACTACAACCAAACTGTGGTACTCCAGTGCCTAACTTCTGGCGTCGTGAGTCCAGTCCTCATTATCCGGAAAGTGGACCACGCCACAACCGTGGTAGGCGGAGGTTTGCAAGATGGAGCCAAGGGTGTGGCTGACCATTACTGTGTACCTGGTGAAGTATGCGGTGACCCCGTTTCTCAACTCCACAAGGTTGCTTTCGAGGTCTATGACAACAACAAAGGCATGCCTGAGCCTGGGACGCCAGGAATCACCGGTGCCTTCCTTTCCTGCATGGGCGAAAAAGTCAACACCTACCGACCAGTTGATGGTCGACAATGGAACAACGGTGGAAACCATGGCTCTGGGTCCCCTGGTCTACCAGGCTCACCAATATCATCTACGCCCGTTTCTTCGACGAACGGCGAGTACTTCACCATGGACGCTCCGGACTCGCCGTCCTCCTCGGAATTCCTCAGTAATGACGGCGGCCGTGTTAAGAAAAAGCGCTCGACGTCCAGCGCTGGTGGCGTGCCGAAGGGTGGGCCAAAGGGTCGTCGGCGACCAAGTTCTGCAGGGTCAGTTCCGTCCGGCCGCCGCGGTTCTTCTAGCGACTCTGGTGCAGCATCGGGTGCCTTGTGGCAAGTAGACATTGGCGAGACAAGCGTATGGACAATTGTTGGCACAGGTAAGTGTTAACAAATCATATTCAATCGCAATTGACCATTTACCTCGTTATTGATGTTCTAGATCAAATCCGATACAATTTCTACGTCCCTCCCGTTCTATTCGACAATCAGCATGCTCCTCAGACAGGGTCATTCCCCATCCCCTCTAAACCAGTAACACCGTTCCCGGGTGTTGTCAAGTACCTTCCACCGGATCGTGCTGCTGAAGCACCGAAATCGAACTGCGCATCTTCGCGCGCAGTTTTAGCGAAACCCAACCCCCATGCGTCAAAGATGTTGACGGTCTATGGCGAGAACTTCAACAAGGCAGACCCTGTTACGGTCTTCTTCGGCTCTGACCCTTCACCATTTGTGGAGGTGCGGTGTACAGAAGTTCTTGGATGCCTACCACCGGAGACACAGATAGTTAAGCGACGTCCTATTATCTTGGTTAGATCTGATGGCGTTGTCTTCCCGTCCAATGTCATGTATCCTTAGTGGACAGTTCTATACTTGCCGCTCTCTCCGTATACACCTTCTCTTTCTACACCGGTCTTCTGCTACTAGTTTACTCTCGCGCTTGCTTTGCTATCGGTTTGTCTGCATTATTATGTGACTCTAGGTATGGATCTTTGTGCCTGTTTAGTGTGTAATAATTACTATGGACGCTAGGGATACAATATACGTTTCCTCCAATGCTTCACTCAGGTGGCGTGGAAAATTCACTAAACCCACGAGGAGAGCTGGTGTGAACCCCAAGTTGGTGAGAAAAGAGACGAAGTTTCGTTCATTTTGAATGTCAAAGAAATGATTGACTCGCCTTTCGGACATCAGTGTATTTCAGGACTCATTGACCGGTTTGACGTCTGAATACTCTCACCATCAATGAATTCATCGATTTTATACGCCCAGCTTCCTGCGATAGCAATTTTAGAGACCCCGCTGCCATGCTCTCTTGCGACCACTCAGCAACAGCCAAAAGATTGGCGGTAAAGTAGGTGGAGGATCCGAAATGCTTAACTGACATGGGAAACAGGGTTTGGTTACATTCAAAGGATGGGGGAACGTGCTGGTTGCACAAACTTGTAGGTGGAAGGCGTGAGATGTACGCCACACCTAGCATATGCACGAACAACCTAGTCCCGAGACCGAGCCCGAGACCGACTTCTGAAGGTGAGGTTCCTGGAAACGAGAACTTAAACCTGTAAGTCAAAGACAAATCTAGCAGCCCGACCCACTGGGCCTGTTCCCTAAAGAATGCTGATCATTCCTATCAGCCGCGGTCAAGACTCGATCAAGAAAACGTCGTAGATACCTACCTCATTCACACACTCTATCACTTGAAAGGGTTGCACATGGCAATCTCGCTCCTTCGCTCTCGAGTTCACAGCCTGGGATTCTTCTGCATGCTCTAGCGGTGTCGAGGTGGCTTAGATAACTAGTAGGGGAAAACCAGACGTACCACCTCTTATCGTCATTCACAGTGGCATGCAGGATCTTCCCCGAAACCCCCGTCGATGATGTAGGAACTGTGGAAACTGTATCCGGCGGCAAATAATCGAAGATGGGTATGCCAAGGTTGGAAAAACGGAGAAGTTCTGTAAGATAGATGGGAACAGTTTGGAATCACGAATGATATAGTTCAATGTAAGTAGGTAACCTCACTTTGAAACTGTTCTTACTCTTACTTCTGATTATCCGTTTAGCCGCCATGGTAATCCGGCAAAAGAGGGTACGTACTTGCTTGACAAGCCAAAACGACCTGCCGTTGGAGAATGTTTCTTCAGGCACAGGTCCTATCCACTGCCGTAGTCTCGTACTGTCCTACTGTGATAACGGACCGATAATTCCTGGACTGAATACGATAAAGCGCAGCACTCCAAGCTAGTCCAAAACAAAACTTTACGGAATGGCTGTTTGTCGAGATGGAATTGCGAACATCAGTGTGACGTTCTACTCGACGAAGTTCGTATGCCTGGAAAGGACTCCGAGCTTCGGAGATTTCAAGAAGATTGAGTTTGAGCTGTTTGAGGCTGAAACATTCACATACCAGATTTGCTGGCACTATCACGGGCTGCAAATGACGGCAAGTTAGCTTACGGAGTCGCCATCGACTCGAGGGCCACAACTGCCGTTTTCTGATTCCTGTGCCATCGCAATGAGTTTTCAACTTGCAGAGAGGTGAAAGTGCACCGTTCACAAGTGTTGGGCTTGGTGGGACTCGGTGGAAACTTGATGATTGAGGGAGAGCATTAGGTGGTCCGTGCGCGCCTGAAATTTGCGTGTGCCTTCCAGATTTATCTTATCCACTAACCGCCATGAACGTCACGAACGCGTCCTCCTCTTTCCCTCGTCTCGTATGGTCATACTATGTTGAATATCTTTGGGAATACGAGCCAAACTCTGTCGTCGCGAGAATCGGTGAGCTCCTAAAGAGTCTTTCTTATATGCCCATCGAAGTAACCCACTGGCGCCAGCGTACACTTTTCGAGTTCTCGCTGTTATGGCCATACTGCCGTTGCTCATATTGGCCCTTTTGGTAATTGATAACTGCATCTTTATCTTTCTGTCTTATTAAAATGATAACCATGTAGGACGTGTCATCCTATGTTATCGCAAGAACCCTAGGAATCGTAGACGATGTCAAAGCGTCTACAAGCGACAAACAGACCGTGCATACCATACACGAACCTCCTATCATTCAAATCGACTCGCCGAAATCTCCAGCGTCCGATGAAACTTCTTCGACGAAGCCAAAGGAAGATGTCCACAACCCGTATTTCGACTTCGGAAGCAGTCGATCTTCGCTAAACACAGACACAAGAAGTCCAGACAACTCACCTCCCGAGTACTTTACCTCAGAAGAAAACAACTTGAAGCTGTCTGGATTTGGGGTCTTTTCGCCTGCTACATCGCAACCCCCTTCTCCTACCATAACTCGCCGGCAGATGCAGCCGGACGACCGGATATTCTCTCTACACGAAGAGCAGCTGCACGATGACTC
Source organism: Paramarasmius palmivorus (assembly GCA_037176845.1). Classification (NCBI taxonomy): domain Eukaryota; kingdom Fungi; phylum Basidiomycota; class Agaricomycetes; order Agaricales; family Marasmiaceae; genus Paramarasmius; species Paramarasmius palmivorus. Next base: position 867,829 of record JAYKXP010000010.1, on the reverse strand, counting down.
TCAAATAAGGAGACGACATGCCAAACAGGACGAGGTAGAACAGTCTTGATATTTACATCAATGAAAGGTTCGTGTAGTAATACATTCCTAACGGATTTCTCTCAACGATTATGGTGCTAGGTCGTACAATACAAATACACGGATGCTTCTACCATCCAAAACGCAATTGGTCTCTAGTGAATACAGGGGGTTTCCATTTGAGTTTTTCCGGGTCTATGCGTCGTCGGTTTTTCTTGCGAATCTTGTCGTGGCGTTCCTGCACTGCACTGTTCAGGACGATGAGATGTTGCCCTTTGTAATGCTTGAACAGTTGCAACGTGACACATCTTGAGAACCAAGACACTTAATGACGGCCAGCACGAGAAGGAAGAGGGACGTACGTGTTCATCACATCTGCATGTGTTATCGAAGTCTTTTGTGCAATCTCGTCGATGCTGATCTCTCCTTCGCTGTTGAGGAGCAGTTCTACGATGATTTCACCCCAGTACGCTCTGTATCCCAACAATCCCAAGTCACTTAGCGGCTTCTCTGGGCTACCCAATTTGCCCTCCTTCTTGCTCAACTCGTAAGAGAACTCGATGAGATATTTGCCGTAGCCATGGCGCTGGTGTTGGGGAAGTGTCAAGATGCAGGCTACGTTGTAATTCTCTGCAGATTCCTTCTCTTTTGAGAAATAGCCAATGATGTGACACCCAGAGGAGTCCCGTTGAACCTATACGGATTTGAGCGAAGGGCCACATGTAGAATATAGCATAAACGAACCAGAACATAGTACAGAAAAGGTGTAACGTCATAGTAAAGGGTTTTACTAGCAGCGCAAGTCAACTGGGATTCATACGGTTAAAGTGCGCAGGACTCACTGGTCAAGGAAGCACTTGGACAACAAACTCAGATTCCTACACCACGTCAACTGACGCTTCCCGTCAATTTCAAAGAAAGATAGATCGTCATGTCGGTATATTTCATTTCCAGGAGGGTGCAACATAGTACATCGCTGTCGATGGCGCGAGAGCATCATCGGGGAAGGGAAGAAGGACAGGCAGAATTCGCATATGTACAGGATGGGCAGATGGGCATACTCCTTCGGATACGGACTAAAGTACCAAGTTTCGACCTCGTGCTTTCCAATCTGGAGACGGTTCAAGTTCTTGACTCGAGTAATCTCGGATATTGACTGGGTCATGGATCCTGAAGTCCGTAGTTTCTCTATCTCCTGGTCCTTGCTAAACGTGATGACCGATGGAGGTTCTTGAGCATCTGGCAGAGCACTCAGGTCAAAGGTCTCCAAATCTCCTTCGCCGTCGACATCCATGTCTGCGTCTGCATCTGCATCCGCGTCAGCGTCAGCATCCGCGTCAGCATCCGCGTCAGCATCGGCATCTGCATCAAGGTCTTCCATATCTTCCTCTTCCACCTCCTCGTCGTGTGGGGTTTTTCGTTTGAGTGACGCCGGAAGAGATGGGGATGGAGATGGTGCATCTAAGTCTTCGATGGCAAAAGGGGTGGCAGGAGTGGCAGGAGTAGCCGGAGTAGCATTTGCGGTAGCCTTCTTCAAAAGACTCTTCGACCGAGGAACCTTCGCGGGGGCTTTAGCCGGAGCCTTCGGCGTACTAGTACCCCCTTTCTTGGGTTGGGGTACTTTGGGACGGGGCCATTCCATATCACGACTGAGTACCAGACGCGAACCGGACACCCACTCGTCCAGGCGCTTGTTGAACTGGTCCCAATGCACAAAGAATTCGAGTTTGTCTTCAGGCCTCTTCTCCGCTTCCTCTTCCTTTGTCGCGGTACGCTGGCCATACGGATTGACCGGTTTATCACGAATGGAGAGAATTTCAGCTAGACGCTCCTCCGTTCCGCCATTTGGTTCGGGTCGAGTGATGTAGACTTTGCATCCAACAGAGACATTCTAGAGACGAAAGTTAAGGGTGAAACGGCTTGAGATCTCGCAAGGGTACTCACATGAATCGTATATGTCCCGCCTGCGGTTATTACTGGAGGAATATTTGCAGCTTCACCCGCTGCTGGCGTTGGGGGCGACATCGTTGGCACGACGACCTGAGTCACAAGCACAAGAGTAGTTTTTTACGTAACAGTTCCCACGTGGGCTATGAAAAAGTTTATAGACGACCATCTATCTACATAGCACCAAGAAGCTTCTCCAAGTCATACCCTCCCGCAATTTGGAATTCAGATGTACCAGAACTAGCCATAACACCACCCTTCTTGGTCTGTCTGCCTTGGGAACGGACAGCCTCCTGCATTCGTTTCTCAGCATCACCAGAGTGGTCAACTTCCCACTTTCCGCCGGGCTGTTTCTTGGGCTTCCGACTCTTCTGAGTGCTTTCCCGGTGTTTACTAGAAGATTTTGAATTGGTACCAGTGATAGCCTTTGGCGCTTCTCGCAGAGCAAATGACTTTGCTAGATGTCCAATATGCAAATGTCGGATGTGGAACATGTGCTTCTCGTCCGAAGGATGTGTGGCGTATGCTCTCATATGAGATAAGAACGCTTTCCGAGCCAGGTCCGCATTCTGCCAATTATTGAGCCACAGTACCGCGATAGAAAAATGAATCAAGTCCTCACCTCTTTATTCCGGAGAACCCATCGTTCGAAGGCAAGCTGAACCTGTGTCGCTCGTTCCTCGTACTCAGCTCCCTTCCCACCAAACCCGGTTTGGAGCATTTCTTCTACGGACGAGCCTCGCAACGAAATATTCTTCCCGGCATCTTCTGCTTGCATCTTTTCTTCGACCCACTTCACCCAATCAGCTTCGGATGGAGCGACAAGACTCCACGCCTCACCACCTTTCCCAGCTCGAGCCGTTCGCCCAACTCGATGCACATATTCAGTTGCGCCACCTTCCGTGGGTAGGTCGTATTGAATGACACCTCGAACTAGTGGAAGGTCCAAACCACGAGATGCAACCGAGGTACATAATAAGACCGAAAATCGTGATTCGCCTTTGGAGCTATTCGCGAAGCCTCGAATAGAGGCAAGACGAGTTTGTGTCGGGAGCGAGCCATGAAGGCGATAGATTGTCGTATCCGGCAGTAGCGAGCATTTGACAGAGATTGGTTCTGGTTTGGAATCGGCCTTTCCGTCCTCGTTGTCAGAAGCATCTGACTCTTCTGAAGACGTCGAGCCTTCACCACCGTCACTGTTCATTGCAGCGCCCCCCAGGAGATTCCATAGGAAATCAACTGCGTCGGTGCAACTCACGAAGACGATAGCCTTGGCATTAGACTGCTGTTTACTCTGAGCAATCAAATACCGAAGTAGCGCGATCAGGATCACTAATCTCAGTTTCAGAGGAACGATAATGTAGTTTTGGCTGAGTTGAGAGGGCGGGCTGAAGTTAGTGGAAGAGGGCACTGGAGCAGTTTCCTTTGCCTGCGGTTTGGAAGACGGAGGATCCTGGTCAGTGGCTTTAACCATGAGGGGATTCGATAGCGTGGCTCCTGCCAACTTTTGAACATCCTCACGAATTGTCGCAGAACATAAAATCGTCCTCCGACGTCGTTCCCAATCCCATCCACCGACATCCTTCCCGATGCCGTCTGTGACGGCCTGAACGGCAAGTTTTCGGTGGCCATCCAGACCTTTAAGAATGCCTGTAATAGTCTCTTCAAAACCGAGTTCCATGAGGCGATCGGCTTCATCAAGGACTAACCAGCGACATTTAGCAACGTTGAAGGTGCTGGTATTCTGTAAGTGATCCAGAAGCCGGCCAGGGGTGGAGACTATGATGGGGAGGCCCTTCCGTATCCGAGCCTTCTCGTGTGCCCTGGTCGCACCACCAATAAGCAGGCCCGAAACTAACCATCTCGTCGTTCGTGGCGCGCTTTCATCATCTGCAGACTCATTCTCTGCACGAAGCCGTAGCTTTAATAAGGACTCCAAAACCTCGTGTATCTGTGTAGCAAGTTCCCGGGTAGGTGCAATGATGATAGCTAGAGTTCCGATCGTCCTATCGATGTAGGACAGGGAACTTAACGGCAAGAGGTCGTGAATTATGGGAAGGAGATAGGAGAGTGTCTTTCCTGAACCGGTCTGTGATTGAATGAAAATATCACGCTCGGAGTATTCGGGGGAAGTTGAGAATATGGGTGGTAATGCAGCCCGTTGAATAGATGTGGGTTTCGTGATGTTCATCTTGCTCGAAAGATGTGCACAAAGTAAGGGATTGAGTCCCAATCCAGAGAAAGAGGAAGCGTCGGTAAGTGGTGCATTGCTTGGTTTAGCCGCAGCTTTTGTAGGTGCATGATTTTTTGGTGCTTCGACTTTTGGATTGTACGAGAAGAGCGAGGATATGACTTGACCTGGTGGATGATGGGGTTTGGGATCGGCGACAGGAGTAGATGCAGACTCGACGCGAGGTCGTTTTGGACGACGCTCTGCGGAATCTGGGTGCGAGTGCGGATGAGTAGGTTCATTTGGTCTTGATTTTCGCTTAGCTACTCTTTTAGCTTTTAACCTGAAAAATTTGTTGGTGATAGGAGAGGAGATTGAGCAGCTTGAATCATACCTGTCTGTCCATCTTCCACCCTTGGACGAGGACCCAGCTTTCGAGACTGGTCCATCGTCTGCAATATTGAGTACGAGCCCATCATCCATGTCGTCCGGGAGAAGATTCGGAAAAGATCAAAAATTAGACTTCCAAATTTAGAACGCCAATTCTACAAGATTGGTACTGTAAAAGAAGTTTCGCGCAGATACTGACCCTTTCTTGGAGCTATGTTGGATTTTGTACGAAGGAGTATACCATACGGAGTTAGAATTTATCCAAGTGATATGAACTGGAAATCGCCACGTCTCCTCTTTTCTTTACCACCATGTTCCGCCGTATTTCTCTCGTCTTCCTCGTCGTTACTCTAGCAGCCTTCTTCGTTGCGCAACCCGCTGAGGCAGCGAAAGGCCCCAAGATCACAAACAAGATCTACTTCGACATTAAACAAGGGGACAAGGAACTTGGAAGGAGTATGTGCATACTCATTCTTTCTAGCTTCATTAGCTGACTTGTATCCCGCAGTTACTTTGGGTCTTTTCGGAGGAGTATGCTATATCCAAAAAATCTCTCGAACACACTCGCTCAATGTTATGCACCACAGACTGTACCCAAGACCGTTGAAAACTTCCGCGCTCTTGCTACCGGCAAGAGAAAGGATGGCACGGAGCTGGGCTTCGGCTACAAGGGTTCCAAATTCCACCGAGTCATTAAGGATTTCATGTGAGTTCTCCGAGTTGGATGAGTCTGAGACCTGACATAACTCTGGAATAGGATCCAAGGTGGAGACTTCAGTATGTGTCATGCTCTGGTACCCACATCAACATTTGCTGACCGCTATTAGCCAAGGGTGACGGAACTGGCGGAAAGGTGTGTGACATCCAATTTGCCTCGAACACTGTAGCTGATATGTCGAACAGTCCATCTATGGAGACCGTTTCGCTGATGAAAACTTGTATGTTGCGACCTGCCTCGAGATTTGAATCCCAATTGAAGCATTGAATAGCAAACTCCGCCACACTGCCCCTGGCATGTTGTCTATGGCTAACGCTGGAAAGGACACCAATGGTAAGTAATTGCTTGTTATATGTCGCAACCTCAGCCAGGTGCTAAGATTTAATGTTTTCAAGGTTCTCAATTCGTGAGTAGCCCACCATGAGTTCATGTGTCATGGCAAACCTTTTTTGATTCTAGTTCATCACCACCGTTGTCACTAGCTGGTTGGATGGCAGACACGTATGTAGCATCACCTCGCCCGGCTTGAAGCATCGCTAATTCTTTTGCAATCAGGTTGTCTTTGGAAAGGTCGTTGATGGCATGGATATCGTTACCGCAATCGGTGAGATTGGTTTGGTACTTTCCAGTTTAACTCTTTCTCACTACCGCATAGAAAATGTGAAGAAGGACCCTTCTGACCGTCCCGTTGAGGATGTTATCATCGCCGACTGCGGAGAGGTAAATCGATTATTTGTGAACAAGTCATGGCACTGACATACGATATAGTTGGAGATCGAAACGGAGACAGACGCTGATGGCAAACAGGTACCTCTTCACGCTGAGCTCTAATCAGCGCTTTTCTGTGAAGTAAAAATGTCATACAAATAAATTTTGGATTTGCTTGTAAACAGGATCTTTCCACAACGACGTCAACAGCAGCCGAGGCAGCGTCTACTGAGAAAACTGCACCTACTGGCTCCACGTCAACATCGTCGACTGCGGCTATCCCATCTGAAGACGTTGAATCACACTTCTTCCGCAACGCCTTCTTCGCACTTGTTCTCGTTGGAGGTGTAGGCGCAGGATTCGTCTACTTCGGAGGCTTGAAGAAGGCAAAGGAGTTGCTCGCAAACAGCCGAGGTTACTATAGGAGAGTAGACGAACAAGATGTTGAAAAGTAGGGAATTATCCAGACTTGACATACCAATCGTCTGACGGATGATTAGGTTGGCTTGAGGTTATACGGCGCAGACTTATACACTCATTTATTAGATTTATTGCACATGTACATTACTGGCTACAAGTTTTTTAAATGCTGTCGCATCTAAAGGAAGAGACTCGGATAAGTATATGGGCCTGCTTTTACAACTGTCTTCTATGTCTCCCAGAAGATTGGGGCGAGAAATTCTGTGAATAAATCGGCTAAGGACAGACCCGTCTTCGAGAAACTTAAGCGCGAAGAGGGTAACAGAACTTTCAAGGCTGGTCTTGGGAAGTCCTGACGCACTCCACAAATGCTTTGTAACGTCAAGTTTCTAAAATTGTACTACGTGTACCGCTCCTGCCAAACTGCAGGATTCGTTCAGCTTGGTGCGCGGGAGATGGGGAAGAACTTACCCCTTACGGATAAAAGGATAGCATGGGCAGTGGTGCCACTGTATTTATAAGTCTGCGGCAAATGCCCCTCGGCCGGTTTTTGATTTAAGATGTAACTTGAACACCTGTAGCGCGAAACCAAAGCCAGCTCGAAATATAACATGTCCTAGATTCCACTTGTAGATAAAGATTACAGCTCCGCGAGTAGTGGTATAGATGCAACAACGATAGATAAAAAGGTTGGTATAATCAATACTGTTGCTACATTGGTAGTAGTGTCCGGTCTAGTGATTCTGAAGTGTTAGCCCAGGTCGTTCTCAGGAGCATATTACTCACGCAATTCCATTAGCGTCCGAGTAAGAGGGACAGGTATCATTCGGAGAGCCCTAAAGACCAATTAGCTTCTGTTCTCGAATATAGGCGACACGAAACAACCGTAGGGTTTGCGGGACAACAGACACTTTCAGGTCCAAATCCCGCAGGGCTGCCTAAAGCTCCTTCATCGTTCGCCCCTGCCCAATCTCCACAAGTGACGCTTTGATAGCTAATATTCCATACACCAAAGTCCTGGGAAATGTCAAGGTTCAGAACAGTGATGTCTACATTCATACTTTGCTCACCGTGAAACCATACAGAGATACATTGGATGGGAAGAGATCCGAGGGTATTGAGCTTGACGGAAACGCGAGGTCAAAGTTCAGCTGGTGACCACCCCTTGTATAAGCAACCTAGAATCAGTATAACCCCGAAATATATGATTGAGAGGCGTACATATTACCCCCGTCCACAGTCCCATTACACCAGCCCGTTTGTGAAAGTGGACATTTGTCAGTAATCTTTACAACGACTGATTTGGTTTCGGTTGGAAAGAATGGAGGGTTCGACGTAAAGGTGTTCAGCAAAGTCAATAGAAAACAACGTCCGCAAGCTGGGCCTAATGATCCTAATGCTTCAGTGAAAACGATAGGTAAGAAAGGGTAGCGAGCGCACCGTATGCCGCGCTACTTCCAAACGCCATTTGGGATAAAGCTGCCGTAGGATAATGAGTACTCTTTCCAGTGCAGCCGCAGGAGGCGATATAATCCCTAGGAAGATCGTAATGTGTCATTGTAGCGAATCCATCTGGTGGATAGTCGATCCATTGAGCGAGAGAATGACCAAGGAACGACCAGGCGAACGCTCCGAAAAGCCAAAGAATTGACATGGCTGCTCAGGTATGAGTGCTGACCTAGAAGAACATGAAGAGAAACTGTAAAGAACGGTGAGATATGCCAAGTTAGGTGGAAACTTTTTTGATGGATGATGGTAGCCCAGGAGAATGCGGTGGCGGAGATATTGCACGTGGAATAACGCGACACTCTTCCACAGACCAACGCAATGAGATATTCCTATCCAATCTCTCATGACTTTGGCAAACTCACCCATGCTCAGCTCCGCCTTAAAATCTCTCGACATACACCGTGTACAGTCTGCATCGACTGTAATGGTCTGCATCCAGCACCCGGCGTCGAAGTCGTCCTTGACGATGCGCAGAACGATGATCCAATACTTGGGGATTTGGGACAGTATGGCTCGGACGACGACGAACTGAGTCCTTATCTTGATTTGTGTGCTTGTGGACACGGCTACAATGAGCACGGTGCAGACGAACGTGAGATTGGTGCAGAGGAGTTCAGACGGAGAAGTCAAGTTGCGGTTCGCCTGGATGAGAATCTTCAGGTCAGCTTCAGCCGAGGTTCTTTGATAACTCATTGCTAAAAAGATAGCCCAGGTGTGTTGAACATTCCCTCTCGGACCGGCCTCAGCTCAATACCAATGTGTTAGGATGTCGGGAAACTCTTGGATTTCGAATACACCGACGCAGATATAATATCCCTCAGACAGCGAATGAGGCTCCCTGTGTCGATGGTTGCACCTATATCGCCAGGTGAGAACCCTTGTGCATTCCACGCATGTACACGAAGAATTGACAATTCACGTCAAACAGAACAGCACTTTCGGACTCCTGTTTCTTCTCCCGCCTCATCCCTTCTCAGCGACCTGGAAGCAGGTCCTCCTGCTAAAAAGCGCCGCATATCCTTTTCATCCGAGAGTGAAGATGACAGAGAAGAAGTCCCTCGGCCTGATATCGACGATGACGACGAGGAAGACCGTCCATTAGCCGCCCGCATTGCCCGGAAAACGGCTGCGAAACCTTCGAAACAGAGTGGCAAATCCTCCAAAAAAGCTGTACCCGCGTCCAGAATACCTGCAACCTCGGCTCATTTGAATGGAAGGGTAAATGGGACCACGTCAAAGGTTAAAATCGAGGACAAAATGGATGAGACGCAGCTGGATCGACTCGCGACCGGCGTTCCAGTTGATGCCGCTGAATCTGCCGCCGTAAGTAGAGTTTATTGTTTTTTTTGTGCTACTACTGAAGGTTTTGTGATAGCCACCTCCAAAAGCGGAAAAGGCTGCTATCGTCGAACTACGGAAGGGAATAATACAAGTCACGGCTGTTGAAAACGACAAGCAGCCTCGTTCGCTGGTCATTCTCACTGGACTTAAGACGCTCTTCCAGAAGCAATTACCCAAGATGCCTCGAGAATATATTGCACGGCTCGTGTACGACAGCAACTCCAAAGCCCTTGCAATCATCAAACGTGGCTACAAAGTTGTCGGAGGGATATGTTACCGTCCATTTCCTCAAAGAGGTTTCGCAGAAATCGTTTTCTTTGCGACTGCCTCTGTGGATCAGGTCAAGGTAGGTAGGCGAACTGGATCCAAAGTGGGGAGGTTCTCATGAAGATTCTAGGGATACGGTGGGATGCTTATGGACCACTTCAAGATGCACATCCGGAAAACTTACCCAAATATGTGGCACTTCTTGACATATGCGGATAATTACGCTGTCGGGTATTTTGAGAAACAGGGATTCTCAAAGGACATCACCCTTGATCGCTCCGTGTGGGCAGGATACATCAAAGACTACGAGGGCGGTACAATTATGCAGTGCACGATGTTACGCAAGGTTGACTACCTTGACAAGGCAAACATTGTCGCCGTACAACAAGACTCTATCATGGCCAGAATACGAGAAATATCGCGGTCCCATATTGTTCATCCTGGACTACCCCAATTCCAAGACGGTGCACCGCCTGATGTCACCGTCGACCCCAAAGACGTTCCCGGTTTAAGTGAGTTACTGATACTTAGTGTGCGGTTCATCCTTATGTTGGGTCTTCCAGGAGAAAGTGGCTGGACTCCTTCAATGGCAGAAAGGTGACTGACAAAATCCTGTTCATACCTTTAGTCACTGACCATTCAACAATATTGTAGTCTTCGAAGAACGATACCGAAAAGTGGTGACCGTGTATTCATGGAGCACGTGCTGCGCGACCTACAAAACCACAATCAATCGTGGCCTTTCACCCACCCCGTCAATTTCGAAGATGTCCCGGACTACCTCAATATCATTAAGGAACCGATGGGTGAGCTTCCTTTTCTCCGATGTGAGAATGCCATTGTGATGCCTCGCAAACAGACTTCAGTACCATGGAACACAAACTTGACAACAACCAATATGAAACAGTCGAAGACTTCATTGACGATTGTCAGCTTATCTTCAATAATGCCCGACTATTCAACCAAGAAGGATCTATTTACTACAAATGTGCTAACGCGCTGGAGAAGTTCCTGAAAGAGCAGGTCAAAGACCGTATCAAACGAGAAAGCTAGTACTGCCGGTGTGCTATGATCCCTCGCCACTTTCGTTGTAAAAACATCTCAGTTCATGGATATTCGTTATCTTACTGTACACAGTGGAAATAATAATACACTCAATCCCCTTAGTAATCTTTTTGACCACCGTCATTCCCTCAGCGCTGTCCGTATGCCTTGGTCTCGTATTTACCTGAGATTCTGATAAGATTTATGTCATAATTGTTGAAGTGGCGGACGGTACTCACCAAGACCGACGATGATGTTTTGCGGCTCCTGGGGCTTGCCGGTGAGGTAGTTCTCGAGAATACTCTTGGCACCTGAAGCATATCGAGCTTGGGCATCCAAAGTGGTTCCGGAGTAGTGGGGTACCATTCCGTTACCACCACCGAGAGGGTTTTTCATGGTACGCCAGACGTGATCTTTGGGTGCAGGCTGGACGTTCCAGACATCACCAGCATATCCAGAGATTTGGCCACTGGCCAAAGCTGCTGCAACTGCATCCTTGTCACAGATGGCACCACGAGCAGTGTTGACAAGCCAAGCACCCTTCTTGAAGTGTTTGAGTAAATCGGCATTGACAAGGCCACGGGTTCCTTCGTGGAGAGGACAGTTGACTGTAACGACGTCGCATTGTGAGACAAATTCCTATAACAAACCCATTCAGTCTTGATGGCCCGGTCATAACAGCGATGGGACATACCTTGAGGTCTTCGACACGACGGGCTTTAACTGCCTCTGCTGCTGCTGCAGGCAGAGGAGCATAGTCATAGTACAACAACTCCTTGCAGTCGAAAGGCACTAGACGTTGGAGAACACGGTATCCAATTCGTCCAGCGCCAATGGTACCGACAACCTTGTTCTCAAGATCGAAGGCATTGCGAGCGACATCGGAAACTTGCCAATCGCCTCGCTCAATCATCTGTGAAAGTTATCAGATATGATATCATAAGGCATCTACAATTCAATACGAACTTCGTGTGCGGGAACAAAGTTCCGAACGAGAAGAAGAATGCTCATGACGACATGCTCTGCGACTGATACGACATTAGAGCCAGAAACCTTAGGAGTTTGTATGGTCAGATTTTGGCTTGGAAGCCGAGGAGTCGGAGCATACTTCAAGAACTTGAATCTTGTGATCCACTGCAGCGTTCAAGTCAATGTGATCAGAGCCAACACCGGCAGTTATACAGAGCTTCAAATTCTTCGCCTGTGAAGAAATCGTCAGAAGGACTGACAGCTTGGGAATTAGAGTTCTACGCACTTTCTCAACGAGATCTCGTGTGAGATAACCAGGGTGGAACGGCGTTGTAATGAGAACTTCAGCCTGAAGCCGTGGCTAAGTGAAATGTCTCAAATGGTATGAGAGTGCTCACATCGACAATGTGCTTCTGGAAGTCGCTGTCTGGGCCTTCTTTGTCGCTGGAAACAACATATTCGTGACCTTGAGACTCCAGCCATTCCTTGATGCCGAGCTAGAAACATGGTGTTGGCCAATGCATATCTTTGCCGCTGGAGTCATTCGTACCTTGTTCTCGACGGTGCCCAATAGACGTGGCTCCTGTTCCGCAGCTTCGTAACCATTGTAGAGAATGGCGAGAACCTGGGACGACGATGAGTACCAATCTAGCAGGTAATAAGATAGGGGATCGCACCTTCATGGTGTATGTTCGAATAGACAAGGTTGAGCTTGTTAGAGAAAGAGGGGTGCTGTGAGAGCTGTTGGGAGGAGGTTTCACTAGCACAGCTTATATAGCTGAAAGAATGGGTAAAGTCTGCGCCGCTATCAGATGACTGTATTGGAAGAAATGGCTAATGAGATCAGTTACGGTCATTGGACAAGTTGGAAAAGGCCAAGTGTTCACGGGCACCACCGCACGTGGGCGTTTTCCGAAGACCCCAGGCGCTGTACCTGTGCTTGAACTTCCGAAATTGTCATCTGCCACCCGACATGTCCCGTTTTGGGGAAGGAAGGAGTAAGTGTGAGCCGGTCGGTAAGGGCAACCCCTCTCAAGCGTTCGAAAGACAACCTTCCTCGCATCATTCCTCGGAACAGATAGGACTCAAGCTAGACTTGCTCAATCAACGATGTAATTCATAGCAAGGTGATCACTACTCTAATTATAACTGTCCATGCGGGGTCAGCCACAGTTGAAGGCGGAGTAACAATAGATAACACTCACGCTAACATTCTATAATGAAGCTGATTCAGCGCAAGCCAAGTACATCCAGTGTCCACACCCGGAACTAGAGCGGTCAACATAACGCGTTAGTCCGCACTGGGTGTGGGAATCAGTTCATATTCCGGTTCGTCACCACTCATGCTACCCTCATGGTAGGGTCTTCCTGGTCCTTCCGTTTTCTTCTTGATGGCTTCCCATTCTACGCGCAAGAACACCCACATCCATCTACGGAAAATCTCCGCGACTTCAACCATGAAAAGCGCAATGCTTTCGTCTGACTTTGAATGGAGATGGATGGATAACTTGATGGACCAAGTCATGCGTAACACGAAATTGAGGAAGACCAACAAAGGGTAAACGGCAAGGGGGTACATCAACGTTGGGCGAAGCCCATAGGGATAACGTTCACGCTGGTACGTATCATGGGGACCATTTGACGCAAGACGTTCACGATTATCTGCTCGGAGGAGGGAGGTCCCTGAGTGGAGGTGAGGGAGAACGAGTCGTCGTGGTAGAGATGTCTCCGCGGATGTTTCTTTCTTGAACTTCAGCAAGTCCAGTCCCCAATCATTTGTGACATCCCACCAGTACGAATACAGGGAGTTGACTGCTGCAGATAAGAGCCTATAGAATCGTTAGATACGCTTAACCAACGACGTCACGATCGGACTTACCACAGCCGGAATAGAGGATGTTCTCCATGCCAAACTCCACCAGCGGCTTCACTACCCTTGTCCTTCAATATATCTGATTCCACAATCCTCTGCGCGGCAGAAAGGTATATGACAGGGAACGCTGTCGCGTATTTGATCGCATTGAACAGCGGACGATTGCTTTCGTTATCTTGGTGCGTCCATTCAACAATGCATTGCCGGAAGCGAACGAGATACGGAAGACTTCCTGTCAGTTAGCTACTTGTCAATGCAGGATGTTTTCAAGGAAGCATACCTCATGATCGTCGGTGCAACCCACCGACTCCAGCCTTGATCATTTGGTGCAAGGAGCATGCTGTTTCCTGGCAGAAGCATGCGAAGTGATAGCAACACATCGCCAAGGACCTTTGCAAAGGAAGTAAAAATATCGGCGAATACAACATCTGCAAAGTACACTGGGCTATTCATATTTATGAATAGACATCGTCGAATTGACCTGGGCATATGTTCATCAGACCTGTCAACGAAGCACAGAATCGAGACGTACTGTAGAAATTTGTCCCGTTCATGTTTGTAAAATATATTCAACGGACAAAGTAAAATGCCAATCGCGACCAATGTAGCAATTCCTGGCAGATAGCCATACAAGTCTGCCAGCGATGGATCTCCTTGCGTGCAATAAGCGTAAATGGCCCATGTCGCAGATACCCATAGGTAGTATCCGGCTGCTATTCGATACACATTCTTGTAATGGTACGAGGAGTCTCCCTGAATCGTCCTTGAAGAGTCGTGCCGATGTCTAGTTATCGTCCTAGGGAGAGAGGGATCGTTTGAACGCAGTTCTAGAACCGACGGTGCATCGACTCCGAGCGCGTCAAGGACGTGCAAATTTGTCGCCCATCCTACCACGCCCAGACCGACCATGAAAAGCACGCGATACGGAAGGGGGAATGATACGGAATATGGAATCTGGTCGTCGTATTCGGGCTCGCTCATTTTTGAAGATGGGACTTGGGAGAGGGAAGCAACTTTGGCACGTCCACGTGTCGGCTATCTCATTTTTCTCTTCTGTACCACCATCATGGCAGACAAGGCAGGGGCATACGGCACCAAAGCCGCAGACACGGATTTCAGGAAGAAATGGGACAAGGAAGAATACGCTGAACGAGCGCGAAAACGTGATTTGGAGGAGAGAGAACGCATGCAAGAGAACGAAGAACGACTAAAACAAGGTGTGTAGGTGACAATATCATCTGTTGTCATCAAGTTCACCGTTTTTTCAAAAGGAAAGAAGCCCAGGAAGGGCCCTAAACGAGATGATTTACCTAAACCTACTCAGCTCATGAAGCAGCGCGAAGGCCCTCTGGAGCTGGACAAGAACCTTGGGAAAACTATGGTAGTACAGAATCCAGGCGGAAAAGGACCTGGGCAACCTGGCTTCTATTGTGAAACCTGTAATCGAACATACAAGGACACTACTGGCTATCTCGACCACATAAATAGTAGAGCTCGTAAGTATCCTTTATCACGACTTGGTGGCTCAACGCTAATGATTGATGAATTTTAGACTTGAGGGCAATGGGACAAACAACGAAACTGGAACGTTCAACGCTCGAACAAGTACGCGCAAGAATAGCCCTTCTACGCGAGAGGACAAAAGAAGCTTCATCCGCGAAAGCTTATGATTTCGACAAGCGACTTGCCGAAATAAAGGCAAAGGAACAGGCCATTCGTGAGCAAAAGAAGGCTCAGAAGAAAGCTGAGAAGGAGAAGGCCTTGGCTAACGAGCTCGTGGACTCTGCTGAGAACAACGAGATGGCTCAGATGATGGGTTTTGCTGGATTCGGTTCCTCCAAGAAATGATACTGTGTCAATTGTGATGGATTGTGGTATACGTCTGTACTATATTGAGCTGTAATACTAACTGTATTTGTACACACATACATTTGATACCTCTTACACACGATCTAATTCATCTATGCTTTTACTAATGTCAGGAAGAACTTGACATCAGAAACCTCCTGCTCCTCTCTGATAAGTTCGCTACCGCCTGCTCTCCGCTCGGTCTCCGAAAGAGGTGTAGTCCCTACAGTTTTTCGGATGAATTCTGCGTGTTCCTGCATCGCCTGCAACAACTCAGAACCGGCGTTCGCCTCGAACCCATAGTAGACATCCACGTCATCCGTCGCCTGAAGGCCAGCCTTTTTACGCAGCTTCTGGATTCTATTGATAAGTTCTCTCGCCAGCCATTCTCCCTGCAATTCAGGGTGTATCTGGATGTCAAGCCGAACCACGACATCGTTGTCCGTATGTGTCCCGTATTGTTTGCCGTCGACTTCAAGATATCTCTGGACGGTCAAGTCTCCTTCTACAAGTGGGATGCCGTCTACTGTGATCTTGCCAGTGCTGAGGTATCCCTTCACCTCATCGCTGGTTATTTTGGGGAGAGCATTCTTGACACGGCCGAGATCCTTGCGCAGCTTACGACCGAGGACACCCCAATCGGCAGCGGCACGATAACGCACACCAGCTTGAACCTCATCTGAAACGAAGGCAACGTCCCGCACGTTGAGTTCTGATTCGATGTATCTCTGTAAAGGTTTGATGTCTGTGAGGTATTGTTCGTCCTGGTGGAAAACCAGAAGCTCTTTGAGAGGAGTCTGTATTGAGGACGATTATTACCACAACTTGTCATCTCTGCGTATTTACTGACCTTGAGAGAGAGGTTGTTCTTTTCACGGATGTTTCTAGTAAGCTCGATAACGCTTTGCATGCGTGATACTTGTCTCTCGATATCTGCATCGAAGTATTCCTCCTTAACTTCTGGGAAGCTGAGGAAGTGCACTGAGCGTGTGTCTCCCGCACTGGGGTCCTCTGGGATGAACAATTTCAAACTTTGGTATAGATTTTCCGTCAGGAAGGGAGTGTAAGAAGACTAATGATCTCTGTCAGACGAGCTTCATTAAGGTAAAAATGAGCCTCACCATTGTTCGGCAAAGGGTAAAGAGTGTTTCGAAGAGGGTATTGAGGGCAGCAATCGTATCCTCCAAACCGTCTTCTCCCTTTAGTCGTTTACGGTTGAATCGAATGTACCAATTAGTGAGCTCATCGACCAAGTCGAGGAGACGGGGTATGATGGTATACAGCCGGTAGGCGGCCATCTCCTCTCGGACTAGTTTGATCAATGACTGACAGCGGGCCAAGATCCAACGATCCATGACATTTGAAGACACAGCTGCGTGGGCATTGTACTTAAAATCGTGCCCTGTCGTCTTCTTGAGCAACGCAGCTTGGCCGAGGAAGAATCGGAAGGAATTGAGCCATGGGAGAAGTACACGGGAGATGACCTCTCGAACGCCTGCTTCGCGGAAGCGAAGATTGTCTCCTCGGACAATTGGAGAGTTGACCAGGAACATTCTACGAGCAGAGAGATTAGTTAGGTCTTTAAATCTGTAACCAAACACTAGAGATACCTTGTGGCATCGGCCCCATACTGGTGAATGATAAGGTTGGGATCAGGATAGTTCTTCAAACTCTTGCTCATCTTCTTTCCATCTCTGAAAAAGATTTGTCAAAACCTCTGCACAGAGAAGAAAACCGCCGACATACTCTGCAAGGACAAGACCAGTTACAATCAAGTTCTTCCATGGCGCTTTGCCGAAGAGATGAGTGGATAAAACAAGCAAGGTATAGAACCATCCACGAGTCTGGTCCATGCCTTCTGATACGAAGTCAGCAGGGAAAGACTTCTCAAACAGATCTTTGTTTTCGAAGGGGTAGTGAACCTGTGCGTACGGCATGCTGAAGAGGTCGTTGAGCGATAGTTGTAGAACAGGTCGAGGAGAGCACACCTTCCAGATTCGAACCAACAGTCAAAGACTTCTTCGACTCGTTTCAACTGGCCCTTGCCATTCGATGAAGGGATAGTGATGTGGTCAATCTTGTCCCTGTGCAGGTCTGTGATGCCCTTGACACCAGACAGTCGTTCAAGCTCTTCGATAGAGCCAATGGCGACAATCTGTGATGAAGATGGTCAGGAGGAATCGACATGAATAAGAGGAAAAATTGAACCTCTTCGAAATCGCCGCTGACCCACAGAGGGAGGGGTGTGCCCCAGTAGCGGTTTCTCGAGACGTTCCAATCGCGAGCCGAGGCAAGCCAGTTCCCGAACCGGTTGTCTCCAACGTATTGCGGAACCCTGAAAGGCATGATCAGTAGACACACAAACAAAAGCATTCTAAACATACCACAGGGTTTCTGCGTTATTCTTGATCAACTGCTCAGTAATCGGCGTCACACGAACGAACCATGCTGGTACAGCACGGTAGACAAGTGGTGTGCCAGACCTGCGGATGGTCAAAAAAGTTTTTCGATAGCGAGCGCACTCCTTACCTCCAGCAGAATGGATAACTATGCTTCAAGGTTGACTGCACAATGAGGCGCCCCTTGGCTTTCAATACCTTCTGAATCTTGCTATCCGCATTCTATTTGGGACGTTAATAGATATTATCGCAGAACGGGGAAAGAAATATAAACCTTAATGTATTCACCAGCGAAATCAGTAACCTCCTTTGTGAAGTTACCTGCATCATCGATAGGACAAGGTGGCATATCCTCCTCTGTCAGGATCCCATGTGCGATGGCGACACGGTGATCGTCTTCACCGAAAGCAGGGGCCTGGTGGACGATACCGGTGCCATCTTCGGCGGTAACGTAGGTATCATTAAGAACTCTGAACGCTTTATCTTCGTACTGGCCGAGTGAAGTCAGATCATTACTTCCTAGAGGCCCGCTCTCCTCACCTGCTCGGTAAAGTATTCAAACACAGGCACATAGCGCCATCCCTTCATATCCGAACCCGTGAATTGCCCAACTTTCTTGAATTTGGCTTTCTTTGGGTCTTTGTAGAGAGTAGTGAGCAGGTTCTCGTGGATGATGAAATTCTGGTCTTTTTCTTCGTCATAGATCTTAAGGTATGTGTAATCGGGGTGGGCACATAGCGCAAGATTCGCTGGCAAAGTCCAGGGAGTGGTTGTCCAGGCGAGCAGAGATGTTTTCGGGTCATCAACGAGCGGGAAAGACACGGTGACTATGGGTGACTTGATTCAGATTGTCTTTCGGGTAGATCGCATGTGTACGTACTTGCAGGGTCATTCACATCACGGTAGCTCAATCCTGCTTCGAAATTGGATACGGGAGTCGTGCATCCCGTAGAATATGGCATAACTCGTAATCCCCTATAAACCATGCCCTTCTTGAACAGTTCGCTGAAAGCCCACCAACAGGATTCCATGAAACTTGTATTAAGAGTTTTGTAGTCGTTGTCGAAGTCGATCCACCGACCCATCCGTTCGACCGTACTCCGCCATTCGTTGGCATATCGCATGACGATAGCACGACATTCTGCATTGTATTTGTCGATTCCCATCGCCATCACATCTGCTTTTCCGGTTATTCCAAGACGTTTGTCAATTTCGTGTTCGACTGGTAAGCCATGAGTATCCCATCCAAATCTTCTAGTGACGTGGTATCCGCTAACGTGTGCATGTCGAGTGACGATGTCCTGACAGTTTTTTTCAGATTTCGATCTTGAAACTACATTTGCTGATAGTCACCTTGATCGTCCCCGCCAGTAAATGGCCGTAGTGAGGCAACCCGGTCGCAAATGGTGGACCATCGTAGAAAGAGTATTCTGGTCGACCTTCTGAAAGTTTTAGACTGGTCCTGAACGCGTCGATCTCCTTCCAAAAGGCAATGACTTTTTCTTCTTCCTTTGGGAAATCGAAAGGTGCAGAGACTAAAGTTGGCACATGAGCGACTAGATAAGTTGTATCATGCATATTACTGACTATCATGTGGGGCGAAAGCCATCCCTGCGGACGGGCAATGTCTTGAGGTGACTCGAAGATGGGAAAGTTTGGGAAAGTTGAGGTTGCGGGCTTTGCCGAGTTCTTTTTTATGTATGTTCAATCGATGAGTCAACCGGAGTCAACTTTTCCATTGACCTTATCGACCTGCAGGTATGTAGACATCAAATATATATTGAGCAAAACTGCAACGCCAAATTAAACAAGATCTAACGTAGATATGGTATAGCTTGTGACTACAGCCTACAGGTCAAGTGAATGTGTTCGTATTCAAGTTTCCATTACCGTCCAGAATGCCCTCATTCTGCATAAAGCTAAGCCACTGTGCATCCATCCCAGACTCTCCGGCCATAGACATAGACGAGGTCTCGGGCATTGTCCAGTCCATCACCTCGTATTCAGTGTTATTGATATTATAATCAGAAAATGGTATATCTCCCGAACCGGGTATTGTTGTTGCGAAGATGGATTGAGCGAACGGATCTTGACCGTAGGCTGCGGAGATTTCATCCTGAGGTGAGGGGGAGGATCCCGTAGGTCGTCCGTATCCTGTAACACCTACAGTGCTTCCACTGCTCGATGAATACTGGTCGGATTCCGCCCACGACCCTGTTCTGCCACTCTTTTCGGGCCCATTTCCTTTGCTCCTCCGTTTCTTGCTTGACATCGATTTACTGATTCTGACCTTAGTGAAGCCGGCAAACGTCTGTAGCTCGTCACCAGAATCAACGGTATCATCTACGCTAGGAGTAGAAGCGTCCCCTTGACTCGTCCCGTGTGACTGAGAAAAGATACGCGTCGCTTTGTCGTGTAGTCTTTTCAAGATAGTCTGCATACCATGTTACTTTTTGTGGAGACTTTGATACAAAACAAACTCACATAAGCGGCAAGAGTTCTACACGACTGGGCCGATAAAAGCTCGAATATTTTGACTGCAAGGCCGAGTTCTTCGAATGCCTTGGGCGCCATAGTAGATGTGGGGCATCTTGTGACAATTGATCCAATAATCACACCCGCAGAGAACACTGCCCAGACAACGAGAATCAGCACATCTCTTTGGTGTGAGTCATACTACGCACGTCCATTGGAGATCGCCCACCACCTGCTCAACAGTTCTGAGTATCTGGTGAAGTATCTGACACACAATTGAACGGTTATTGATGCCGTACGATATGCCGCTAGGAACGACGGTGCATATGGACTGCACAGCGGATTGAGCGGATAATCAAGGATAGCTTGGACAAACCAGCTTCGGTGAATGTGCATCATCGCTGAGCGAAAATGTAGGGTCAATGTCGAGGAAGCACATTCGAGTAAAACAAACCCACTTGACGAGGCTAACATGATGCCTCGAGTGTACTTGTACGGCGGAGAGATTGTACCGTTCTCCCCAGGCTCGCGCGTAAGATCCATGCTCGGTGGCACCCAATGTTGGCGGACTCTCTTGTCCAAATCCAATATCGTATCGTATTCAGGAACATGTGGCAAAAGGGCTGAAGCAGCCACGTGGGATACCACCTCTTTGGCAAACTTCCAGCCCCACCTGAGACCTACTCAAGTTCAGTATGTGCCTTCTTTCTCGGTAATATATCCTTACATATATCACGTTGCTTCAGTTCTGGGTCGTTTATTTCCTCCTCGTCAGGAAATTGGCAGTCAACGTAAGAAAGGGATATCGAAGGCTGTCGTCCAACATTCATGCTCTAATGGAAAGTACATCAATGATATGAATCATGCCATTAATGGCATACTTACAATGAAAGCATCCAGAGTGAAGACCTCCCAGAAGAGTGTCCGACGGCGTTGGAGAGTTTTTTCATCAAGATGCCATTTAGGGCTATCCGAATCTGGCCAAGATGTTAACCACCCAGTTGAAATCGGATGTATCAGAGAATCGGTACTGACGGAGTCCCATCTGTACAGTGAAGGTCAATTAAATCGTTTAGGTTAGAACTTGAAGTGCTTACGCTCTGGCATAATTTTGCGCTAAGACATATTAAGCACCATGCAGTCTCGCCAGAGTACCGAGGTCCACCGTGATTATGATACATAGCAGCCAAAGCCAATCCTTGAACTGTACCAATCTCTGGTAAGCCGAATACTGACCGTAATGAAAGGCAAGCTCTTGCGAGCTCGAAGTAGTTCTCCGCCTCGACTGAGTGCGGTGGTATCGTGAGGTCCACTAGTGCTCCCAGGGCAAAGACAAAGAAGAGGACCGCAAGTCGATGCGGAGAAACGGGCAGATCTTGATCTTCGTCTTGTTGATCCACATATCGATACACAGGGCCGAGAATGTCGTCGATTAATTCTTCCCTTGAAATGATTTTAGATGTCCAGCACTCCTGCCCGAGGTACGTTTCGCAGAGAGACCATGCGCGGAGCTTCTGAGGGAGGTATGATATAAGCCGTTCCATGCATTGGTCTATGTCCCATGCTGCACCGCTTCTGAAAGGAAATGAGTTGGAAAGTTGTGCTATTTCTTTAGAGACGAATGAATATGCGGAAGGGTCATCGATTGCATTAGGATACTGCATGTCGGAAGTGAGAAGGCTCTGTGACAAGAATCGTAAATGCAGCCAAGGAATGACTCGGGCCAATCACGTACCTCTGGTCCTGCTGACCGGCCCAGGTACCTTGCATCTCCAGATTCCCCCAAGGTTAATGTTCCAAGGGCGTCAGCTAATTCTAGATGTGCATTTTCAGTCTTCACGATACCGTCTGGGCTATCGGACGATGTTTCCGGAGGAAATTTGATCTTGAGCAGTTCGTCGCGTAGTAAAGGGTGTCGTTCAGTCGATACGGAGGCTTGGAATATAGCTAATGCGTCTTCTAGTTGTCTTATACGCTGCCCCATTTCTTCAATCTTCTTGTGGAGAGCTGTGGTATCCGAAACGATCATTCTACATGCGTTCAGGGTCAGTCCGTTAAACTTCAAATCGATACTTGACCATACATACCGCTTGCCCGGCGTATTCGTTAACGTTCCTGCCCATCATACCATTCAATTTCCGTGCAGAACGTCGTATTAGTAGAGGCGAACCTGTTGGGCATATAGAGCCGCATCCTCGGCGAACTAATCAATCCGGTAGTAAGAGACGAGAGTCGTGAATATGAGAGCACCTGAACTTACCACAAGAACCGCAAGGCAATTTCTTATCACATTTTAGTTTAAGTCTCCGGCATTCCGCACAAGATATCTGATATAAGTAATTCCATCAATAAGAGTTGCTCAGAACGAGTCTAATATACCCACTTGACCCTTCACTCGCTTGATATCGGTTTTCTCTTGAAGGGTCAGTTGAGGAAAGGTATGAAAGGTACCCGACGAGCCATTTCGACCGCTCATTGTATTGGGTGTAAGAAGGTAAGGAAGACGGAGTTTAGAGCGCTGTCATGAGGACAGACAACACTGACAGTATGTAGCTGCCCGCGGGAAACAACCGAGAACAATTGATCACCAATCCAATACACTTAGATGACTCACAATACGATGCATATGGGTGTGTCATTCAGGTTATTATTGCCTCTGGAACTCGAAGATATACAGCAGTGGTGCAGACCCTTTTCGAAGGCTGCCAAATCTGGCATAACCTGAGTAGAACAAAGCAATTCATGTATTTCGCTTTGCTACATTAAAGTACGACTAGGTTCTATTTATACACAGGAAGCAAAGTTGGGCGAGTCTGCAGAAATCCATACTGGAATATGAACAACTAGATATATAATGCGTACGATATCTTGGTGCAAGGCTATATAATATACACTTTGAGCTTCAATTTGTTGGTGGCATTGCGAATTGAAAGGATGTCGAAGTAGCCATTGAGAGAGTCGGTGCTTCTAACGAAATCGAGATTGGAGAAACAGTTGAAGGAGAGTGGGAGCCAGTCGGCAGTAGACTCGACTATGAGGAAAAGAAAGACATTCGTGGAAATAAGGCTCTAATGATTGCATGCAGGTTGGGGAGCCAGTCCCATCCTGCTGGCGCAAGTTCCAGTCATGGAAAGCAGTCGCAGGAGACTTGCAGCGAATTAGGCGTGAAGAGTGGGGTTGAAAGGAGAGTGACGCATGAAAGCCTGCACCTGGCGCTTTCGAAACTGCAGACTCTGGGTATCGGGGGCTGTGTAGTATATTCCACGTCGAGATTAACCCTTGACCTCTGTAATGATGGAATCATACGTGGTATAGATTTCATCCTACAAGAATGAAACGATCGTTCCTGCGCTTGCTTCTACTTCTTCGACGTTCTCCCCCCGGTACCACTTGCCATCCACAAGAAAATAGAAAAAAGAGGCCTGGTAGCGCGAAAGCTACGACGGTTAACACGGCTGGCTTGGTTGTGATTATGATGTCACCCTGCACTCTCTACTCAGCCATGCCCGCAGGGGCGCTCAGAGCTCTACCAGAACCGCCTATGGAAGCCAAGCTTGCGGCAGCCAGCTTCGCCTCCTTGAACTTCAGACAATCCTGAACCCAGGAAATCATATCTACATCACGTCCTTCGTCCGACCTAACGAATGGGTGTTCAAGTAGGTCTGCATAGGTTGCTCGGTCTTCTGGCTGCTTGATAAGGCACTTTGCTACCCAATCCCTTGCCTCCTCCGAGTATAGATCCGGTAACTCTGGAGGCTCGTCGTGAACGATTGCAGTGAGTTGGGCGAAGACGTTGGAATAGGATTCGGGTGGATAGGGGTAATGGCCCATGGCGATCTCGATGATCGACAGACCCAGGGACCAGACATCGGAGGAGACGGTGTAGGTACCTAAATTATTCTGAGATTCTCCTTTGATTCTCTCGGGCTAGTGAGAAAGATTAGTGAACCCTTTGGATAGAACAAGGGACTGCGTACGCACAGCCATATAACTTTGACATCCGATGTTTGTCTTTGCCAAACTCTTTTCAAGCTGGCCAGACACTCCAAAATCGCAGAGCTTAATCTGCCCCTTCTTGTTAACGAGCACATTCGTCGGTTTGACATCGCGATGAATAACTCCCAGCTCGTCCTTCAAGAACTTCAACCCCTTGACCATCGACCGACATATCCTCGCAAGGACCTGTTCTGGCACTCCCTTCCATTCAAACACCTGCGGCTCATCTCCAGGCATAGTCACGACATCGCCAAGAGGGTAATTGACGAGCTTGTCTAGCGATCCCGCGTCCATGTACTCCATGCAGTAGTAAACACAACTTTCAATGAAGAAAGCGCCATAGAATTCGACGATGTTCTGAGAGCTGACTGATGCCCGATGAAGAATATCTAATTCCATGATGATAGCGTTCAATTTTGACTGCTCGAGTTCGAGACGGATTTCCTGATGTCCGATGTAAGCAATTTCGTGCAACTGATCGCTATGAATGCTGTCATACCTTCATTGCCATCGCGACATTTGTTGGCTTGTGGAGAACTTTTTTGACAGTCCCGTAGTTTCCTCTACCAAGTTCGTCTTGAAGCTCTAGCTGAGTCATGTTGATAGAAAAACTTGCACCATTGGAAAAGTCGACTCCCGAGGCATGAAGAACAGCCTTTCCGGAGAAGTTGAGAACCCCGTTTGTATCACTGCAGGAATGATATAAGTTTGAAAGATAAGACATTTCTAGAAACATGGCTATGACATACACGATCTTTGAGAAGCTGGCGAACGAGCTCCCGAACGAAGCACTAGCTAGCGGTCCACGTTTGGGTTCTTGATTGGGGAAAGGTCTACCGGCGCCGAGCCCTGCCGCTGAAGCGCCACCACTGGCACCTGTGGGCGGTATGACGTTTGGGTTGATATCGCGGACGCTGAAGGCAGGCTTTGCTCGACGAGCAGCAAGACCGCCGCCTGGAATCCCGCCTCTACCTGGCCGAGAAGGATTTATTGTCGGTGGGGGATATGATGCCGCAGCGCGAAGGGAAGGGTGAGTAGGTGAGGAGTCATTGATGTTGGTATTTTGGAGAACACTTGCAGCCTGATCTACTGTGGAATCGTTGTGTCTGTTTGCGAGAGCAGCAAGCTTTGCCTGTAGACTTGGAGGAATAGGCGTCGACTTTGGCTGCTGTTGCCGTTTGTGAGCGAGAAGGCTGCTGCTCATCGCCGGTGACGGTGGTAATGAAGAAACAAGCTTTTTACATAAGCCCAGCCAAATTATGCCTCTTACCCTGACGTGCGGCGGTGACCGTAAAGTTCTCAGTAACCCTCTGCCCCCAGAAACGCCTCTCAGAGACCTCAGAAAAATCGTAGCTGATTGGACTGGCCATGAGAACTTCAAGTTGATTCATAAGGGCGCTCTTATGAAGGACGAGACTGCTCCATGTGTGTACCATTCTAGAACGCCGACTCGCCTAATTGCTATACTCACCACTCTTTCTCTTCAGTGTCCGCGTATAATATTCGTCCAAATTCAACCATTGCAGTGATTGGTGGTCCCGCGGCCACCTCTTCTATATCCAGATCAGAACAGAATACCCTTTCCAATATCAACGACGAGCTATCCACAGTCAGATCCACGCTCGTACCAGATCTTCATTCATTTACCACATCTCCCACTGAGAAGGAACATCTCCGTCTTTCGGAGCTTCTTCTCCAATCTCTTCTTCGGCTCGATGCCATTACTCCAGATCCGACATGGGAGTCCGCGCGTAGAGATAGAAAAGCAGCAGTCAAAGAGGTCCAGACATACATAGATCAACTAGACGATGCATGGCGTTCCCGAGCGGCGTCTTAGAGGTATAAATTGACATAAGGATGTATATATACAATCATCAACTCAGATCGAACCAGGGACTTTGAACTTGTCATTGTCCCAATCCATCTCCTGCTTCAAAATCCCTGTGAGAAGTAATTCGTGTGTATACACTGGATGCTTATGAGATAGCTGTCTCCAAATCGACGCGTCCTCTGGACAAGAAATGACATGGCGGTCCTCATTCGCATCCAGAATTCTGAGCGTCGGTGTCGACACGAGATACTGTGTTTTGCGTGTTGTCAGACTGCGCTCCTAACAACAGACAAAAGTACTTACTTGACCACCACAAGCCGTGACCAGACTCTTGAGCATCTTGGTGTCCGTTAGAGTGGATACCTTGGGTGTCACGTAGAAGATGTGTCTATCTAGCATCCGGCCCTTTCGACTTCTTGCACGCTCTAAAGCATCCTTAAGACGGAAATCGTACTTCTTCTCCCCAACTGGATCCTTCAGGATGTATCTGTCTTCCGCTACACAGAACTGAGCAAAGCCTCAAATCAAGGATGTTATTCTGACATACGTAGTAATTTCTTGGCTGCTGCAGAATCAATTGCCCACTGTGCTGTAACAATGAACGCGCCGGTTGCTACAGCGCACAGGAATTTCTCCGTTCGAACGAGCTGTTTGACGACCAGATGTGTGCAATCCCAAGGCTTGGACGCGTTTTTCACGCCCAATTTAGTGAGCGCCTGGAGATGCCAAAGGGTGAGTAACATGTCATTCTTCGTTGCAAAAATAGGGCTCACCTTGCTAACATCCTCATCGAGCGTTACCTGAGTCGTGAGAATTCTAACGGATGCGGCAGTCGAAGGAGAGCCCCCGTTGTCGTTGGAAGATCCTGCAAGTTTCCGTTTTTTGGGCTGTCGACCGTCTACCTGGGATTCGCCTTCGGGTTCCGAAGTTCCTGCCTTGTCTGGTGCACCCTTGGCTAAAGATTTGCGTTTTCGATTCGCAAAAGTATCCTCAGCGTCTGTGTCGTCGAACGCAACGCTCATAGCTTTACGATTGCCCTTCTTGCCACTCCTGTCCTCTTCACCGTCAGATCGGTCTACGGCCTTTCCTTTTCCCTTTCTGGAAGAAGTGACTACTTCGTCCTCCTCGTCATCGTGCGCCGTGGACGATCTACGCTTGCCCGAAGTCACAGTATCTTCAGGTGGAACCGAGGACGATCCTATGCTCTTCCTCGACTTGGACCTCTTCATCTCTTGTTGATACAATACCACATCGGGCATGATTGTGTCGTGTAGCCTCTGAGTCGCTTTGGTAGCTGCCGAACGCTTGCTGTACCGTTGAGCAGTTGAAGGTGGCGATGATAGAGGTGCACTTGTAGCGCTGATACGAGCCGGTCGAATGCTTTCGCGACCTTGTTCGTTGGCTGAGACGTGAATGCTCTCGGTTCTGCGAACCGCAGATTTCGTTGGAGAATCGCTTGTACCGGCCCCGCGTCGAGGGGACTCGACATTCGACCGGAGAGAAGGCACAACTACACTAACTTGACTCCGAGATGGCGTTACTGGGTTACGTTTCGCAGGTGATTTCGAACTCTCTCCGCTCTGTTTTGGAGTCAGAGTAGTATCGGAGAGATTGTCGTCCTGATCCTTCGCCCTGGCTTTCCTGGTCGCCCGTTTCTTCGGAGCTTCTTCCTCAGACTCTACATCGTCCTCTTCAGTGTCGCTGCTTTGTGCGGGAGCAAGCTTCGATTTTGTCGATACTTTCTTGCCCTTCTTTGGTTCGACCACCTCTTCCATGGCTACATCGCCGTCAGCGTCCTTTTTCTTGGACTTCTTGGTCAATGGAGGGGATCGCTGGGCTTCTCCAGCAGTGCGACCTTGCTTTCGACCCGAAATGGGCCCAGCTTTGCGTCCTGAGATAGTTGATCCTTCCTGCTTGTCCATACTGCCGGCGTAGTTTTCATCATTCCCAATCTCCTTCCTGCGCCGACCGCCAGACATAACCGCTGGTTTACGAGTACGCCGCGATACCGGAGCCTCTTCTGTACCTGTGTCATCGTCGTCAGGGCGGTCTCCTTCCGCAACCTGGTTTTCTCTCTTGCCACGACCACTAGACGATGCAGCCACGGTCTCGCTCCTGGCGGATTTCTTGACAGGAGAGCTCTTTGGCGTAATAAAACCCATCTCCGCGTCATTGTTTGCCATTTCGTCGACATCCATGAGATCTGGCTGGATGAAGTCTGCCACCTCTCGAACATCCTTTGCACTACTCTCGGTTCCTGGCGGAATAGTCATACTTTTCTCTGCTTCTTCTTGTTCTTCGGCCTCACGCTTAACAATCTCTTCGAGATCTTCGACAGCCTTTGAATAACCGCGCTGACCCAGATTAGAGTAGAAGTTGTAGCCTGGAGGATGGGAGATATATTTGTCCAGGCCGACAGTCAAATTACGCCATTGAACAAAGCAATCTTCCAGCCATAAATGGTTCACGATTGGTATTGACCAAGCGAGGGCTCTTTCCGTTTTGGCACCGTTGTCTATGCTGCGATAAAGGTCATGGATCCGCAAGATACTCAAAGACTAGAACATACTCGGCAGCAATGAGGACAGTATTACGAGGGGACATGGTTGGTGTGAACTGAGCACCCATGGCAGCAATGAGTCTCTTGAGGTAGTCACGAGCCTCGCCGGTATAGTTCGTAATGGTGATCTCCTATGAGAATCGTTAAAGGGGAGTTGATGAAACGGTACGGCACGTACATGGCCTTTGAAGCCTTCCACAGGCTTATTGGGAATTGGATAATGGAGCAATTGGTCAAGAGGTCGTGTAAGGGCACCGGTAGCTTCAACATGAAATAACCATTGTAATGTTCCTATTGTCTTCTTTGCCCTCACGGCCTATAGAGCGTCAGTCTCATTGACGTATACCTTTACAAACGGGAACACACCTTATAGTAAGCTGCTCCTACACGGTATTTCGTGATATAGATGTCGCACTCATCCAAATTCCTCAGTTCTTCCGCCATGTCTCCCGCCCCATCATTTGTCTCGTAGTAGACTATCTCCCCGTCTGACCTTTCAATGCCAGCTTCTATGCCTTGCCTCCTGTCATCTAATTCCAACGTCGTGCTCAACAATATCTTTCTGCCGCCAAAGACCTTCTTTCTTTCGATTTGAGGTATCTTCGAGCTGGGACTCCATGCGGCAATCTTTAACATGGCCTCCTTCTTCGGGTCAAGCTGCCTGTTCTTCTTGCTTGCATCTTGCGATTTCGATTTCCCTGGGTTCTTCAGTACCTGAGGATCCGGCCATTCATAGGGCGTGGTATCCAAATCGCGAACTCCGAGTTTCACAGAGTCGTCAAACCAATGAGGAACCACGATTTTGAGGCCAGTCTGTGGACTATATTCTAGCGCGTGTTGATATTTTTCAGAGCCGGATTTGACCACAAATAGATGGGTGATATCTTTCGTCAGGCCACTTCGCCACTGACCTCCCAGTTGGGCGATACCCGCAGAAAGAATTTCGATGTCACCAGGTTGTAACTGATAGGAATCCTTAGTGTTCTATGGGTGTGGGCACTGTAGGGACAGGCTCACTTCTGATGCGCAGGCGCAAACGCCAGAGAATATCATTCCAGGGTCCGTCGAGAAATGTTTGGGACTACAAAGGGGATCTTTAATCCAGGACACAGACTTGGAAAGGATAGTAACTTTACTTCTGCTGTTTCCCTAGCAAGATGGAGCGAGTAACCCAAGATTCCTGTTTATATTATCAACGAGAGCAGTGTACTCGGAGAGATGATAACACACCGTAACCACCACCACGTCTTCTTTTACTGACTGCCATCCCTCGAACATGGATGAATTGGAAATAACATGGGTGCATTCTGGTGAGGTCGCAGAGTCCACGGATTCGGCCCCATTCTCGTTCAAGACGTATTCAAGATTGGAGCGACTATCGGAAGTCAAGGATTCGGAGAGATAGTATCGGACATCTTTGAACATGGCAGCTCAAGTCAACGAGGAAGAGTCACAGACGCGTGATGTCCGAGGCGCGTCCGTGCATAGTCACGAGACTTACGTTACTTAAGGTCACTCTCGTCGCACAGGCCCAGAATCCCGATGTACGACATACATTGTTAATTCAAGCTCATATAATGATACATTCTATGCTCTATTCTTACACGTACAGTCTTGCTTGTTCAAACTAATAGAGGGAGGTGCCTCGCTACAACTTTGTTATCGACACGGACGGTTGTGCGAGGCCATTGGGAGAGCCTGATAATCGGCCAGGTGCCAGCCAGCCATCTTGTGAGCCCTGTACTCTTCTTACTTGTGCGTTACGATCCATCAATATCGCATGTATCTATGAGGGCGTAAGAAAGCAATATCCACAGGTCCCACTTAGACTCACCTGCATACGGAGGCCATGCATGTTTGCTTTGATTGACATAATCTCTTCATTAATTCGCAATGTCTCGTTAGTCAGTGCTATGTCGTGCCGCCTCCCAAGGGAGTCCATTGATGTGGACAATGTGACGATTGACTGCCGCAGCGACTCTAATGTGCCTTCTAGTGTGCTACTGAGGTTCAGCGGTGCAACACTGTTTTGACAGCTGCTCCTCGGGCCCGAAGCGGTTGTATCCCAATTCTGAAAGAACATGGATGACCCGCTTGGCGTCGTGTTTGGAGACTGAGGATACCGCGGAAGAGGCTGGGATTCCTCGGCAGGGAAGAAAGGTGCCAGAGCATCGTTGCCAAAAGGTGCATTGGAGAGTGACACAGAGTCAGACGCAGAAGACGCTTGTTGAGAGGATGGCATCGCCGGCGGCAGCTCAGGGAATGTGGGATTATTAGGCACCTGGACATTGGGGGCATTGTGAATCCAAGGACCGAGTGCGACTTTGATTGTCTGCATGCTACTTTCGTAGGCCCTGAGCACACTCTCCATCAATTCTAGTCGTCTTTTGAGTACTTGATTCTCATCTACGATCGCTGTCATCTTGGCGTCGTAGATTGCAAAGAATCCGCTGATTGCATTGTAGCTGCAAGAGGAGAGATGTGCCCCAAGCTCATCCCTCTTGCCAAACCATGTGCAACCGTATGATGTTTGCGTGCAAGGTACAGTCATTTGAGGACAGACGGTGGAATGCATCAACCTCAGCGGATACTGAACATCGGCATTGCAAAATTCGCAGGTAGTAGTGCCCCCTGAGCAAGCGGATTGATGATTCTGTTAGAGTTTGGTTATTGAGGACTACTTGACTCCCGAAAGTAAACAGACTCACGTCTATCTCCGCAGACTTCACTTCCATCCCGCATTGGTCGCAAATCTTGAACCCATGGGTGCAGACGTGTTGGGATGCATCCTTTCGCAGTACAGACTCTTTACAGTCATCGTTAGGGCAAGGGACACTGCCATATAGGCAGGAATTCTTCAGATGGATGGAAAGTAGTTGGCGCTGACATATCTGTGGGCATCCCAACGACTTGTTGACACATTCCACTAGGAGTTCGTCCAACATCTATACATTCAGGGATTAAATTACCATAAATCGAAAGAAAGTGTTGGTGAACGCACGGATCTAATGATAGGGTTCGCTGTCGTGAGCTGTTCCGCACTAAACTCCAGTCTGTCGATTGGGCATAGCGACGAGGACTCCATCGATTTGAGGATACATTCTTGACAAAAAGTGTGAGAGCAGCTGACAATAGTGACAGGCTCTACAAATGGCATGCTGGAACATCTGAATGAGGGGAAAATTGCAAGCGTGCTGGAGCAGGCGCCTCTTACTAGCAGATACAACATATCTGAAGATTCTGTGTCAGCTATACTCAAAAAAACGACAGAAATATGCCCCGTACTAGATTTGTATTGGGCGTATCAACGTAGTTGAAGATAGGACGTGAGCTTGCCATCGTCAAAGGAAGTGGTCAGTTTGAGAAGGTGTTCGGGCTTCCGGCCGGCAACCAATCCGGCAAATTGAACCTCGACGTCAGAGCCTGAGATACTTATCTCTATCACTAATCATCATGTCCTCGCTCTCATTGACGTCCAAAGTAAAACTTTCGTCAGGTATGTTCTGTTATCCGTAAAAGAACTTGACATTACATTGCTTGCAGGACATTTTATGCCCTTATTGGGCTTCGGGGTCTATCAAAACTACGACGCACGTCCATCATGCCTCGAAGCATTCAAAGTTGGATATAGGTTGAAATCTACACTTTCAATACGATCGAATAGATTCTGATGGGAATTCAACAACACAGACACGTTGATTCGGCACAGATGTATCGAAACGAGGCCGCGGTTGGTGCTGCGGTGCGTGAAAGTGGACTGGAAAGATCAGAGGTCTTTATCAGTGAGTCCGTTCTCGTTTCCTCCATATTCCTGGGTTTAATCATTCCATTTTGTGTCCTAGCAACAAAATGCGCGTCAAAATCCCATGGTTACGAGTCTACGTTGAAGGGAGTTGACGAATCTCTCCAAAAATTAGGCTTCGGTAATCCAAGTCCTTCGCGCCTCTAGCACCAGTCTCTTCAACAACGCTATAGATTATATTGATCTCTTCTTGATTCACGACCCGCTCTCGGGCTCAGAGAAGCGACTTGCAACGTACAAAGCTCTTTTAGAGAGTAAGGCGGCTGGCAAGATCAGAACGGTCGGCGTTTCCAATTAGTGAGTGATCTGTTACTGATGACACGGAAACATCCTGACGAACAACTGACTAGTGCTGTAAAGCACCTCGAAGAGATTAGAGAGGCAGGCTATGAAATGCCGTCCGTCGACCAGATAGAGGTTCGGCTGGCATTGAACACACTATCTTTGACTAAAGCGCGGCGTCACAGCTACACCCTTTTTGTCAGCAGCGACCCATAGTCGACTATTGCCAGAAGAATGGCATTGTAGTCGAAGCGTATTGTCCGATAATTCGCGGGAAGCTAGATCACGAAGTCTTTCTTTCTCTCGCCAAAAAGGTACGTTTCGATTCACAAAATGCACAAGAAGGCTCATCTTGCTATAGTACCAACGGGACCCCGCACAAATAGTTCTCCGTTGGTCACTTCAGAAAGGGCGAGTACTCCTTCCGTATACAGAAATCCCCCTCTCACATATCGCTTTAGGTATAGCCCGCTTCCCAAAAGTGCCACACCTTCCCGAATCCAGTCCAACGCTCAGCTTTACGACTTTGAACTTGACTCTGATGATATGGCCCAGCTTGACGCTTTGGATCGCGGTAAGGATGGTGCTGTGAGCTGGAATCCTGTTGACGCAGATTAATACAAACAAAGGTCGACCTGTATTGAACAATAAGTATCAACACGCTTTAGACGAGTCTTACGAGAGTCATCGAAGTCGCCTAAACTCAGAAGGGTTCAAGTGACCTCAGCCACATAATACAGTGGACAGGGATGACATGTGGATCCATAGGGCGTTGTGTGGGATACAAAAGGAAGACAAAGGAATCCTGACTGCTCAGTTCACATGTCTCCACCATGGAAATGACTGGATGGCGAGTATCATCTTTCGATCTGGGGGACCTGATAACGAGAGCTGCATAGATGATAAGGAGCACTTCCGATTCGGCTTTGCCACACCTACGAACTATTCTGGCCAACTACGAGAAGCCCGAGATGAGAAAGACTATTCTTCGGTCTCGACCCTATCCACCACTAAAACACGTTGTTCAGACATGCCCATTCGTTCGCATTAAGAAGGCCGAATGACTCTTGCTTCCCCTAATGATCAATCCCATGTCGCACATGGTTCGATGTACGTGAACATACCATGTCATACGGGACGCCGCAGCTTCTTTGACCGCTTGATTATCTGTAAGTAGCACCCGGTCAATCTCAACTTCAACAAAACCTAGGAACGTCTCCAAAAGCGTTTCAATACCTTCATCTTCCCATTCTCCCGCTTAACGTTATCCAGGATTTTCGCGTTTCTGTTCCACGAGGAGATTCGAAAGGCTCGACTAATTGTATAGTCTTGTAACAATGTGAGTGTCGATTCGGCTTTACCTAAATAGCCATAGTACGCGAGGCATTGAAAAATGACGGGCTATGTCTAGCAAAACACCTCCAGATAGCAGTCACTAACCATCTTGCGGTCAGGATCGAACAGGACCTCTCGGAGAAATTATCGAAACGATTGAAACGGAGGGTCGTTGACAACGGTGTGCGGGCATCTCCCCGGGCCGTTTGTTGTTTCACAAAATCAGACGAAAAGGTCGGGTGTAACTGCTCGAGACCTAAGTGATGTTCAAGTGATGTTTTCGATATTGGAAACAATTTAAAATCACAGAAAACACCCAGAGATCAAGCAGCGTAATTTCAACAAATGGTTGTAAATGAAAAAGTATACGTTACTGTAACCCGGAGGTAAGTTATGGTTCCCCGCTTAGCCGATGTCGAAAGAGCTGAAACATCATCTTCATCTACAAAGATGGACGAGCCAACGAAGAACTTCATCCAAGACGCGCTGTCTTGGAAGGCACTTACGGCATCACAAAGGCTGCTCATAATTGTAATGTAACTCGATTCGACCCGAAGGACGTCTTGTCAGTGCCATAACCCTCGTTCCGTCCGAGGAAATTCGTTTACCATATGCAATGGGATTGTGAAGGCCGAGTACGAGTAGCCAAGTTGTGTGTCTACCCAAAGGCTCCTCGATACACTTAGATCTGTCTCCCGCGATATCCGTACATCTCTCCCACCGAGATGCCCGCATCGACTTTACACCAAGAAGCTTGTCAAGAAGAGCATGTCGCTCCTGACCCTACGATTAGTACATGGCGCCAAGGTTTACAATGGCTCCAGTATTCCTGGAATCTACAGAAACTTCGGTTTTACATTCCAATCAAAGTTTGCAATTACAAGGACACTGACTCGTCTTTCAACTACATGTTTTCTCTCCATTAGTCTATATTGTGGACCTTGATCATTCAGACCATCAAACACCTCAAAGCTAACGCTGAGCGGCAAACTAATTGCTACACCACTACACGTGTTGTTACGACCTGCCTCATGTTGTGCCATAGTGCAACTTACTCCGTGGACACTCTTGCAGTACTTAGCGGCTCCACCTCAAAACTGATACACGTGTTATAGCACCCGATGTGCTGTAGTTGTCCTAGGAAGTCGCAGTTGTGATGCAGTCCCACAACATCGGACGAACTTTCCTCGATGCAGACTTTTGTATTGGAATGTTGATATGACAACAATACAGTGAATTATGTGCAAGCTCTAGGGTAACAGGAGAATACGGCGGGATATAGTACGGAATAGATATAAGGAAATCGTTAAGGAGCGGTCATAGCAGCTGGAGTGTTGAACACAAACAAGA
This sequence comes from Paramarasmius palmivorus, assembly GCA_037176845.1. NCBI lineage: Eukaryota > Fungi > Basidiomycota > Agaricomycetes > Agaricales > Marasmiaceae > Paramarasmius > Paramarasmius palmivorus. The sequence continues at coordinate 832,577 of JAYKXP010000010.1, read as the reverse complement.
AGACGTTCGTCCTTTAGGGAAGTACAACTACAGTAGACAGACTGGGATTTGCCACAGACAACAGAAAAATTGGTGAGACGAGAAGACGCGAGAGAATAAGAAATGCTATGCTAACAAGTGCGAAGTGCGAACGTGCGAATTTCGGGAAGTTCCGACGAAGGACAAACGTCGGCGAGCTTTTTTTAAAATGAGTGTAAGGTACGAATTCGTAGAAGGACAAGAATGGAGACGGGCGTAACGTTCGTTGATGGATTCACCTATAGAAAGTTTGGCATCGGCACCCCGTTTGGATTGACGCAGTAGGAATCTTGTTGCGAATAAGCCACCATACCCAGCGAAGTGCGGTGGTCTGGGTAGTTGGCCTCTGCAGAGTAGTCGTGCTCGTACGTGCGGTCGATATTCTCTTGGTTGACAGGGACGTAGCTGGGGTACTCGTTACCACCGTATTGGCTTGGTTGGCTAGGTATAAAGCCATTGTCAGTCGGTGGGTAAAAGGGTCCCTCAGCATCAACAACAGGAGAAGCAGAGTGGACGTTCATTCCCAGCTATATGAACCTGTGAGTCCGACGCGTTCGTTGCTTAGGAGACAGACACATACCTGGTCATTACGCTGGAGGGCGTAAGACAAGTCCGTTGAGCTGGAACTGGCGACATTTGAAGAGTCAGGTCCAGTGGCCAATGGAGGACTGTTGCCCGCAGAAATTGTCGAAGATGGAGACGGATATGTGCCCGTGCCATCGTTGTGATTCTGCTCATAGAGGCCGGAAGGAGAGTTACCATGGTTCTCGCAACCGACGTTCAAACCGGACATGAGTCCAACAAACTGTCCAGACGTGCTAAATTGTCCAAATTAAAATTAATCAAGACATAATCTTGCGAAATTCTTTTGACATACCATGACGGTCTGCGATTCTGAAGGTTTGCGTCAGAGTTTAGTTCGTGTTCAGGGACACAGTCTGAGTAGTATGCACTCGAGCTGTTGGTAGAGACGGAGGCAATGGAGCCAAATCGAGAAAGTCCATCATACGAGGTCGCGTCGTCTTCTGTGTCAACGTCCTCGCTACGATACAGATATCCATGTGAAGAATCAGGCGAGCTGCGGTCGCTCTCGGAGCGAGTATAACCAGCAGGTGCGCCGAAGGAGAAATCTGGGGAAGGAAGGGGTCCAGGAATGGGAGAAGCGATAGGACGAGAAGAAAATGCAAAGAGTGAATTATCCGGTAAAGATGATCTGATAGTGTGGTGGTAACCTGAAAGGGGAGAAGGTGAAGAGGAAGATGAGACGCCACCGCCGGGCGAAAGTCGGTATGGGCGCGCTTCCAAATCCATAGAGGCATGACGGGTGTGGAAAGTGCCGTGCTGTGGGAGTTGTACAGCACTTGCCGCCCCTGGGTGATGTGTGCCGCGACCAGATGAATAGAGGTCATGCAGATGGCCGGAGATGCGAGGACCGGCGAAAGCACTGGTCTTGGCCCTTGCCAGGCCAGCATATGGGTTGTGGGCTAACCGATGCAAACTGGCGTCAACTGAGCGCCGACGGGTAAAAGGGTCGAGATGGCCGACCAGGGGCGAGCCCTGTTGACAGTCGTCCGGAACAGCGAACGCGTCCACTGGTAGCGAACCTCGACGAATGTGACAAACGCCGGTAAAATCGTCCGAAGGTCTGAAATCGTCTGGAGTGGCGATGGGGGAACTCTGCCACGAAGCGTCGGTAACTAGTTGAAGGTGTGGGGGCGATGCACCTGCTGGGCTTGATTCTTGTGATGAGGTCTCCGTTGCAGAGAGCTCTGGGAGGTCGACGGGAAAGGATGAGGAAGAAGAGATTTCGTGAACATTTTCAGGCCGTTGAATGGCTGCTACAGAGTCTTTATCGTTTGATGAGCCTGCTGTTGTAGACTGGTTTGATGATGAAGCTGCCTTGGTAGCCTTTGTCTTCTCCTTTGCTCTCCGGTTCTGGAACCACACCTGAAGAAGAATCGTGTCAAAAAACAAGAAAACAGCAAAGAAAAAAAAAGCAGAGACGCACCTGAACACCTCTGGCGGTCATATCAAGCTGGACAGCAAGTTCATTCCTGAGCGCGGCATTGGGTTTCGTGTCATGTTTGAAGATGCCCTCGAGGACTTTGAGCTGGGCGCTGGTCGTTCTCTTCCTGTGTTTGACTTCATTGGGTGTATAGGGATAAAAAGCGCGAAAATCGACTGCTGAAGGATCCATAGAATCTGGGGAAGTATTAAGGATGGGATATTGTGGGGGGTTATGGGGGTTGGGGAGAAAGTTGGATTGTAAAAGAGAGTGAGAATGAGGGTTTTGAAGCATGTCAAGTATAGAAAGTATGTAAGTATGTTTGGGAACAAGTCAAAAGAGCGAAAATAACGGCAGAGGACCCGTGAGGGTGCACCGACAGGATCTGCTCAGCACCCGGTTGCGTTACCAGGAACTTGCCCTGCACTCTTGATAGGCGCGCGAACCGCAAAACAAAAATCTGTCACAACACATCCATCTTCTCCATAAAGTCGTATAATTTATCTACAAAACAAATCGATTTCTACTGCCTAGCATATCCACATAATATACGCGAATTATACAAAAAAAATCCACAAGATGATAAGATATCCAACGATGTGCACTATTCAACAATCTGTATTCGTACTTGTCGTTACTTTTGGTATTCCTGTTGTGGCACGAGATGCGCCACCGTCATCTGTTGCAAATTCCCGGAATCACTGATCAAGGATCTCTTCCAAGAATCCCGCGCTCACGCTTGCCAATGGAGATGCAGCAAACACTGAGCTTCCGTTCTTGATTGCGATCTCATACATTTGCTCCATCTTTAACCTAGCTCGCGATACCACGGGATGGGCGTACACATCCTCGATTCGCAGTCGCAGCCCGGGATCCGTTCGCATCATACCACGTATCAACTGGAGCAGTTCGGGGCTTTCCTCCAAGTCGACCTGCGAAAAATCCTCTCGTCGAAGGCTGTGCCATGCTTCTCCTCTGGATGTTTCACGCATCAGCTCCCGGCTACTATCTCACAACATTTTCAGCCACTCACTGGTCAGGTACTACGATATTCGATGCGGTCTCCAAGATCGTCATGCCAAAACTAAAGGTGTACGCCTGACGTGAGAAAACAAACACACCGGTTGAATCGCGCGACATACCTAAACACATCTGCTGCCTTGCCGTACATTCCTTGAAGAACTTCGGGTGCCAAGTAAAGCTTATCACCCTCACGCTCGAACGAACCTCCGTCAAGCGACGCAGTGCGGGGCCGTGGCCAGAGGGACGCCATTCCAAAATCACCGATTTTGAATCGACCCTCTCCGGTGACAAAAATATTGGCTGGCTTGAGATCCAAATGAATAACACCGGATTCATGAATGAATCGCAGACCCTGCAAATGGTTTAGATCTCTTGTCATATGTCGTACCAACATTCATCAAACTTACGTTACTCAGATCGGCGATAATCTTCCACACCCTTGCTTCATCCAACCGTGGAAAGGCCCGTCCGTATTCCCACAGGAATCTGGCAAAATTGCCCAGTTCGCACAGTTCTGTGCAGATGTACAGGTGTTCGTCTTCTTCCCAGCTGTCAACAAAGGCGAGGACATTGGGGTGGCGTCTACCTCCGTTCTTGCGAGACAGATGTTGAAGAATATCAACCTCTTCCTTTAGCCGTAAACTAAGCGACTCGATCATCAGCTTCATCAACAGATTGTATCCAGAGATCCACTCACCGATGACGAGTACCCTCGAACTGTTTTGATTTCTTTATGGCATAACATTCTGCGCTATCGCTGTTTCGCATCTTCACCTTGATGACCTTCCCGAATTCCCCGCTCCCAACCTCGGCTACCTCGACAAAGTCACGCTCATAGCGACTCTGTCTCGCTAGCTTTGGCGAAGGAGCTAAGCGACTGACTCCACTCAGATAGGGTCGGCTTCCGGATATCGGTAGTGTCCGCAGTGCTGTGGTCGGTGAGTTCAACGTAGTCACTGAGCTGTTGGATGATCCGCTTGCGGAACGGGCACTCGCCGGGGACAGCTTCAGCCTATTCTTGGAAGGTGAATACTGTACAGGGAAACTTGAACCCTGGGCTGTCAACGCTGTTTTAGTTAAACAAACTCGGTATAGAACGGTTGCAACATACCTTGCCCCCTGGTAGGTGTTGACAGCGAGTCGCTGCCACTAGAAAACGCACTGCTGCTACTACGTCGCGTCAACCATCGCGGTCTAGAAGCTAGAGAACCCTTCCCTGTCTGTACAGGGAAAGATGGCCTCCCGAGACCTAGACCTGCGTATCGCTCCTTCCTACTACTCGGACTCTCCTCGGAGTCATCCTCCGAGTCGGAGGTGGTGTCCAGGAAGGATTTATTGGCTTTCCTTCCTACTGAAGGAAAAACGGCAGGCAGGCTCTTTCGAGGTTTACCCTTCTTCTCTCGATGTTCGAGACCAACTTTGTGAGCAACAGCGCTCTGCCATGGCCTGGCGCCTGACAAATAACTTATCTTGGTTTTCTTGACAGGTGTCCCTGGCGCCTTTTTCTCCTCCTGAGGAGCCTTTGAGGCGGCAGCGAGCGTACGCAAAATAAAGGCATCGACATCTGGCCCATTCTGGTTGGTGGATGAGAAACCAAAGGGTTCATCTCCAGCAACGATGACAGCTTCAGGCCAGCCTGAGCTAGCCCGAGGACCAGCGCCAGGCGTGATGAGACCGTCCTCCCCATCAGAATAGAGCGAACTGACACTTGTAGAGGCTTGTGGCATGGGACTGCAAGAATGATCTACGATGCCATCCATAGTGAAGTCCTCGTCACTTAGTGCTATCCCTGAATCTCGAGCTTTGTACTTCTTCGAGATTGTGGACTGACGCCTAGGTGATGGCGTGCTTTCGGTAACACTGAAGGTGAACGAAGAGTTGGCAGGAATGTCGTCGTCGACCATCATGGAGTCGTCCTCGTCGGTATAATAGTCAGCGCCCTCTGCTATCTTAGGGGGAGAAGATTGGGGAGAAGGCGTATCTGCCCTTGACTGCATCCCCCAGAGCGGCAACGAACCGGAACCGCAATAGCTGTGTCTGTTCATCATCTTTGGACGGTATGACGTGGGCTGAGCAGGTGTCTCCGTGGCGTTTGGAGAAGAAATCGATGTACTAACTCTAGTTCGCCTCGGGGGCGCAGGGGAAGATTGAACTGGAGGGCCGAAAAATAATGTGGCGGAATCTACGCGAGCAAAAGGAATACGCTGGGGTTTAAGAGGTTGTGGCGCTGGGGGTCGAGATGTGTTTAAACCGGAGACTCGGTGTCGTGGCATAGGCGAGGATATCTCTGGGGACGATTGAACAGAGCTATGTCCAGGTTGTGCTGAAGGGAATGCGATAGCATTGGGTTTCTTAGTCTATAAATATATTCTGTCAGCTACGTGGCGTTGAAGATAAGAGATGACTGACTGGTGAAGGTACGCGAACGCTCTCAAGAAGCTCGTCTGACAGAGGCCTTGCACGAGCACGGCGTTTTGTGACGTGTCCGCCAGGTGAAATGGCCTCTGCTACTTCATCTGACTTGTTGCCTCTTCCTTTCAACCGTAGCGCCTTCCTAAACGTCACCATACTGCTCTTCTTCAAAGAATCTCCGCCCAAAAATAGTGCATCCGCATGATCATCCTCCCCCAAATCTAAACCAGAATCATTGGCTGTACTCAACTCTTCATCAGAGTCGTTGAGGTCGGTGATGCGCAGCCTGTTCAAAGAAGCAGTCTGATTCCGGAGATTTTGACTGGACACTCCTTTGCTCGGTGTAGATATGTTGAAACTGTGCGCGGGAAGTGGGGCTAGCCGTTCGAAGGCCGAGTCCTCATGACGATCCGACGCAATATTGAGAGGGGTGAGAGAGTGCTTTCGGAGAGGAGTAGATTGACGATATGGTTTCCTCTTTACGCCTCCTCCGGGATGTGCGATGTGCCGGGTAGAAGAAGGGGTATCGATGACAGAGGATTGGTTCAACTCGTCTACATGTCCAGAAGGCCGTTTGATGGGCGTGAGGAGCGAGGTCGATGCACCAACAGGGAAAAGTGGTGAACGAGATGTAGTCGGAGAATCTAGAAAGATGTATTTCTCCTCGTCGTCATCATCTGAAACACGAGGCGTCCACGAGGGCTCGGCGAGCAAAGGTGACCTGAAAGGTGACTGCAGGAAGGCAGTGTCGGAACGTGACTGGGAATTTGGGGGGTAGCGAGGTTGAAAGAGAGGCCTTTGCTGCCGAAGAGGTGAATTGTCGAGAGGACTGCGGGAACTCTGAGAGCGACACGATGGTGATATACTGGGCTCGCGGTGCTTGGAGTAAAACGAATGAACAGGGGTGGAAGCAAGCATTGTTTATGTATCGCAAAAAAGCGAGTGTAGAATATATACGGTTGAATAGGGAAAAATTGGTGGTATCGGATGATTTGGTGAAGACTTTGTGTGAGGATTTGGTTGGGACCTTTGTCTTTAAAAAATTGAGTCCTAATTGTCTTGTAGGTCTTTGCTAGTCGTTATTTCTGAAGAAAAAAGGATGAACAAGAGAATGAGGTTGGGATGGATGGGAGATGGTGGTGGTCGTAGAAGAAGAAGGATTGGGGCCGCCTATTTGGGGGTCTCTCAGACGCGGCGTCCCACTCAGTCAACGAGCTCACGTGGTCGCCGTCCCATTTTTTCTCACACTCTGCCGGCACCCACTTGTACCCACACCGACTCGGATTGACTCGCGCTTTGCCCCGCAAGCCCTTCTTCTTTTTGTTACGTTGGTCTGGTGCTTTTGTTCTTACGGCCGACGTGGACTTACGGTTTATTTTATTCAACAGAGAGCATCGTTTCGCGATTATTGTGCTCGATAAACGAAAATATTGCTGATATTGTTCTCCAATATCTAGCTTGACAACCCCTTGGCGGAAATTTTTCTTATCGCACAATAGGCAACAAAGCTGTATAGCTCAAGCGTCTCGCCTCGTCTCGCCCTGCAAGTATTTCTCCCCGAGACACTACCCTGAGCTGTCACTCTGGCCGCGGCCTTTACTTCTCTTGACAGACATGAAAGTGGGTATTACTGTGCGTAACTACACTGTACTCCAAGCCATTACCTCGTTCTACACTAATTATAGGCAGTAGCATGGCTTCCATTCTAGCAAAGAGCATCCTCTCCGACACCGACTCGCCTGTCCGCCAATATGCTCGGTGCCGTCAAAGTTGACATTCAAGGCAAGTTGGCACAGTAACCTCTTGCTCGTATCAGTCGACTATCATTCATGCTTTGTGTACACTGCCGAAATTTATCGATGATCACCGACACCCAAGCGACAATACACTTCCCCGCAACACATTTCTGCCCCGAGACCTCATGGTACCTGGAATTCATTAGCTCTGCTCCTTACATCATAATAGAAGCGCTTGCTTTGTGCTCACTCTGTGGGCTCGTATAGATTCCATCCCGTATCTCCGGTACGCTCATGGACCCCAGTACGCAAGCTACTTGGCCTACATTGGATCATGGAAATCCACTTTCGCGATGTACAAAGCAAGTACCCGCCAGATTCGTATCTGTCACCGTTCGATCTCTATCACAACAGTCCTGTACAGGTCGACATCTGCTTTCTCGACGAAAGTGTAAATCCAGTCGACTCGACGGAACTTTGCGTGATAGCGGGTCAATGGATTACATCGCCCGAGGTGCTTTTTGATATCAACGCCACAAGAATGAATCCTGCGACAAGTACCGTAGTGGTGCGGGCTATTGAATCCTCGTCGCTGCTTCCGTTAGCAGCCTACCAACGAGTACAGTTGCTCCCATCCGGGCTGTGGGTGTACTTGGGGTTCGTAGGATTCTCATCTCACTTTGGGATACCAGTATGTACTCATCAGACTACGTTCTCATCTCATTTTACAGAACTGCGATCAATCTTGTCGGGATGACTACAAGCACATGCATTGTAAACACCTAAAAGCTTACTAGCGCTTTCGAAATACCGAAGAAAACCTATTACAAGCATTCCCCATTGACATAGTACCAGTGTGAGTTTACCATTGAGTGGGTGTAATAGATGAGAGCACGATGAGAGTCGGATATCCGGTGTTGCGGAGAACCCGGATTTCCCAGAGTCCCGACCTCAACTCTATGCAACGAAAGCTCTCCCGGTGTCGATTGTGTGAGCGTAAACAAAACTGACACGCGTTCGAGCATGATTCGAGAATAGCCCTGCGAGAATCCTACTTCTAGTGGCTAGAAATCATATAGTAAAGCACCCTTTGTGGACCCGGTTTACAACGGACACCGCCTTCACGCCCATCTTTTTCTTCAACTTCCATCTCGAGTACTCATCCGAAAACTCCTCGTCTTTTGAGCGTCATGGACATCTCGTAAGTGAATTGTACCCATAGGCTCTGATGGAAAAGCTCATACTCTTCCAAAGATCTATTCTTCAAGGAGGATACCAACACCCGCTTTCTCGGTCATGGCAGAGCAAACGCCAACTCACCAAATCGATGCTAATGTATCCAATCTTTATCACGGACGACCCAGATGCCAGTGTTGAAATCCCGAGTCTTCCTGGTCAGCGTAGATGGGGTGTCAACAAGTTGGAAGGATTCCTAGGTCCATTGGTCAAGAAGGGATTACAGAGCGTGATTCTTTTCGGTGTTCCTCTCAAATGCGAGAAAGTCAGTTCAACCTTAACTACTCTAATCCTTCTTGGGTAACATGTTTCATTACCGTTACCATAGGACGGAAAAGGCACCCCAGCAGACGACCCCGAAGGTCCCGTTATACTCTCCATCAAGAAGCTTCGACAACTTTATCCTTCCCTGTATATCGCCTGCGACGTCTGCCTGTGCGAATACACCAATCATGGACATTGTGGTATCCTCCATGACGACGGCACGATTAACACAGAACCATCTGTGGAACGTATTGCTGCAGTAGCTGTCAGCTATGCCAAGGCTGGCGCACATTGTGTCGCTCCTAGTGACATGATGGACGGACGTATTAAGGGTATCAAGAGGGGCCTGATAGACGCAGGCTACGGGAACAAATGCACCCTAATGAGCTATTCAGCTAAATTCGCGAGTTCTTTGTACGGGCCATTCAGGTGAACTTTACTCCTCTCACGACGGCATTGCATTCGCGCTCACACCTGATTTTCTGATGTTCTGTTCAGAGACGCCGCAGGAAGTGCACCATCTTTCGGTGACCGCAAATGTTATCAGCTGCCGCCTGCAGCAAAGGGTTTAGCTCGAAGGGCTATCGTGAGTGCTATGCAATCAGTGGACCTGCCTGTTCTGACCGACTAAAATCCGGCGGCGTAGCAACGAGACACTGCGGAAGGGGCTGATATTATTATGGTCAAGCCGGCGCTCCCGTACCTAGATATCATCGCAGATGCGGCGCAGCTTGCGCCAGATCACCCCCTTGCATGTTACCAAGTCAGCGGAGAATTTGCGATGATCCACGCTGGCGCTAAGGCAGGCGTGTATGATCTGCGTACAATGGCTTTTGAAACCGTGGATAGCATGATTCGTGCAGGTAATTATAGTCCAATATCAATACTCTCTGGTTACTGACACGGGTTCCAGGAGCAACGTTGATTCTCACTTACTTCACACCGGAGTTCTTGGACTGGCTTGACAATTAGAGAAATGTGTTTCCAGGGATGCAATGTGGAAGTGAAACAAATGTAGATGTAAAGAATTCCTTGGGGATAATGGATATAAGTACTGCTCAAGGCTCAATGTTCAACAGTTAGAGGCAGTACGTCTGAGGTAGGACTGGTGAGAAGCCAAGTCTAAGGAATTGGATGGTAAGTATGCTCGACTTAGTGTGGGTCTATTTGAAAGTCCTGTTCTTGAGGTTCATATTGTCTGAACTCTAGACATTTACACTATTACTATGACGTTAAGCATACCTCTACGGCTCTTGCGAATATTTCTACACATCGAAAGATAACACTGTAAGTACTGAGGCCTGAGGAAGGCGGCAGTTGAAAGTTTTTCGTTCGAGTTGCCACGCGTCGGGGCTGCGTCTCGGTTGCGTCATACCGTAGCCATTCCAGATACCTTGACTCTCTCCACTATCACCCCCTACAATGCCCGACACTCGAATAGTTGCTCTTGCAGCAATAACGGCCATAATCACCTTTGGAACAGCTTATTCAGTCGTATATGGAACTTATCTCGACACTTCCAACCCTCTTCTCTCACATCTTCCTCATCCTCTGAGCCAAACTCAATACTGGGCTCGCAAATCGAACGTGCTCAACGTTTACTTTATCAAGAAAGCATGGGGCTGGACTTCTGCTGCATTCCTTCTTCTGTGGGCAACCAGCCCCTCGGCAGTCCAAACTGGCTCGAGATTCTTGCAGTGGTTATTGGAAACTGCCTGCTGGCTCACATTCACGACATGGTTCTTCGGGCCAGCCCTAATTGAACGTGTCACCCTTGCCTCTGGTGGGGAATGTGTTATCGTTATCCCGTCCGGAGATTCGATCTCAGTCCCAGTCGAATATTGTTTCAAGAGATCCTCCGTATCGCCATCTTCGCACCCATCCATCTTCAGCAATTCACTTGTCGTACCTCCCGAATGGCGCGGGGTTCCTAGACTCCAAAGGGGACACGACGTGTCTGGACACATATTTCTCCTGACAATGTCTGTACTCTTTCTAGCTGATCAGCTACGAGCGTCCGCACGCTGCGGTAAATGGTCGTTGGCACACAAGATTGCAGTTGCTGCCAATTTGACGTTGATTGGCATCTGGTTATTCGCGAGCTACACCACAAGTGTCTATTTCCACTCGCCCTTTGAAAAGTTTACCGGTTACGGTACGTCTATTCAATTTCTTCGCGCCATTGGCAGTTCTCTGACACACATACAGCTCTAGGCCTCGCAAGCTTCGCTGTTACACAACTGTCATTTTTTAATGTTCCGAAGCAGCATTCATCATGACATGGAGACGCCCACTACTACTATACGCCTCGTGCGATGCTACGGAGTGTTTGAAACATCGGGATTTCGTTGGCTGTAATGATGTACAGGGATAATGTCGATTGAGGAATTAGATTAGAATGGTTTTTTCCAAATCTTCAGCGCTTCATGTATCATGTCAAGGAATAATCGATAGGTACCGTAAAGTTCGCCAATGTATAGATCAGTACATAAAATACATTCAATTCATCACTCCCAGTCGCTATCATCGTCGGATGTATTTCCAGATGTAGTCTGCTTCGCGTCACCCTTACCTTCTCCACTGCCGCTCACGTTGCCTGACGAAACAAGATCGTAGCTATCCTCGCTTTCTCTCGGACTTGTATTTGCTGGGGTCTGGGCCTGAGGAGATGTGGGAGTCGCACTAGATTTACCTGCTGACTCGGGAGTAAGCGCTTCAGCCTTGCCCTTTGAAACTTCGGCCGTGGGTGTCTTTTCCTTCTGGTCAGCTGCAGAGCCGTCCTCGGCCTCATCATCCTCCCAGCTAAAGTCGTCGTCACTCTCTACCGTTCCTTTAAACAGAATCAGATACTGGCGCAAACTATGAATATAGAGACATACCTTGTATTAATTTCTTCCGTTTCTCCTCTTCAACGCGTATTTGATGGACCCTGAAGAAGTAGCGTTTCCAAAACACGTCTTCAGAGATTTCTGCGGGCACTGATACCATGATAAGCCGACCGAGAAAAAAGTAAGCCGATTTGAGCTACTCACCTAAAGCGTCAAAGGTCTTCTGCAAGGCCTTGCCATCGTCCGACTCGTCCAACTCCTTTTTAATCTTGGTATTCCATTCCTCATTATCTATCCCTTTGTCAAGCCCATTCTCCGTCACCCAACTTTGATACAGCTCTCGCACTGCTTGGTCCGATTCAGGATCATGTCTGAGAATCCCAGGTTCCTCCTTCAGTCGCTTAACCAAAGCCTCCGCTCGCGTAGCAACTGCAGTAGAGGTAACCTTCTCTTTACCTTTCGCGCTCGTCTCTGCATTGTCGGAAGGTAACATCCACATATCCGATCCATCCCAAATGAACCCGCTCGAAGCGCCTTCAGCAGCGGTCTGTTCTGGAGGAACCACTTTGACAGCGTCCTTAAACACTTCTCCTGCCTCCTTCACAGCCTCGCGAAGTAGAGCTTCACTCTTCTGGACATATTCCTCTGCTTGAGCACGAGTGACGCCCTGCAACCTCGTAAACTCGGCTGTAAGGGTTGTTCGGAGCTGAGCAAAGTCTGTGTTCTCGGAAAGGTGTTTTATTGACTGTGGTATGTTGTCCTGGACCGTGGAGACAACATTTGGAGGTAGAGCCGATTGGAGACGAGAGAAGAGGTTCTGGACGGAGTAGGCATTGGTTGCTGATTCTTCTGGCGAGGTTGAAGAAGAACCGGGCTTCACAGTGTCAACTGAAGCTCTTGACTGAGCTTCTTCTGTCGACGAGGACGATGGAGATGTTGATGATGTCGATGCAGCAGCCTGAGGCTCTTCGGACTGTGTGGTTGTTTCCGTAGATTGGGGTACCTCTGTGGTCAACCTTGAGAACTCTTTTTGTGCTTGGACAACGACATCACCAAAATCCTTTCTAGCAGTTTGCAAGACTGTTTGACTCTGTTGAAAATAGCGTGTTGAAGAGAAAGCTCTGTTTGATGCAAACACACTGACGTACCTGTTGCCTGAATCCACCCCAGAATCGATTCAGCGAGCTGATGACTTGAGTGACCTCTTCATTCAGGCTTTGGTTCTGGCTCTCGGGAGGGGGAGTATTTGAGGTAGCACTGGCACTAATATCATAGGGATCGAGAAAGTTCATGGTCACTAGATGAAAGAGTATACTTTGGTGGCAGTGCTGGTGACGTGACCATCGACGTCTGTAGCTACTTAGTGCAAACTATTTGTAGAGGCTGAGTATACTTTCGTTTCCCAAAACCGAGATGAATTGTCAACTACACTATCCTCTTTGATACAAGTACACTATTCAAGTCCAAAACCCTAAGCAGCTACAGCGATTTGGGGTGCAGAAGTCCCTGTCTGCATCGGTGTCTCAACTACGACATCATGAATGGTCCTTCCTTGATCCTTCATCTTCTGTGCTTGGCACTCAGCAATAAAGTCGCTGAACATCTAAGGGGCTAATCAGTAACAGAAGGAGCCGAGACAGGGGGAATACTGACCTCAATGGTGTCGAGAGGACCACCAGCGCTTTCAGGGTGGAACTGAACACCCCAAACCCTTTTTCCAGAATCTGTGGTCGATTTGATGCCCTCCACCGAAGAATCATTACAGTTGATGAAGAATGGTTCCCACCCTTTAGGGAAGGGGTCTTGCAACTTCAATGCGTACTGGTGATTCTGACTGCAAACCGAATTAAATGAGCTTGACGTCCGAACGGATGCGAAACGGACGTACCTAGTGACATATACTCGTCCGGCGCGAATAGAACCTGCAGATGCCAAAGCAAGAACTGGTTGATTGTGGCCACGATTCCCAAACGTCATTCGATATGCATCCAATCCAGCAGCCATTCCAATAATCTGGTGTCCCATACAGATACCGAATACTGGCTTGTGCCATTCCTCGAGCGTCTTGCGGAGTTTGAGAGCAGCTTCCATACAGTGACCTGGGTCACCAGGACCATTGCTCAAGAATAGACCATCGTATTGGTCCCGAATGGAGTTGAAGTCATAATTCCAAGGCAAAACGGTGACCGCGGCACCACGTCGAACAAGGGAACGAAGAATGTTAGCCTTTGCTCCAAAGTCGAGAACCGCAATCTTCACTGATCCCGTGGGGTTGAGTTCGTAAGGTTCCTTGGTAGAAACCTGGTCAACGAGGTTTTCAAGAGAAGGGTCCCAATACTCGTGACCCTGAGGTGCAGGTAATGAAGCATCTGGTCCAACGGCTAGACGTCCCAGGGTTGTACCCTGGTCTCGGAGTAGTCGTGTAATGGCACGAGTGTCAACGCCAGTGATTCCCGGGACGTTGTGTCGATGGCACCATGACTGTAGAGATTCCACGGCCGAGTAGTGGGAGAAGCGTTCTGCTAGGTCGCCAACCACAACAGCACTACATTGAATGCCCTGTGATTCAAGGACAACACCAACATCTTGCGAATCGTACGGTGCGGAGTTATTAGGAACTCCATAGTTTCCGATGAGTGGGGTTGTGAAGACGAGGATTTGCCCACGGTAGGAAGGGTCAGTCATTGACTCAGTATCTGGTGTAGGCGGTCAGCAACGGTCAGTGCATGTAGAATAGACAACGACTTACAAGAGGTGATTGAGGTTGAGAAGACAGTTTCTCCATAAACGCTCTGAGGAGATCCGAATGAACGACCTTTGAAAGATTGTCCTGTCTTCAAGTGAAGGGTTGCAGGTAAGGATGAGAGAACTCCTGGGTGAGCATGGGTAGCTAGTCCTCTAGCGATTCGAGGGAATGATAAAAGATTTTTCGACAAATTTTTGGCCAACATTTTGAATGATTCTTTAGTGGGTTGGGAGAGAGAAGACAAGGTCGCTAAGATAACTTGACGGCTGTCAGAAAAAAAAACGAGCTGTCGATTATGAGGTAAACTTACTCGTCGCGTGTGTTTTGAGTGTAGAGCATAGACGACTGGCAAGTCGAGCAGAACGTGTTGGAGTAAGAGAAAAATTTTCGCGGCGTTATAAGGCATCCCACCACGTGTCACAGGGTCCTTATCGGGTGACTCATGGGCGGCTAACATTTCAATATTTTCAATTTCCACAATTACCGTGTCATGTTTGTTTCCTTGGCTGAAATCATATCTATATGTTCGTCGCCACAGGGTTTCTCATTCAAAGCTACAGCTTTTCAGGTCACGGCCTCTTCTGACAGTCAAAACTGTCCCATACTATTCGGAACGATGACCCTGGATCCCCCCTAAGCTTGGTATGGCCGCCGTTAGGGACTTGAACACTTCCCTCTCTTTCAAGACCACCTTTTCTCTCACTTTTCAAACGATTTTCAGGTGCTCGAGACCATGGATTCATTACCAAGAAAGTACCAGTATCTTCCGGTTCTTACAAGCTGCGTTCATTTCTTATGTGCGTTTCAGAGTCCGAACCGCTGGAGTTGAATCCTGACTAGTTGTGAATTGTTTCTAGCTATCTCTATTTGTTCAGTATTGCTATACAGTCGCGCACCATCGTTATGTCAGTGGGGACGGTGGAGGATTCCGAGTTGGGGGAGAATATATCTCTTTCTCGTGTTGATTGATACGTGCGTATTCTCCTTTCTCTACTATTTGGTACAGGATCAACCGATGTCCTTGTAGATGGCTCTTCATTTTATTCTGTTAGTGAGGGCCCACACTATCTTCGGAATCTTGGCCTCACACCACTCTCAGCAGGAATGCTTGCGACCGGTGTTGGTCTTTACATGAATCATCAAACTTGCAGAATATCAATAACCGCCTGTCTCATCTTCTTTATAACCATCAAAGTGCGTCCTATCTTGTCATGGAAATCATTTCCCCCTAAACAATCAGCATAGCTCTTAACATATCTATTTCTGATTGAAAAGGTGCGCTGGACAAGTCGAAGGCATGCATTCTTCTAACAAAGTGTAGGCGCGTATTGTATGGACACCTCCTATAGGGAAGCTTCGTAAATCGACAATATACATCGCTTGTGGCACTAGCCTTCTGGGGTACCTTTTGCTCTGGGGCTCTGTGTTCCTAGAACGAACTAGCTCCATCACAGAGGATGGGATGTGTCTCGTTGAAATACCCTATCCCTCCTTCAAGTGTGTTTCGTCTACTTTCGTGCATTGTCTGACTCTCAAGGACCAAGCAGATCCCAAGCGGCATTCGTCTACGAATTACTGCAAAACTTGGTATTGACATCGATGTTCCTTTGGCCTTTGCGATCATCGAAAATCCTGAGCCCCAGAATCAAAAGTCTAGCAAAAAGGTCACTCTGGTGCGTCACACCAATGATACGCGCCCTACAATATATTGACGAAAAGTGTTATCCACCAGTCGTGGAATCGCCATGATGGTCGTCACTGGTGTAAGTCGTGCTAGATCTCCTACCGTTCGGTGTTTCTGAGCAGCATGTAGGCCAACGGGGGCATTCTCTTTGCATTCCACGGGAAAGAGTTCGGGCGCATTTGTTTAATCAGTTGCGTCCTTGACGTAAGTTCGCTTTATCCTCTCTTTCAGACATCTCACGAAACTGCTCAACAGGTGTTACTGAATGCGGTGGCTCTTTGCTGGGTGTGCTCCGGTAGCCATACGAGCGATGAGAATGACTTATCGCTCCCGCAAGTCGATTTGACGATCACGACGACCAAAAGCCAAGAGAGTGATACTAGAAGTGAATCACTCATGTTTGCTACTGCAAATGACACTGAGCAAGGCAGGACAACGACAGCCTTAGGCGGCGCTGCATTTGATGGTCACATACAACATCCGATAGCTACTTCCATCACCAGTCAAACTAGATAGGTATCCACATGTACTCTTTCTCCTCTTCCTCTCTGGGCGTATCAAGAAGACTACTTATGTACACTACACATTAGGACGCAATAGGTCTACAATAATAGGCAGTAATTCAAATGGTGCAAGATAGTTCCAAGATGCTACGATGATGGGTACGGGACTAAGAAGAGACGAAGACAGAAATCTCTGCCTCCAGAATACAAACCACCTATTACACCTTTTTCCCTGCGCGCCTTGACTTTGGAATATGTGACTTCCCTGCATCCGAACCTGAATCCGAGTCTGAATCATCCGAGTCCGAGTCCAAATTCAACGATTTCCCATAGAGATCTTCAGTCGTAGTGGGCTTGGCCCGAACGGGCTGCGAGGAAGGTAACAGTGACAGACCAAATCTTTTGCCCTTCGGCTGGCTGGCTATCTGGGACAGTCCGCGATAACCAGAAGCCATAGAAGGCCGTCTGCTTGTAGTTACAGACTTGAAGACCTCTGCCTCGTCGTCGGAGTCGTCGGGAGAATGTGGAGGCTGCGTTTCCTGGGTTTCTATGTCCTGATATTGGGAGAAGGGGAACGATGGTTGAGTCTCGCTCGGTATGAACAAGGGTGAGCCAGGTCGCGCTGGGGAACTTCGAAGTTCGTCGCTCATTGACACAGTCTCCGCTTCAGTTGGCGAAGAAACTGGGAGAGCGGTCCATTCCGCTTGAGAGAGTCGACGAGTTTCACGTTTCGACTGAGAATTCTCTTTGGATCTGTTCTGCGTCGCTTTCGGTGTCCCGTCCTGTTCGTCCTCAGGATCGCTGCTCTCGGCGTTGGGTGGAGGAACACTTGTCGCCGGGAAAACTTTGCGTGGCGGGGCAGCCGGTGTATTCATTGCGAGCTGTTTTGAACGACTCCTCGTCATTTTCACGACGCTGTCCCGAACCACACTTTCATGGGCTGTCACAGATTGAGTCTTTGCCGCCTTCCCTCTCCGTGACTGTGGCTTTGGCAGGATGACAGTAGGAGGCTCCTGTTGACTACCATTACGTCTTGTTGACCGAGGGATCACATTCCGCGAGGTGCTTGTGATGCAGGTTCAATGGGACTGCCTTCTCGAGGGGTGGGCACCGTAGGCTCGATAGGGTCAACATCGTCGGCTGGAGTTGATTTGGCGACAGCGTCCGAATTCTCGGTGCCAGCGTTTCCGTCGACCGCAGGTAGAGCGTCCTCAGGAGGTGGTGTCTCGGGAACGACTGAGGTATTGACTCCAGCTTCGATGACATCTGCTATGGGTATGGTTTCAGGAACCAGGACTTCAGAACTCGAGATATCACTGCGGGCTTCGGTCGGCGCCGCTGGTACGGGAATGGGAGCCGGATGTTCAGCATTTGAGGGAGGGCTATCTTCTCGACTACTTGCCGATGCTGATTGGACAATTGGTGGAACGCTAGAGGTATTCGATGCCAACACGTCGTCATTTGTCTCATCTGCACCTCCGTCGCCATCTACCTCCATCTCGGAGTCAGAGGAAGAACGCGCGCGGCGACCTCCAAAAGGCTTCCTCCGGTCTCTGAATTCTTCTACCTGGTCTTCTTCCAATTCAATATCTTGGGTATCACGTTGACCTGCAATGTCTGCTCTGAGTGCGTTGTCAACTGTCAAACGTCTTCTATGGGGTCCTCGCATCACATCCTCGATGCTAATATCAAGCGATGGTTTCTCAAGAAGTTCGGTATATCTCCTTTGTTGCGCCAAGTGCGCTGTGGCATGCATTGCCCTGAGAGAATCGTCAGAATCGGATTCATTGCCCGCCGCTGGTTGCCTTATCGTGGAAGGCTGAACCGGGGGCTGAAACCACAAAAGAATCAGCTCAAGTGATTTTTCGATGTAAAAAATCGTGTACCTTACTCTGAATGGGTGGTTTGGGGGAAACTGCTTGTGTTGTGGCTTTTTCCGTAGGCTCAGCCGGCTTTTTGCGTGCGGATGCATTAGTCTGGATTGAGTGAAAATATGTCAGGTTATGATCTCTGTGGTTTGATGAATGTTAAAGCACTTTTTTCTGCAAAACTGGAGGATTAGCACTCCTTGAGATGTTTGGAGTAGTACTTGAAGTTGTAGCTTTGGAAGGCATGTTATTTGCCTGCCTCTTCTTCTTCATTTCCTCGTTGAAGCGTAGTAGTGTAGTGCGGGCATCACTTATCTCTGCAACCGAGGCAGAGCGAGCACGTTTCTTTGGGGGTTCTCGGCTTTCGGGATCTACGACTGCGCGCACAAATCAGACGAACAGCTCCAGATGCGGGGTGAGATCACGATTTACCGCTTTCAGGTGTTTCAGTGGGTGCTCGACCACGAGTTTTGGTTGACTTTGCTACTACACAAATGTCAACACAATTTAAATGTCGCAATTTTAATAACTCACAAGTTTTCGCTCCATCTTTGACTTTTGTAGCTGCGGTCTTCGTCGCATTGTTTGAATCTTTCGCAAGGTATCAACGGGAAGTTGTTTCTGATATCCAACTTGCACTGACCGTTTGCCTTAGCACCAATCTGAGCAGTATCCCCGTCTTCTGTGTCTCCTTTTTTGGATTTCTTTTTCGGTTTCCCGCCTTTTCATGGGTCAGTCAGATTGAGCAGGTTCCATAGGGGAAAAGTACTCACCCTTAGCTACCTCCTGAGTTTCCGCATCCACTAGAATCATCGGAGTCTTTCAGTGCTTAGGATTATAAATACATGAACTTCACACACCTCGACTCTTGTCTATGACTGAAGCCAGTTGTTGAGGGAATGGATTGACAGCTTCTGCCTCTTTGCTCTTGCTCTTATTTTTGGAATTCCATGACTGCGTAGTTGACTCAACAAGTGTATCTTCCGAGCCAACATCTTTTTTCTTCTTTTTCCGCTTCTTCTTGTCACCCGGCGTAGGTTTAGGGTCCTGATTTGTCTCGAGCTCGTCCTCTTCAACAGCATCAGCAGATTTTTTGGATTTTGACTTCTTCGGTTCTGCTTCTTTAGCGTTCGAAGAAGTACCACCAATGACCGGCTCGGTCGGTTGGGCAGGAGGACGTTGTGTGGGTACAGGTGTAGGAAGGGGTAAAGCGTTATTTGTAGGTTCTGGGGTGGTTGTGGGTGTGTCTTCGACTGTAGTTGGTAGTGGCAAGGGTTGCGAAAGCTGTTGTACTTCTTCATCCGAGATTGACTGTGAAATGCCCGTTTGGGACTTCGGTACAGAAGTAGAGTTGTTGCGGCGTCTTTTCGATGGAGGTATTGCCGAGTGCTCGCTGGGATGTTCGCCCTCGTCAAAAACGACTTTTCGTTTCTGGCCGGCGTTAACAGCTGTCTCGGGGATGTCTTCTGAGTTTGCTGGTGAAGTGGCTTCAGTGGCTTCATGCGCTATATTAGTCGCCTCCGAAAGTAGGGTGGGATTAGATATTCAGCAGTGTCACAGTTGAGCGAAACTTACTTGTCCCACTGTTACTTTCACATCCACAGATTGCGATGTATTTGCAACCGTACGAAACGCGTCAAAATCGTCGTCTTATGCTTGTGAGCAGATTCCGAACTGAGGAAAGTACAACATACCATCCTCGAGATCAATTAATTTCCCTGAACGTATTTGCGACAGTAGCACCACTCCATTGTTAGACAATCCAAGCTTCCGTTGAACGACTCGCTTCAATTCAGCCAACGAGGTTTCTGAAAAGGTATTAGCACGCGCTAGTAGAAGTATAGGGATATAAACCTTTGAAGAGACGGTCAAACGTCCTATTCTCTGCATGATATGTGATCCTAGGATGATTGAATTCGCGACTTGTCTGCGTCACACCGGCCATCGCGTCGCAGAAATGGTGGTGGCTTGGAGGCAAGGGACGCAACTTCGAATTCAACTTCAAGAGCTCAAGATCGCGACTCCGGACTTGTCAGGCTCGAAATCAACAGGGCCAAATAATATCTCCTTCCACTAAAACCATGGCCGGCGGACACCATCGTATGCATTGCTCTCGTATCTTCTTCGAATCCGTTAAATGACTGTAAACTCGTAGCTTCTGGATTTCATCTTCCTGGTTTCAAGTACAACTTTATGGCAAAGGCTCTGGGTGCAACGATGTGGTTCTTCATATTCTACCGCGTTCGGTGAGTTGCTACACTTCTCGCTCGTCACCATGAGCTCATTCCCCTCTAGTCAGGATGGCGGAAAGCTCATAGTGAGTACAAGGCCACGCGACCCTTCCGAAGACCATCTCAAACATTTTCATAGGGCCACCACCCATTTGAGCACGGCGACAGCCATGGACACGGACACTCCGAGCATCATTAATAGACCATTTATCTGTATCAATATTACCTTTCAACAACTAGTTCAAAGCCAGGAAGTAGATGTTGTGAATTCTCAAGTCTGTGCGAGTTCCGAGACCAATTCGGACGTTGAGCGTCGGAAAATTGCAACGTTCATTATTTATCTCTTTTCCCAGTTTGACACGACTTGGTGGTATGAGTTTAGGTCGCCGCCACGACACGTAGCTTCCCGTTATTCATCTAGTCTTTCTCTACGATCATGAAGCTCGGGAGAAATTACTTGAAGAACTTCTTGAGGCTATTATGGGTGCTGGTCATCTTATGGTATGAGCTGGTCGTCTTCCATAGGGCTTCGGGTGCCTGTTCATGGCCGGATTCAGGATTCCCAGAGGTAAGTATTATCCCTCGACAACTCTACAGTATCTTTTGACACATTATGTTCAGGAAAGTAGACCAACACATGTATTACTGGTGGCGGACCCACAAATTATTGACCAGCGGTCCTACCCAGACCGCAACTTCATCGTCAATTGGCTCACCAGGTTCATAGTTGACTTGAACCTTCGAAAAAATTGGAGAGCAGCCCTTCGTTCACAACCGGATGCGGTATTCTTCCTGGGAGACATGATGGACGGAGGTCGGGTGGACATGTCGGATTCCGAGTGAGTCGTTGCGTTGTGCTCCGGAAGCAGCTCGACTGATCACCGAAGTAGATACGAAGCACTCTATGGAAGGTTTCTCGGGATATTCAAGCTCGACAAGAAGATACCGCGATATTGCATTCCGGGGAATCACGATACGGGGTATGTCGGACTCCTGGCTGCCAGTCCACACAGAACTAATCGGCGGATGTAGGCTAGGAGTACAACACTGGTTCTCGCCAGATGCTCGTGGTCGATATCGAAAACATTTCGGCCCTTTGAACCGGGAAGTTGCCTTCGGGAATCATACATTTGTCTTGTTGGATGCACCAGGCTTAGTGGAGGAAGACTACCGAAGACACGGTAGCGGCAAACCATACTCTGAGTGGGTTCCCGCTCGTGGTGGTAGCATAGAATTTGTGAAATCATTTGCCAAGGGTGCGTGACCTAGGTCCAGAGGCACAACTGGTCTGACCTGCTTACCAGAGGAACACGAACAACCTGTCATTCTTTTGAGCCATATCCCATTATCAAGGCCCGAAGGCTCCAACTGTGGACCTCTTCGTGAAAGAGGCACTATCCGCCGTGGAGTAGGTGTTGGGTATCAGAACACCCTCGGAAAAGACTCAAGTCGGTTCCTTCTCTCAAGCCTTTCCCCAATATTGGTGTTTAGGTGAGTTCGTCATTAATATTGCATATTAATCTTCTTACCCCTAGGCCAGTGGTGATGATCATGATTATTGCGACTATACCCATGCATACTCTGAGCCAGGAAGCCTCTTGCACATTCGTGAGGTAACGGTCAAATCCCTGTCGATGGCAATGGGAATCCGATACCCAGGATACCACCTCTTATCACTCATACCCTCGACTGAGTCTGCGCGCAGCTACGACGATGCTCTATGCCTCATGCCTGACCAAATTGGAATATATCTGTCGACATACCTTCCGCTCATTGCCCTTTCCCTTCTCGTTCTGCTCATCTCATGTTTCCTTCGCACGCAAAATCTGCCTCGCCAGTCCCATTCCAAAAATAGATCCACCGACAGCAGCCATCATCGTTTCAAACCGACCGAGAGCGACAGCATTTATTCTCTTGACGAGGAGGGTGGCTATCAAATGTCCCCTTTGACTCAGACCGCGAGGTACTCGACTCACCCTCAGGGGCACCGAGAGCGCGGGATGTCGATACATCGTAGATTGCGTTCGTTCCTTAGGCGAGGAACCTTTTTGGGCGAATATCTACGTGATATCAGAGATGTTGCCGTCTTTCCCCTAGCGCTTTTCGTTATAATTTCGATGTGGATCATGACGGATTAGTGATCCACTTTATATCTGGATCTTGTAGCATAACTCGCATTTTGTAACATCGATAATCAGAATGGACTTTTTAAGTACTGGTAGCTTACTTTCCATCGTCTTCTTGTTCTTCGAAACTTCTGCTCCAAGCGACCAACTTCTTAGCGGCGGGCCTTTCCCGAGAGCTTTCGGACATGACTCGCGCATATGCATAATTTTGGGCCTGAACAGGACGTGTTCCATGCAAGATGTATATTTTTTTTACCTTGATTCAGGGCCAGGTTCAGGCAACGCCAGGGCTTGAGCTTGAAAGGTCCGGTCATCATTGACAAACACCAATTAGACACAGCAACGAGTGCCCAGCAAATTTTTGGGACGAAACACGCACGCCTTATGGAGCATTTTGCCGCATTGTGTCTGGGAAAGTGGAGAAGCAGGCGACGGATAAGGATATGAACCTATAAATTGGCAGGTCAAGCACGTTTGCTGTCCAAGGCAGGCCGCCATTGAAAAGGGTATAAAAGCCGACAAGATTCACAGAAAATCGTTATTAGCTGCTAGTCGCTCTTCCAAACGGAAATCGTGGACGACCTTCGAGCCCATAAGTGAAGAGGCCCCAGAGTCGACAGCAGAGGAGCATATTCGCAGACGTCATCAAAGGCCAAAACTTCAGATTACCAGAACCTTTTCCTTGGAGTCTGTCCTTCTCTCTTCCTCTCCAACAAACATCCATCATCCAAGGTATTTTTCCCGTTTTTTCTGCCCATTTCGTTTTACTCATCGTCGTTGACAGCACCATGGCCAGTCTAGGTAGCTGATTATCATTCAACTCGTTATTCACCTTTTGCTCATCGTCCTCGACAGCACCAAAGAGCGACTCCTTCAATGCCCGTGTACGTGGCACTTCTCACATCGATTTTAAGACAGCTACCACCGGTGTAGCCGCCAAAGCCATGCGAAACGAGATCAGCCATCTCGTCGCAACTGTCGATGACCCAGCGACTAAAAAAGTTCGTGTTATGCTCATCGATCTCTAGTGATATGACTCTAACATGTTGCGTAGGCATTCGACACTGAGATGCAATCGTTCTTCTACCTCTTCACGCGTTATCTTTCTGAACGTGCAAAGAGTCAAGAGCTGTGTGTCATGTTGTCGATCACCTCTATATGCGCTCGCTAACGACACTACCAGCGACTGGGATCGTATCAAATCTCCCGCCGATGATAAAATTGTTCCCTACGCCAACCTACCTTCTGCCAAAGACATCAAGAATCTCAACAAGCTCGCTGTGCTGAAGGTTAATGGTGGTCTTGGTACTTCCATGGGTGCGTATTTACCCGACTTGAATCAAACTTGATTTACAAAATCCACACAGGTATGACTGGCGCAAAGAGTGCTCTCGAGGTCAAGGACGATATGACGTTCCTCGATCTCACAGTCCGCCAAATCGAACACCTTAACACCACTAACCGCGTCGACGTACCCCTCATCCTCATGACATCATTCAACACCCACGAAGATACGCTTCGAATCATCAAGAAGTACGCTAACCAGCAACTGCGTATCACCACCTTCAACCAGTCGAGGTATCCTCGTATCTTGAAGGAGACTCTCATGCCTCTACCGAAGAGAGCGGACGACGATAAGAAAAACTGGTACCCTCCTGGTCACGGTGACTTGTACAACGCTCTTCTTCACTCGGGTGTTCTCGACCAGCTTCTTGCTGAAGGAAAGGAGTACCTCTTTGTTTCCAACTCCGATAATTTGGGTGCTGTGTACGTGTGTTCCTGGAAGTTTGGCCCACCTGCTAATTGTCTTTATAGTGTCGACGAACAGATCCTTCAGCATATGATTGACAGCCAAGCTGAATTCTTGATGGAAGTTACCGACAAGACTAAGGCCGATGTCAAGGGTGGAACCCTCATCGACTACGATGGTTCAATTAGACTACTTGAAATTGCTCAGGTTCCTTCAGAGCATGTCGAGGACTTCAAGTCAGGTTTGTGAACTTTTGATTCCTCGACACGACTCGATAGTTGATGAAATATGTAGTCCGCAAGTTCAAGATCTTCAACACAAACAACTTGTGGATCAACCTTAAGGGTGAGGAACTCATCTGAGCAATGTACCAGGCACTGAAAACATTCCAACAGCACTCAAGCGCATAATGGAGACCGAGGGAATGGAGCTCGAGATTATCATCAACCCCAAGATGACTGATGATGGCCAGGCTGTCATTCAGGTAATAGCTCGAAGTGTCGTGCTCTTCCATCAACTTACTCTTCCTTTACTAGCTTGAGACCGCCGCTGGAGCAGCCATCAAGCACTTCAAGAATGCTCACGGAATCAATGTACCTCGTAGCCGTTTCTTGCCCGTCAAGAGCTGCTCCGACCTGTTGTTGATCAAGAGTGACATCTACTCACTACAACATGGTCAGCTTGTCATCAACGAACAGAGGATGTTCGAGACCACACCTGTGATTAAGCTAGGTGACCACTTCAAGAAGGTTTGTGTTGAATTATACTGTTCGTTGGTATATGGTCTGACTGGTTTATTAGATTCAGCAATTCCAGAAGCGTTTCAAGAAGATCCCTAAGATCTTGGAGTTGGACCACTTGACCGTTACAGGTGATGTGTACTTTGGACGTAATGTTACACTTCGTGGAACCGTCATCGGTGCGCCTAAAACTTCACTTGAGGTCTCCTAGCATACTAACCCGAGCTCAAAATCAGTTGTCGCCAACGAGGGTCAACGAATTGATATCCCTGACGGATGCATTTTGGAAAATCGTTCGTGTTCACATTCTTGACATAACTTTATCACGTTAACGGGTGCCCGTTTGTCCCGCAGGTCTACTCTCTGGTAACTTGAACATGATTGTAAGTCGCCGTTCCTTCATCCTACTGATCTCAGAGATCTTGACCTTGGTAATAGGAACTGTAAACGACACAAGGATCAACTAGATACCCTTTTTTCTTTTTCCTCCGTGCTTAAATTAGAGTTTTTAAGCAAAGATCATATATCATATTGAGCGGGTTATACAAAGCAGGTTGTACAAACATGGACTACAATGTGTAGTGTTCTTGGTGTTCACTTATGTGGGCTGCTCGTATGTCAAACGATTATAATAGAATACCATCTGGTCGGAAGCGAGGTAGTCGGCCGGCCTCTTAGCTTGGTACCGAATTCCCTAAGTTTCCCTCATTTCTTTAGTTCCCTCGCATTCTTCGCTTCTTCCTTGACCTTTCTCTTCTCCCTCACCTTGCTGTTAGGTTGCAATTGCACGGTGTGTCGATTCCGGATACGAGACAGGCCTGGAACAGGAGACGACATTCTCTTCGGCATGGCAGAGATAACGAATACAAAAGTGGATAGCTTGTGTCACCGTTATCTATAGTTCAATTCCAATAAATGGACCATCATGATCAACATGCCGGTTTCCTTGCTTCTCCTCAAATTTAATCATCAAGGGAGAGCGACTCAGTCGGAGCCATGTCGTCTGTGTCGACCGAGTACAAGGATTCCCAGCCTGCTCCTACCTCTTCTCCTGTTGCTTCGGAAAGACCATTACCTTCAGGTCCTCCTCCCCAGGATAGCACCATCGGAGCACGCGCCAGACATGTAACGAAGAAGCTTACGACTCGGGATGGATGGTTAGGGGACTATGATTATCGTTGGTGAGTTTGCACCTTTAGAAAACACCCCCCCAGAAAACATCTAACTGGGTTGATCTCGTCAGGTTATGTATGCCCTCGATTCCATTCCGCCGTAAAACAAAGGCATTACCACCATTCTTTGGCTTGGATGAAGAACTACCGATTGCACTGGCTATCACCAGTGGTCTCCAACATGCTCTTGCAATGCTTGCCGGATTAATCACACCTCCGATTATCTTTGCGTCTGCCTTAAATCTAGACAGTGAAACTTCGGCGTACATGATCTCGGCTTCTTTGATTGGATGTGGTCGGTATTTTGCATTTCAATTTGCACAGGGATGTTGATGAGTTTTTCTAAGGAATCCTGAGTCTGGTTCAAATGTCCAGAGTCAAGCTTTTCAAAGGCTATTATCTCGGGACCGGCCTGATAACCGTTGTGGGGACTAGTTTTGCGACTTTAAGCACAGCAAACGCGGTGAGTACACGCTATTTTATTCAGAAATACAATCTGAGCGTTGCTTAATAGATATTCAATACTATGTATGCGGATGGCACTTGTCCCTCAATTGTTGCAGCGGACGGAACAGTAACCAGGGGACCTTGTCCTGACGCATACGGGATGGTGTTAGGTATTCCTTCGAATATCCTATTTTCAGTGACCCATAAACTAAGGCTTGATTCTGAAAAGGAACGTCACTCATATGTTCATTCTTTGAGATATTCATGTCCTTTGTCCCTCCTCGGGTCCTTCAAAGGATATTCCCTCCTCTCGTCACCGGTATGGCTATTGATTGGATGACTCTTCTTCCTCCTAAATATCCTATCAGGTACTGTGATTCTCATGATCGGTGCTTCACTCGTGGGCGAGTCCGGGATCCCTAACTGGGGCGGTGGTTCGAATGATTGTTCGTCTAGACCCGACTCTGGGATATTCCAATTGTGTCCTACGATTTTCGCGCCTCGACCGTTACCGTACGTGTTGTTTACTCACTCGAGTCTTGGACTGACACTTTCGAATATTTTAGATGGGGCTCCCCAGAGTTTATTGGATTGGGATTCCTTTCATTCGTCAGCATTATGCTTACAGAGATATTTGGCTCTCCATTCCTCAAGAATATCAGTATCATTGTTGGCCTCGCCGTAGGATGCATTGTAGCTGGGGCAGCCGGTTACATAGACGGTAGCAACATCAAAGCAGCTCCTGCCATAACTTTCTTATGGTACGAGCTCCTACGTGTTGTCATCACTTCCCTGCTTAGAACTTGAACAGGGTACACACTTTCAAGATCAGGGTATATCCTCCCGCCATCCTGCCGATGTTGGCTGTATACAGTATGTCATCGGAAGAATCCCAGCTGCACAGTAACACTCAAGGTTTTCGTTTCAATAGTTTCTCTTGCGATGGAGGCCATTGGTGACATTACAGCATCTGCGGAAGTTTCTAGACAGGCTGTCGATGGACCTGAATTCGATTCTAGAATTCAAGGAGGAGTACTCGTATGTGACGATAACCCGTTAATTTCCTGGGACTAATCTAGAACCCACAGGCCGACGGTTTGGGTGGCTTCTTCTCCGCTCTATTCACTGTAACACCCTTGTCTGTTTTTGCTCAAGTATGTGTTTTGCTACTCCGATATGAATCGACGTCTGAACCGCTCTCAGAACAATGGCGTTATTGCTATCACCCGCTGTGCAAACAGGACTGCAGGGCGATGGTGTTGTGCTTTCCTCATCTTATTCGGTGTCCTGGGCAAAATCTCTGGCGTCTTCCTCTCTATCCCTAACCCAGTCTTAGGCGGAGTGACAACTTTCCTCTTTGGAAGTGTAGCCGTTTCTGGTATCCGAGTCTTATCATACAACAAGTTTGATCGTCGCGACCGCTTTGTCCTAGCTGCGGCGTTGGCCTTCGGATTAGGTGATCTACTCAAGCCGGACATATTCACACACCTCTTTGATGGGGTAGAAAATCCTAATAAGGGCCTAAAAGGCTTCTTTGACTCCATTACAATCGTACTTAGTACACCATGTGAGTGGTTTTATCCCTACTCGTGAGGTAGACCTTCTGGACTAACCTTTGTTTTTTCCCAGTCCTTGCATCTGGCATCGTAGCAGCAGTTCTAAATATGATCTTACCGCGCGTGTCAGAGAATGAAAACAAAAACTCTCCAGACGATTTCGAGCATCAGCGATCAGGAGAGTGGCGAGAGAAAGAGTAGTCGATCTGTATACTTCTCGTATTACTTGATAGTTTTTTCTCGATTTACCTCGTGTAATGAATAACCTGGGTGCGGCGGAAGGAAGAAACGTTCGAAATTCAAACTAAGGAAAGATCCCGTATACAATGCATATGCAAACAAAAGGCCAGCGAAGAGATGGAAACAGTAATCCTAGAGGGTACAACTTGCATAGCATGATAGTCCCACTTTCAATCTATAGAAGAATATTATAATCGCTACAGGTGAACTGATCATCAGAGTGACACCTCGCTATCCAGAAAAAGGCATACCGTCATGTTCAAAGCACCTGCTAGGAGTTCTACGCAATTGATCAGCATGGAATCTTCCTGGTGTTGAACAATACGCACTGTTCTCGAGCAGACAACCATCCGGAACTTCAATGGTTTGGCCTTCGCTCGCTGTGACTAGCATAATGGTTGGCTGCCATGGCGAAGTAGGTGCTTAGGTACGTACCAACAACTGTACCTCTTAAGGTGACAGATCTCCCAAAGGACACGTCTCCTGCCACCGTTAGATGATCCAAGTCAACAAGGCTTGGCACAGTCTTGAATCGCCGCTGAAAGGAGTCAATATTCCGGAATTGCTCTCCAAGCTTAACGATCGGTGGAGTCTTGAACATTCGCTTGTCGCTGAACGTCAATTGACCGTTCGCCACGTTGTACAGGTCGCTTCGGACCAACAAGAGGTCAGAGCAGTCTTTAACAGGAAGAAAACGCGTTCGGGGAACGTGAACCCCACGTGGATTCCGGAAATACTTGATTGCAGAACCTGCAGCGGTCTCCAACTTGATTAGGGCAGTAGTATAAGTATGAGTTGAAGTTGATAGTGTTATGGCTGCCTTTACCTGTACAATAACTTCTCCAGCTTCGGTCGTCTTAACGTTCTCTATGATGGGAAGGGCCATTCCACCGGTAGTCATAATCCTCCTGATCGCTACGGGGAGGTTAACCAGAGGAATCACCAAGTCAAACTTCCAGACTACCTTTCAGATCAATCCATAGGTTGTTTGTATTGAACGTGCTGAATTTACGGGCTAAACTGGTGCGTCAAGGTGATGTAGTACTGAAAGCGATTTGCCACTCACCGCTACCGAAATCTTCGAGATGGTCTGGAGGAACTTGGGCAAGTTCAAGTAATTGTAGAGAATCCTCATATTCGACGAGTGTACCGCCCTCGAGTGTTTGATCAGTTGCATTGCTCTACTGGTCATCGCAATTCTCACCTGAACATCCGCTTTAGTCTTGTCGACTACTTCCATTAGGAACTCTGATCGAGTATCAATCATATATTGTAGTATCTTCTCGTCCACACTGACGTCAAATGTTAGAGGTATTTTTTAATTCATGGGGAGTTACTTACGTTGCCGCAACATTGTCAGAATTAGACACGAAGAGATACTCTTTTCCTTCCGACAACAACCTATCCAAAACGCCGGACCTATGCAGAGCCGTGTATAAATCGCCGTGTCCAGGCGGATACCACAAAGCCTTGTTCGATGGTCCTGCATCTTTGGGGCAGAGCCTGTGACTATCTGCGAAAAGAGCTGGGTATCTGGATTGGTTGAAGGTCGTAGTCCGGACGTGCCCACGATTCTTGACTATACGAATTGTATCCTCGTATGTGGCAAAGGATGTCATGAGGATCAGTGGTATGTCAGTACCTTTAGTCATATTGAGATGCTGTAGCTGTTGGACGGTGAGGTCCAGAAACGTCAGGCCATCTTGGACTTTGAGCGCACTTTTGGCTCCAGTGAGACCTGAAAGAAGTGTAAGAGCTTTACGTCGGTTTATATGTAGTGACACTACCCATGGATGTACCCAGACCTCCGTTTACTTTCAAAACGGCGAGTTTCTTTAGAGTTTCATTGTCTGCGTCTTTCAAAAGACTGTCATACGACACGATGTCTCTGCGTGCAGCCGTAATCTTGCTCCAGTCCCTTCAGATAGCACAGTCTAAGTTGAAATGCGCGCCTGATTCGACATACTTACATCTTGGTTTCCGTTCTCTCCTTCAGATAACGGTTGAAAAGCTCCTTGAAACCTTGCATCTCGGTATCAAATCCCTTTATATTAGTGAATACTGTAAACCTATTGGGAACAGACCAAGATTTCACCTTCCGTTTAATAGAAGTAGGTAGGGTGCGACATAGACGACGAATCTCGTCGTCCAGTGTGGTCAAAGTTGTTGACCCTTCATCTGACGTTGTAGACCGTCGAAACCAGCGAGTGAAGTTGAAGAGATGCATGGAAGAGGGCGGGAGAGATACGGCGACATTGTTCGGAAGCAAGATCTATTAATGAGCTAGCTAACACGCTGAGGCTGCGAGGCTCTGCCAACAGCTCCCCTTTAACGAGCAACACATGCGAGGTAGAGTACAAAAAAGGAAGCGCGCTGTAAATATCTCTCGGCAGTTGCCAGAACCTTATTCAGACTCCGCTGGCAGACAAGTGTGGCTTTTCCCACGTACAAACTGTACAGACGGTCCTTATTACCGTAATTCCTCAAGACCTCCCACCTCAAGACACCGATGGGTAAGTGCTGTCGTCGTCGGGTCTGGCAATGAACTCACAGTATTTTGATAGGTATTTCTCGTTCCTCAAGGCACAAGCGTTCAGCTTCTGGAGCCCAGCGTGCTCACTACCGCAAAAAGAGAAAGTTCGAGCTCGGTCGTCAGCCTGCAAACACCAAGCTCGGTCCCAAACGTATCCATAGCGTCCGTGTCCGTGGTGGAAACTTGAAATATCGCGCTCTCCGTCTGGACTCTGGAAACTTTGCTTGGGGCTCGGAGCATGTTACTAAGAAGACAAGGATCATCGGTGTCGTATGTGGATTTGGGATAAGATTTGGTTCAAGTTTTAACATCGGGATAGGTTTACAACGCATCGAACAACGAATTGGTCCGAACAAACACATTAGTGAAGGGCGCTATCATCCAGGTTGATGCTACCCCCTTCAGACAGTGGTACGAAGCCCACGTACGTAGACTCGGCTTCTCTTCTCTTTTCCAGGATACTGAACTGTTGGACTAGTACGCTCAACCCGTTACCAAGAAGGGCAGCAAGGCTCAACCTGCTGAAGGCGCTGCTGCTGAGGAGCCCAAAAAACTTTCGAACCACGCACAGAGAACCTTGGATGAGAGGAAGAAGGGTGCGGGTATTGCTCGATCTTTCATCGAATCTTCACTGAGAACCATCCTTATTAGACGCTAAAATCGACCCTCTCCTCGAGACTCAATTCGGTGCTGGTCGTCTCTATGCATCCATCTCATCCCGACCTGGCCAATCTGGCCGCGCAGATGGTTACATCTTGGAGGGCAAGGAGCTTGAGGTATGTTGATAGAACATTTTTTGGGTGCGATGATGCTGAGTGCAGAGTATAGTTCTACATCCGTAAGATCAGGACAGGAAAGCAGAAGCACGCACACGGTGCTTAAGCTCTTCGATGGATGCGTTTGTTGGTATGTTGGGACATCTTTGTTTCGCGTATGTTACAATAAGTCTATGTTATGCCAAGCTTGTCTTTACCTCCTACGTACCAACCATATGAAAACTACTTGCGAAACAGAGAACGAACTTGTACTTCAGGAAGTTTTGAGTGTTATGTACAAGGTTGTCACAAGCGATTTGCGTGACAGCCATTCTTGAATTTTGCTTACTTCCTCGTTCGTCGAACTAATGGCATGCTCTTACTTTGCCAAAGAGTCTACACCATCTAACTTATAGTCTGTTTCCTCTATAGCTCATCTTCTCCGTCTTCAAAACCCTGACTGACCAGCAGGTCACCGTGGAGTTGAAAAATGACCTCTCGATCACCGGTGTGTTGAAATCTGTCGACCAGTGAGTGCTATCAAACCTAGGTCACCCTATACTTCACCGAATCTCTCGCTCAGATTCCTGAATATACGACTGGATAACATCAAAGTCCTCGACGAAGCAAGACATCCACACATGGTACATCCATTCATTTGACCTTGGTGGTCGTCGAAAACTCAATTACCCACCCTTTAGATGGCTGTAAAGAACTGCTTCATTCGGGGCTCGGTCGTGAGATATGTACAGCTGCCTGCGGAGCACGTCGACACGCAGCTATTGGAGGATGCGACGCGTCGAGGTATGTTTCTGACTGGTGTCTTGTTACACAAATGCTAAATCAGCTTTGGTTATCAGAGGCTCAAAGCCAGAAACGATGATCTGTGGTCTCTCTTGATTGAATTCGACTCTTCGAATATATGTACGGTACACGGATGATGCAACACAGTTCTTGTAACAGCAAAAGTCACAATCAGTCCCCCTCTCGTTCCGCGGACGGCGTACGCCAGACCTTACAAGTTCCATCCGCGCTGGCTGTAATCATTTCATTGGGGTCCGTTGGATGATGTTCCGTCCAAGTTACAACTTTGTGATGCACTTTTGGTGGTGGATTGGGCTGCATCAGTTTAGCCTGGCACGGTGATCAGGTTCTAATATCACTCGGAAGTGTCTGCAAAAGAGAACGTACATCTAACAGGTCCCATGCCCAAACCATCCCGCCCTCGTCCCCACATATGACAGAAGCTTCACCATGCCCAAAACATGCCCGACATCGGTAGGAATCGTTTTTATGGCCCGTAAAGTCGTTCAACATTTTCCCGGTGGCCATATCCATGAGACGTATATGCGAGTCGAGCGTTGTTACGAGCATCGTCTGGGAGTCCTGCGTGGGTACTACGGCACTAACAGGATCTAATCGGTTATGAGAACACTCCAGTTTTGCGATCTGGAACGGACACTCACGTCCAATGTAATCTGAGCGCAGTTCTCCTTTGCGGAGGTCATAAGTACGGACATGGCCATCTACCGAGCCTGTGGTGATGGTTGTAGACCCGACATGGAGTGTCTGTACACTATCACGAGCTTCCTCTAGTACTTGAATCGGATGTCTTGATTGAGCTCTGAGGGTATCATGAACGACAGTTCACAAGTCTGGCAGCAAACTCACCTCAAGTCCCATAGGCGGACAGTGGCATCGTATGATCCTGAGATAAGACTCGTTAGGTGTTCATAGGTTCCCAACTAGCATAGCTCGCACCTGAGGCAACAACACTAGCATCGTCATTGAACTCGACTACATATATCTTCCCCATATGACCTGCCATCCTACGCGTCGTCATGCCTGTAGCAACATCCCAGACAAAGACTGAACGGTCTCCGCCCGAGGACGCGAATTTCGCATTGTCATGAGCTCTGTTGCAGACATTCAACTTCATAAGAATGTGTAAGCCAGAAAAAGCCTACACGGTAATTGATAGAACTTCGTAGCCATGAGCGGCGAAAGCCTTGATTTCAGAGCCGGAGCTAGCATTGAATAGACGTACAGAACGATCCTACAGCATAATTGTTAATGAGAACAACACTGGGAACGATGTTAACCTGTACCTGGCCGCCTGTTAGGATATATTTCGCAGTTCCTTTGGCATATCGAGCAACGTGAACCGGACCTTTATGAGAAGAAAGAGTGACATGCAAGTCCCTTCCAATCGGTTGAGGACCTCGAGAAGGTGCCATGGGATTTCGGGAACAAACTGAACGTCGCGGCCGAGCCGAAGTGTAGTCATTGGATGTTTTGATCTCAACCATTATCATGCCCAAGCATTCCTTATCTTTGGCACCTTTACCGCCAGCGAAGCGACATCGTACTCTTTCAGAATCTAATTCTCGATCCTTAGTCAAACTCACATTCGAAACTGCCCTCTATGACGAACTCATCTTGTGTATATTTTCTCATTTGTCTTGGATAGACCTCTGTGCGGCACAGGCAACGAACAAGAATTGGTGAGCACTCTCGTAACGTCTCTTTTAGATAGCATTAAAGCGAGGAGATAGGTCGAGACTTGCCGCCGATAATGA
Organism: Paramarasmius palmivorus; assembly: GCA_037176845.1. Lineage (NCBI taxonomy): Eukaryota > Fungi > Basidiomycota > Agaricomycetes > Agaricales > Marasmiaceae > Paramarasmius > Paramarasmius palmivorus. The sequence continues at coordinate 798,125 of JAYKXP010000010.1, read as the reverse complement.
GCTCTGGAGAAAGCAGTTTCTTCAGGTTTTCGGTCACAGACTACGAGGTGCTAGGGGCTTTAGGTCGGATGGTCGACAGCTCAAGTCTCTACCTTCACGGGCCAAGGCAGAGGAATACAAAGATTGGAAGTGGATGTTTCGCATTAGCTCCAACTGGAGAAAAGGCATGTCTCCGCCAGAAGAAGCACCTTGTCCACTCGAAACTTACCGCAGCGATTCAAAGGTCGTTGTTTGGTAGAAGAATCCCCTCTACCCACGCACTATGCACATCTAGTTCCCCAGACTCACGTATTGGTGTTGGGAAACATGATGATACTCGCACCATCTACAGAAAGGGCATTGCCAGAAGTAACTTTGCGAACATTATCTGGTCACCAACATACATTTCATGTACCATCGGCCCATGACAATGCCCCTTCCCGGATAACCGCGCTTGCCTTGGATCAATCAACTCTCACCAGCTCTCAGACACGACTAGCATGCTTCATATATTCAGGGGAATTCTCCCTATTTTCCATCAGTCATACTTCCCCTTCTGCTTCTCGACGAGACCTGGCTTATACACCCCCTCGTCGGACTCGTATCTCTCCAGTAACCCAAGCGGTATATCATCACCCACTCCTCATCACACTTTCCGAATCATTCTCACTGTCTATATACAACGTGACATCCGGAGCAGTCGCTCTTCAGCACACATTGACCTCTTTTACCTCTTTCCCGCCATCGTGCATGGTCCTATCGGTGCCTACAAGCACCACCTACAAGCTTGTCATCGCCTATGCGATACAAGTCTATCCCGCCCACTGGTCAGTGGGGGTGACTGAACTCATTATTGCCAACCATTCTCGATCTTCCAGCTCCGGATCCACATTATCATCTAGCTCACATTATCTACTACCGACAGCAAGCGCCCCCGTGTCAATTCTATCGACCCGAACAGCCAGGGCTGTAGACGTACCACAAGTCTGGGTCGATGAACGAAAGCTCCGTTACATGCGTGAGCAATGGAGTCGTAAAGTTTCCCGAATCGGAGCCACCCAAACGGACGGAAAGTGGGTTGTACTCGCTCCGGACGATTCAGTCCGACCAGCCCTCACCGCTGCCGTCGTACCTTCCTATCCTCATGCAGCATCTTCCTTGTATTCTCCGACCAGCCTTCAACTATATCGCCTGTCTCTTCCGCAGCCTTCGTCTGTAGCGAGCTCTTCTCCGAAGTTGACCTTCGTTCGTACCTTGAACGGTCAACTGGGCCCGATCTCAGCTCTTGCCTTGGCCGACGGACGCTGCGTAAGTTTTGGGTTGAACGGAAGTATTTGGGTTTGGGATCTCGAAGCTGGAACCGGCACTGAAGTCGCGGAGCCAGAGCCTGGCTTGACCTACCAAGATCCAAGGTTCCTCTCCACCAAATATTGCGTTAGTTTCGATGACAGGAGAATAATAACCACGGTCGGCGACAGAGTTATGGTGAGGAGATTTGATATATGAATATCTAGCGGGAAATTCGTAGTTATGTGGCAACAATGTAAGTTCGTTCGACTGGACTTTGCCTGCCGTTGTTGGTTGATCCAGGCTTTATCCATAATTAATAGGAGTATAGATAGATAAATTAAATTTCGCATTCGGACTTCGGTGCATGCACCTTTGAAGGTGTTTCTTGACTTGGCGACTAGAGAGTCAGGCCACCAAGTGTATACCAAGTTACGTTTCAATTACACTGGTCATACAAAAACAAATTGAGCGTAGTAACCCGGTTCGTTGTAGGATCCTCATTGTATCTACTGCGACCTGGTATAGCGAGGACTGTCTGTATCCCCAGGCTCGGTGTACTAGCTACATATACCCCTCTTACCGGGCATGCGATCACTTTGAAATGTCGAGTTGAGGTCGAGCATATAGCTCTTGAATAAGTCCCTCTCTCCGCCATACGCTCAACTGGCATTAAAGCCCGGCAGCCCTATTCATAAGAAGAGACCTCGTTTCAAATGACATTTGTCTAGAAGTGCACTGTATGAAAAACTTCTTCATGTCACTGTATTACTTTGCCACAGACGATGACTCACTCAGCTTGGCCACGGATGTGCGGTCGTTCGGTGGCTTTTCGGGCTCCAATCACCATGTTCTTTAACCGCCTAATTTTATCCAGCTTGTTCATGAATCATGGGCTATCATGAGCACGTATGTACCTCAGGTTCAGAGTTCGATTGTGGGATTATGGTTATAGCGTCTACGGTTTCAGCAGGGATGCCGAATGCCGGTCGGTCCTCTCAGGTCCTCTCTTCAGTGTCACTTTATCTTCATCAGGTATGAATAGGCATGGATAATGCGGCTGTATCGGAAAATGACTTTGAATGACAGCGATTCCGCTTCCCCGAGTATTTTCCTGTGAGCTAGGGAAGGAGACTCAGTCCGTACCCTTCCATACCTCTTTGAAAGCTTTCACATAATCGATATTATGATCAAACACGATACGACTCCTGAAAATTTGATGAGATGTATGCTGTGAAAAATGTGAGTCAGATAAAGGGACACCATGACAATCTTGCCCGGAAGTTCCTCACAACTTGCCTCGTGTAACATGAATGCCGACTTGCATGTGAGCGCGTGTCGCAATGTTTATGATGCCATTGAAAATACAAGGCATTGAGCGAACGTACCTGCTTCGTTTGATCATTGACACCGTTTGACCACGCGGGAATTCAGATTGCCATGGAGCAGAAAACCTCACGATTGCGACTTGGTCCTGTACCACCTCCTGCATATCCTTCCGCGTCGTTCTGGCTGCCTAGTTCGCATCCATTATGGATGAAACTGTACCTTCCAGTTCGACTACGGATGCTATTATTCGTCACATTCGTCCGCACAATAAATCTCGTGGAGGATGTCTGCAGTGCAAGAAGAGGAAAGTCAAAGTGCGTCGCTAGTCTAGGATGACCATTCAACTTCTCATACCCCGAACCAGTGCGATGAAGTGCAACCACAATGTGGAAATTGCACACGCCGAAAAATGGGATGCACTTGGGCTACAGAAACCAAGCGTGCGCCGTCTAGTAGGCAGCGAAAAGCGTCCGCGTCTACCCCTCAGCCCACCGACCAGTCCTTGGCTCTCTCGCCGTCTTCGTCATCCTCAACAGTCAGAAACTCTCCTTTGCCACCTTCTCCATCATTGCCAAACGTCTCGGGGCTTGACATGACAAGTCTGAAGCTCCTTCATCATTACAGTCTCGTCACGGCGCCGACACTAGCCTATGGCACGCCTGCATCTACGCATGTCGCCCAGTTTGTGGTCCCGCGCTTGGCCTTCAATAATCCTTTCCTCATGCATCTACTCCTCGCGGCCTCCGCAATCCATTTACACATGCTATACCATCCACTGGGTATATCAGACGAGAATTACCTCGATCTCGCACAGAACCACAGACAGCGAGCACTCACAGTGATGCCAGCTGACCTCGATCCCGACTTTGGGATGATATCCCTTGCATTCCTCGTAATATGCAAGTTTGCCGATTCGCTATCTGAGCCCAGCGTTCAGCCTTCACCAAAAAACTCCGGATTTCCTTCGATTTTGACTGTGATCGATCTCGTACGACGGTCCGTACATTCCCCGGACTGGAATTTTCACGACGAGGAGTTGCAGCCGATGAATTGGCCATTACGTCCTCGTGCCAATGCTGCGTATCTCAACAGCCACCCAGTTACGACAGGTATTCCTGTCGCCTTCCCTACTTTCCTGACCCGCATTCATCTCCCCACTACCGAATATCCCGACCCTCAAGAGGTTATGGACCCTGGAACTTCCAGAGCATACGAAGTTGCTGCTGATGCGCTAAGTGACTGCTGGCATGTTTGCCAGCGGCCTAATACCGAGCTGGGAGGACTTTTGTCATGGCCTATCCGTATATCAGAAACATTTTACCAGTTCCTGGTAGCAAAAAGACCGCGGGCATTGGTGCTGCTATATTATTACTGCATGGTCCTGACTCGGCTGGGTCATTGTTGGTGGGCTGTTGGGGGTGTCGAGATGGCCAGGAGTAGCTTGGGGTGGATTGGGCTAGTGCTGGATCCGAGATGGACGGAATGCGTCATTTCTCCTGTTTCACGGGAGCTCGAATTCGCTACGTTTGGTCGGTAGGTTATTGGCGCCATGGTTGATTCATCGACGATTGTCGGGATAGCAGCGTCCAACATGGGTGAACACCCCGGCCACCAATCAATTCTGGTGGACGTTCGTCAGTGGCATCCGACTGCTTTGAATGGATCCCCGGACAATTGATTTGCCTGTAACGTTTAAGGTGATACTGGTGCACTCGCGTTGTAGAACACGCAGACATCAGCACCATTGCCTCCGAAACCCTGAACAGTTTGGGCATTTTCGTGTCAAATTTCGTTGCTTTGACGTATTCACAACCTGTCACCAACGAAGTCATATTGATTGGGCTTGTCAAGCTCGAAGGGCTCCCAGAAACTCAAGGATCCACGGCAAAACGGAGCTGTATGGACATTGGATTGTACCCTCGATTTGCATGAACAGACAATGAAATTACGTAGAATTTAGACTCGCCTTGTGCTATAACTGTATACCCAAAATACCCTGGAAATCGACCGGAGACCAGCGCCTTGGTACGAGTCTGCATTGAATTGGCCTCACGTTGAGCTCGCATTCGGACTTTGGGGGAGTATGATGAGAAAATACGGATCCTTGCTTTGTTCTTCAACTTCCATGCTTCCCTATGTTGATACGATAACGAGCGAATGCCGAAACAAGACCGCAAAACGTCGGAACACCAAAATGACACATCTGAGTGAAATTGGAACTGATTGACTGATGCACGAAAGGTAGGCAGGAAATAGTGTTGAGATGAGTCTTGCTAATTGTAAATGGATAGTCGAGGTATGCAGTACTTCACCTGGAATATGTACTCGTTGCTGACGTGCATTCAAGAACATGTTGGTTGACAGTATAGAAGGGACTCACCCAACTGCGAGTGTAAACCGCCTCCTCCTCCTAATCTCGGAGTCTCTAGCCTGGAATCTCCTCGCCATTTACCGACCCACTAAGCTTTCTGAATCCTTCGTATTCTTGGCCCAAGTCCGGCTGGATGAGCACGTCCCGTTTCTTGAATGGTTCTTCCCCAGAAAGTGTTCGATTTACAGAACTAGCTGGGAGAATAGGACGTGTCCGAAACCAAGTTCTCTTCATGGGTTCTATCCTGGAGAGCACGGCACATTCTACCGCTGGATTTCCCGAATCTGAATCCTAGGAATAGTGTCGCATGTGATGGCAGGATACAAGTCGAATGAGGACTTCTCACAGTCCCTCCTCGACAGAGTCAATGTTTCCCCTCTTTGCGAGTGGTATCCGAGTTTACATGGTTTTTCTCGTGGTCTCCAAAGTGACTAGCAACAAACGATTATTTTCTCGCTCAATATGACTTTGCACTCAATACACCATCCATCCTCCCAAGATTGGAGTGGTTCGCCAAAGAGTGTCTACTAGTACTCTGGTTTCTAAAAGCACTAAGGTACTGTGGACCTGCTGTGGACTCTCCAAGCCCAGCTACTATACCCCATGCATGATACTGGAACACAAGACTTGGAAATTGAATGATTTTACTGCTTCCAATACAAACCTCAAGGGTACCTCGATGCCACACCTTTCACGAACTCCGGGGAATGGGAGACTCCGAGTCTTTGGGTTGCCCTCATCATCGGTGCATCATGCTGGCTTGGACTCCTGACGAATGCGAGTGCAGCCCTTTACAATGGACACTGGTTGCCCAATACTGACTGCAAGTTAGCGGATCGCCACACGCTACAATTTACGATTGGAATCTTGGACGTGCACAGGATGTTAAGGGTTTTACTTGAGTGTAATTTCCGTACTGGCCGGGTCCAATTGTTTTTCAGCTTCTTCCCCTAGTCGCTGTGATCGAGTCGTTGTGAACAAAACGTGAAAGTACAAGGTATTCGCTAACATGGAATACCTTCTCGACACGATTGGAATTCCCGGTCATGTTGCGTCATAAAGAAGAATCAGGTACAGCGCAGTGTAGTGTTTGTAAGGTCGCTTCCTAGATATGTATTCTCCTAGCAAAGAAGTGCTGAGCCGAGGTGAAAAGGGATGGCTTCTACACTGCTATATCCGCTTCCATCACCAGTTCACGACCAAAACACGCTTTTGCAGCGTGGGAACAGGTTTCGACCTTGCCATCTTTCGTGCGACTTACTTGCTTCTTGATGCCACAACAGACAGATGAAGGAGTGCCAGTCAGGATCACCACGTTGGGCGCACACCGCGATTCGCTAGTCGGTCGAAAGCTGCGTATTGCCGGCAGAAATATGAGCTACGATGTGGATACGGGGTTTCTCATTCTCCTTGACGGCGGCACCGGAGTTCTGGTGGACCTTTCACTTGCACTGGAACGAGAGAGGACAGTTCCCTGGATGAAAGAACGATTCAGCCCAGTGGAGGTTTTGGGATATTTGGAACATTCTGATGTGAGTTATAGATGAAGGACCGATACTGTGAAAAATCAAACGCACTCATCACACATGTTCCTCAGGAAGAACTTGTGGTTCCCGCAATCCCACCGCACGCAAGCGCACCCGAGGTCGATACACATCTGGTATTACGTGCGATTATGGTTGTGCCCTCGTTAGATTTGTCCTTGGAGGCGTGGAATAGTGTGGTTTCTGCAATGGAGGTCGAGCTAGGGATACGATAGAGTTGGTGATATGGATATCAGATTTCGAAATTCCAAGGCCAAGGTCCGTATACGGTGACTGGTGACTTGTTGAAACTGTACCCGATTGGGTTCGATAGATTGCGTAGATTGATATGCGCTAGTGAAATTACAGATTAATCGATGAGCACGAGGCAGTAGGCATGTATAAAAGCATAAAGAAGAATGAAAAGAAAGAAGAAAAAAAGGACGTTTTGACAATAGGTCTTTGAATAGGTCTTTCATGTTCGACATGGTCTCTAAATCCGGATCCGCCGGCGCTACCGTGGGCCAAGTAGTACTGGTGCGTAATAAGCCGCTTGAGCTTTGTCCTTCTCCACTCCCATCCCGTTCCCCCTTGATCTCCCTTTCCGTTCAACACTGTACTAAATATTTGCGGATTATCAGCACAAAGGATATCAGTTTTCCTTCAATCCGGCCCATTATTCTTACAAGATGGCCGACATCTTCATCCATGCCTCGACTTCTCGCTCAAACGTCCTTTCTCCAGACACTCTCCAGATCCCGGTATCAGATGCTCGTTCAGAGCCATGGTCTGCGAAAGCTTGTGCCGACGCCACAAGAAAACGTCGCAGAGCTACATCCACTTCTATTTCATCTCCCACTTCATCCTTATCCAGCGACAAAGAACCACTTATAACTCGGATACGCATTTCTAAAGGCATTTACCAGGAAGGAAAGCACATTGTAGTGACACCTCAGCATCCTGCGGTATCTGAATGCCTCGCACATTGTCGCAAAACATGGTCTTTCCCTCCAGCAATTCCCGATACTATCCTCGTGCTGTGCGCACTAGAGGTCTTCTTTCATCCATCGGACCCAGCTCACTGGCTATTCTGGAGTAACAAGAAGAAGGAATCGAGCGTCGAACTTGTGAACCGCATCTGTTGTACGTCTTTAGCCCTTTCTCTCTTCCTGGCAGACAGCTCATCTTTCAATGTAGCCGAATCACCGCCTCTTATTGAACCGACTAGACTATGGGACGAATCCATGTTATTCTCACTTTCTCTACTTCACGGGCAAGCATGGCATGACGCGTTGCGTCATGAGCCCTGGTATCACACCTTGGTGGGGTGTAACAAAGAAGACGCATCTGTCCCCAATCGTCCCAACCTCCGCAAGCGGAAACCTGCCCCAGAGCAGGAGACCTCGAGAGCGCAATCGATGTCACCTTCGGAAGATTCGGTTGATGCTGCCGGTCCCTCCACCAAGAGAATACGCATGTCCACATCACGTTCCTCAACACTACCCTCGTCCACACGCAACAGTACGCGAGTCATACGTAAACCTGCCAAGTTCCGTGACCCAGATTTCGAAGGTTCTGATGTTGCCAGCACCAGAAGCACTACTCGCTCGCCGTCTACGTCCCCCACTTCCTTACCGTCTGAAGCGAGTTCAGCGGTTACTCGTCGAACGGCGTCGATACTGTCTGCGAGGACGGTGATTGGGTCAGCTTCCGACCGCTCCTTATCTCCGCTATCGGATCTTACGACGAGTACGCTTGTCGAACCAGAGGAGCCAACACAGCCTAGGAAGAGGAAAGCGCGGGTTGTAGACATTGAGTCCACCGCTGGTCGGAAGGACAAAGAGAAGGATAACCCCGAGGAGAATACGATAATGACTCGGGCGCGTGCGCGTAGCACTCGCCGGTGAAAGTTCATGCCATACCATGTCTTTTTTCACGACCATTTCTCTGACGCTTTTGCGACACCTTGAATATTCTTATTTATAATTTTTCTTTATTCTTTTTTGGCGGTCTGTTGTACAATTGTACTACCTATCACACTGTGACACATTCATCATCCATAGAGATTGTACTTTTTTCTTCTCGTTGTCGTTCTGGCTTTGCTATCTCGTTGACTTGTACCATTATAATGGAAGGTTGGAACATTTTGTACTTTGTACTTACATACATGGGCTTCATGAACGCTGTGTATCCGATCGCTTTGAGCGGTGATGCGACGCGATCGTGTGGCAGTGCGCCATCACCTGATCGCGTTTCATCTCAGTCTCAGTCTGTGATAAAAAACCCCTTGAAAGTTGATACAACCGAGCTTCAAGTGTTTGTAATCTCGCTACACTTGACTTTGACAAGACATACAAGCGCATATATCTACTTACTCAACTTCTATATAGAAGTTCTTGTGGAACGTGGAAAATCAGGGTTGTTTTCCCGACGTGTTACCGCATTTTCTCTCGAAGCTCGAGTTCGAAGGATTCCAAAGGAGTTACCCCGCAATAATTCAGAGTGACGCTTCATAGTCCCCAAGTCTCTTGCGTTTGGCATTTGGCATTCAGTATAACAGTCTCAAATGCGTCATCATGCTTAAATTTCTGTGGCGCTAAAGGAGGTACGGTGCCTACATCCTCCAAGGGAGTATTTAGGACGTCATTCATCGACATCATTTAATGGATCTTCAGAACCGTTGGTGCATACAGTACATCGACGTCAGCTTTACTGAGAACGGGAAGCAAGGAATTACTGACTGATCCTGATGCAAGATGGAATCATGGATCATCGCAATGAGCTGGTATGCGGTACATGAAACGGGTTGCCTTCGCAAAGCCTCGCAGCCGCCGACTGCAATGATCGGGATGGATCCCCATGGACCGCCGTGAGCACACCGTCAGCTGGCATAGTATCATTTATGCTGTCCAGTCTCCAGTCTCCAAAAGCTTGCGAAGAGAAAAAGATAATAGAAAAAGGCTCTCTGCCGACGTCATCGGCAGCAAATGTTTTCCGTGGGGTTTTTACAATGGTGAGAGCGTATTACAATTAATGAAAAGGGACGCTCTCCCCACAGAAATTTCCCAGTACCTTTGATGAATTCGTCAAGATGGACAAGTAGGTACATACACAATACTCACAATGACCGGAAGCCCGCAAGCCATCTATCAGCTTTCAAAAGTCATCCATGATTGAGATGTGTTCTGATCCGACTGGGGTTGGTTATTCTGCATATGCACGACAGGCTGGATGGATGGATTAGCTCGACGTATGTAGAGCGTCATTCAAGCTATCCAACAGACAGCTGTGCCACAAAACCTCCGGATTCAAAGAAACGCCGGAGCTGTACGGGACGCTAATCGCAATGGGGGTGGCACGCGTAGAGTTTCGGAAAGTTTCTTGGGGGCTTGTTCCACTGTGAACGGAGGATCTGAAGAAGAAGGGGACAAGTGAGTTTTATGAAAAGCATACATACAGTTCTAGAATTCAGTGTAGGCACACGTTCCAAGTCTCGACGGCCCGAGGACGATGTATTCCTGGGGTAGCATGTGCGAAATGAATAAATGAAAAGGTTGATAGGTGAATGATTTGTCTTGTGGTGGAATAGTTCGGCTTGATGGAGGTTCCTTGCGTCGTAGAATACAAGAAATCATGGGGTCTACAGTACGGAACGTCCTGGGGAAAACTGGTAAATGTTGGTAGAACCATGATGCTATTGGTTGACAAAAACGAATCAAGTTTGAGGAATTCAGGTGGAGGATCCGGGAGGTAGTTTTTTTACATCGCGTGGCGGCTCGGCGACAGTATAATAATACTTTCTGTGCACGAGAACAGATGGGCTTCTCCGTGGCCTGGGCCTGGACTAGACGAAATGTTTTGTCGTGATATTACGACTCCACATTTGCAAACCGGAGGCGGCGGACAGCTACGGAGGTGCAAGGCAATGACTCTGAGGGCGGAACCGGAAGAGTTACAGTAGGTGTGCAGTCAGAACACGAAAAGCGGGCATAGGTCTGTTAAGCGGCGGAAGACCAGAGCGTCGGATTCGGAGGATGATGGCAGAATTTGGCAAGTCGTTGTTCCTGATGATCGCTCAGATCTGGGAAGAATCATCATTGCAGAATGGACAAACGAAAAGTCCTGGGTGAGTACTAGAAAAGAGTATAATGCTTGAACCTTTAGTAGTAGTGAAGGGGCCAGCGTCTAAGCTCGAGGGTAACAGCACAACAGCCCCAAGGGACAAAAGCGATTATATATAGTTGTCAAGGACCACCAAGACTGGGGCGGAATGGTGATTGCCATCCATAAACAGATGGCGAGATGACTAGAAGACGAGAAGGTGATGATTAAGCCAGAGGAGAGACTTGGACAGGGCATTGGAATGAGAATGAGAAAAGAGTCTAAACTAATTAAGAGAATTGGCAAGGGCGGGGGAATTGTCGGTTAGAGAAACGGAAAAGGGTAGGGAAGAAGGAATATTGAATGCCGGGCGGCGCTTTCCCAATTTGGCAAGTGCATGCCGGATCGGAAGCAATAGAGTCGGCAGCTGGGGGTTTCTCGTTTCGCCGTCTAATGTTTGCTGTCCGACGCCTCTCTTGTCCTAACCACCATGTCCTCCGCCTCCTCATCCTCATCCTCATCCTCCTCGTCCCTCAAATCAAGGAAACGGTATATTATATCTGAATAACAATAATATTTCTTATTCACTCATCTGGTAAACAGCAGATTCACTCGTCAGCAGCTACTCAAGCACCTTGAGGTATGCCCCCAATATACTTATGTCATATTGCAAGGTCTTCATCTCGATGTAGATCCTCAATACTCTACCGACGCCTCCTCCATACACCCTGCCACCATCACCCCCAGCGTCTAGAGAGTCTTCGCCCGCTTTACCTTCAAAGCGCAAGTGTGAACCTGCTATTGATTCAGACCGCCCCAAGCGACCAAGAACAGGGTCTGTCTCTGAGAGACATCCCCCTGCGCAACGCAATCCACATTTACATTCGTCCCAACCATCCTCCTCCCATGTTCCTGTCTCACATCATCCTGTTCCATACAACCCGCGGTCCGAACCTACCGAAGACGGTGAGGTCGCCGAGGATCCTATAGCTGCCCCTTCTATGCCACAAGCACCACACCCAACGGCATCATCATCAATAATAGCATCCCAAGTCTCAGAGTCGATAGCCAGTGCTGTTCCTATACGGAGACCGAGAAAGGGTCCATCAGCGCCCCGGTGGTTTGAACAATTACACGACAAATATCATTCAGCCGGTCGTAAACTCAAATATTCTGGTGATGCACGCTTCTGGTCCACATATCCACCAACACACAAGGAATACCGTGCACTACCGGATCCCCCGCCTCCCAATTCGCCATATCACAAGTTTGGTGGACTTATCGCTCGTCTCGAGCTGTTGGATGCTCTCGTTTGTTTCACCTACTCTCTCTGGTGCAGAGATCACAGTCGGCGGTCATGTAATCCTCAGACATGGTCTACTATTGAGGCTTTCCTCGACTGGTGTAAGACAAAGTGGGCTTCAGAAGAGGGCATAAATGATGCGGAGAAGGCGTTCTGCGGTTTGATGTAAGCTTTTTTACCCTGTACCCCAAACCATCTCCATATCTCATCACTTGCTTAGCTGGATGATTGAGGGTTTCATCCATGCCCGCAAAGTGGCTTACGGTGCCCGAAGTTGTCTGGAAGACGTCGATAGGGTTGTGGCGACGGCACGGAAGGATATCCAGGCCTCCATCTCAGAAGCAGCTATCGGTTCTAACACGGCTTTACTCGGTGGCAAACCGCAAGCCACTCCTCCAATGCTTCCTTCGCCGGCTAGCATAGTTCCTACGAACAGTGCAAATTCCACACCTACGAACAATGGTACACCTTCGTCGTCAGGTACCCGCTCAGCATCAGCCTCCTCTGCGTCCGAGCCACCGGCACAATCAGTGGGGCCATCGGTACCTCCTCGCCTCCTACCCCAGCCCTACAGTCAAGGCGCCCTTGTCCCTCCACATATAACTATGGCTGCCAACAAAGTGACCGTCCCAATAACTCCTCAGCTCATTGGCGCATTCAAAGACCAGACAGCGGGAATCCATGCGGCAGCTAACAGCATGCGGGAAGCACAAACTACTCTCACACTTCCTATTATGGCACGCTTCTTCCCCAGGACTTTTGCACGCATGATTCACACTACATTATCACCCACGGATGAGCACGAGCCGGAGTTTGAGGACGAAGAAGGCGAACTATTTTGGCCGGGCCAAGCAGTCAGCGGCGAAGGCCTAGGTTGGGTGTGTCTTATGGGTCAGGCGATGATCAGGGAATTTGGGAAAACCTATGGCTATAAAGGCCTTCAGGGTGTAGTTCCCAAACCGGAGCAGACTGATGGTCGTGCACGGTCAACACAGCGAACAGCACCACATGGATCTACTCCGGCATCTGTTTCGGGTCAACGGTAGCCGTCATCGTACATCTGGAAGGTTCCTTGCCCTTTTTACAGTATCCGTTGTCTTGAACCATATCAGACATCTCTCGACTCAAGCTTTGGATGGTGTTCTAGCTCTAAATGCACTCCATTCATTGGTCACAAGGATAGCAAGCGCCATGGTTGCGCACTAGCTATCGGACCTCCTGTCCTATCTGGCTTTTACACGGCTGCGTTGTATTACCGCATTTACTTCCCATTTCGGAAGGCACGGCCTCAACGCCACGCTATCAAGGCCAAACCTCATCGTCTCCAACACCACTGTAGCCTTAGACACGATCAAGAAAGAAACGAAATCAAAACGTCTTTCTACCTGTATCCCTCCCCAGCCCCCAATAACTATCCCGCCAAAACACCTCTGCTGGCATTTACCTCCTACCCCCTTCAGCTTTCCTATGGCTTTCGGACATTGGTCGCTGTCTTCCATCTGTTCCAGGGCTTAGAACACTTCAACTTTCACATCAGACCGCAGTTATTCATTTTATTCATTCTTACACAATCGCACTGTAATACACCCCAGCACATCCCAGCCCCGAGGTCCCCAACCCTTCAACCCTCGATATCTATCATTTCATCCCGTGGAGTTCCTACTCGTTCTCGTTGCTGTCTCGTTTTGGCATACTTAGTTTACTTATTATTTCCTTTTGTTACTGTCAGGATTTCTAGCATCGTCCATTCCATTCTCGATATCTGTACTGTAGAAAGAAGCGAAGGTTTGAAGGAAGAATGAAAACTAGCGCTAGCCCTTTTATAATAAAGGGTGGGCATTCCGGATCCAAACAGGTTTCATTGCACGGGACGGTCGTAAGAGTAAATGGAAATAGGCCAATGTCAACCATCACAGGTATGCACAACTAGTCCTCTCCGTTTGGGACCGGAAAACGCTGGATGCGAGCAATCTGATGCGCCCACTTGAAGACGGACAACGTGAATTCCGTGCGAGTCGCAAGCCGCAGCGGCTGGTATTTTCTGGATTTGTCTAGTCGGCGTTCGGCCGCACGATGGATGTCAGAGCTTCCGTGATGACCGAGGAGGGGTGGTTTCCATTCGACCATTCGCTGAATGGAAGGCTCTTGTTATGGTTCTTGCTGTGGGTCGTGACTGTTTATACCGCCAGGCATTTGAGACAGCCGAACAGAGTGAATCGGTAGACCTTGGTCTTGTAGAAAGTTCTCAACACTGATGTCGGTGTCGATCAAACATGAAATGAAGTGACAGGGCATGATTTCTTTGTGAGTTCATTTACACAGTAACATCAGAAAAGTATACCGGCACAAGAATATACTACAGAACAGTCAGGAAAAACGCATATGTAAGAGGAACGCCTGTGACAAGACTAAGCTCCAGAGATAGTAATATTGCACCCCTGTACATGTGCAGAAGCGAACGGCGGACGTGTTTCTGGTTTTGAGTTCAAGAGTGTGACCACCCACTGCCAGGTTGCCTCATCGACCTAACGATTCCCTGCTCTCAGAATCTCTGGATATCGCTACCGTTGTAAGGCTCCTGAGACAGCTAGACGGTGCAAAACCGCTAAACAATAATACGCGCCTCTTGCAAGAACACAAGCGTATCCGCCGGCGCCGTACTTTGCAAATCGTGCTGGAGCATGATCGAAATCCGGCACCGATGTAGGGAGGATAAGGCATTAGGCCATAGGAGTCACAGATTGAATTTTGGACAATGTCTCTCTACATTCCTCCTGCTCGTTCTTCGATTTTCCTCGACCGAGGTGTCAAATCATGCCTAGCAGAGCTCATGGCTCTTCACGTCATGTCTGTCCGAATTATATCTGCCAGCCAAGGCGACGACACAAACCCAGACCCAAGTAAGTAACATGGCCCTGACCTTTTAGACCCATTTCCTGAACGTTTCCCTGATACTGTAGATCAGGTCCAAGTATACCATGCCAAGCTGTATCTCGAGCTGTTAGGTACTGAAAAACGCGTCCTCTGCTTTGACCCAACCCCAGGTGCTTTCATGCAAGGCAATCGGTTTTGGGGAGTCATTATGATCAGCGAATGCGCCAGTGCACAAGCTACCATCAATCCCGAAACGTCGGTTGAGTTCGTACAAGAGTTGACCGATGGACCGACTGCCGCCGAACTATTCGAGAAGCTGTTCGACGAAGAGGAGATGGATAAATACCTGTGGGTGACCGTTCTTTCCGATGTCGAGTAGAATACCTCAATCTAGTCTACCTAGGTTCACCGAAGGTGGAACAGGATGCCGCCATTGGTGTATAACGGCGATCGAAAAGATGATTGAGTGGAAATACCTTCCTTTGAAGGTTAAGAAGGAAATCGAGGAGTGGGAATATGAGACGCACTCGAAGTTGGGAGCGAAGTTCCCACTTCCTCGCTTGTGTGGCGATTTTCATAAGCGGTCAGCGCCACCACTCGCTGAGTAGCGCGTTCCTATCAAGGAGTCTCCGCAGCAATTAGTTGTATAATGGAAGACCAAGAAGGGAAAGTACATACAAGCCAACTCGGGTGTTAGTATTTAACGTTTGTATTCAAGTAATGAGAAACATGGGGACACGCACACGACTCCATGTGACAACTCATCGTATTCATCCCCAACAATTGCATGAAAGAGCCAAAGACCAAGAAACCACCGCCAATGTCGCTCAGATAAAGAATGAGGGGACTCAAAAGACAAGAAGATGCTTTTACATTCGCTTTATTTCATGGGCTCGTAGAAAGCATACCGGCATGAAGGATGCATAGAAAAGTAGATAGGACAACATGCGGAAGCACTCGAGGTGAAAGAAGTGAAAACCATCTCCAGTCGTCTGAAAAGCCCCACAGTCGGCGAAAAGACGGGTCTTCACCGGTTGGACTTGGCGACACGCTCGAGTTCGTCCTTTTTCTATTTATGCCAGGTGGTCAGTTTGGAAGACTCGGAGAATAGTAGCATGTGCAACGAACCTTAATAGCGTATGAGTTGGATGAGCCTTTGGCGGCATTGATGAGCTCATCGGCAAGGCACTCGGCAATAGACTTGACGTTTCGGAAAGCAGACTCCCGAGTCTAATGAAAGATGAAAGAGAAAATCAGTGACAGATGTATACATCGATAGGGCTTGAAGCTTACACCAATGGTGAGGAGAGCGATAGCCTGGTTTACTCGTCTCAAAGGAGAGACATCGACAGCCTGACGACGGACAGTTCCCTGAGATCCAATACGCGTCGAGTCTTCACGGGGACCAGTGTTGACGATGGCATCAACCAAAACCTATAGGGACAACGCGTCAATACATCTCTGCTTGCTTTGATTTAGGTGCCAAAATACAGACTTGTATGGGGTTTTGGTCGGTGAGAAGGTGGATGATTTCGAAAGCGTGAGCGACAATTCTGACAGCGAGGAGCTTCTTGCCGTTGTTACGGCCGTTCATCATCAAGCTTGGAGACATTGTTTAGTCAAGGTAAAACAAAAATATTAGCATAACACACACACCTGTCAACCAATCGCTCAACAATGGGCATCTGAGCCTTCTTGAACTGCTTTTTAGCATAACGACCAGCGGTGTGGGGAAGGTAGACCGCATGGCGGACTTGGATGTAGTCGGTAAGAGAGATGTCCTTGACTTCGACACTACAACCATCCATTAATCAGGTTTGGTCCATTCGATACATCGCGAAGCACATACTCCTGGGTCTCCCACTTTCCAAAAAGTTTGACTTCCGAGCCGAGTTTCGAAATATCCTTGGGCAGAGTTGTTGCGGCCATTTTGAGTCTTGAGGTGGCGGGAGGCCTTTTTGCTAGGAAATTATATGCAATGAGCTTGAGCAGTCCACAGCGAGCAGCAATTTCCCTTACCTTCCGAGCGTCTGATGTTTGCACTTGTTGGTGCACACCAAAAATCAGAGTTTGCAGGCACGGCAGTTTCCGTAGAACTGTACAGTCCAGTCCACGTGATGACGGTGGCTTCGAAAAAGCGCGCAGCCAGCATATTGAGCGTCTATTAAACATCAAGGGGGTAACCGAATTGGTAGAGATTTTTAATGGGTACAACTCCATTGCATATTCGACAACCCAGCTTGTCCGTCCCAAATGCCTTCCTTAGCATTCTCAATGTGCCTGCAATGTCGCGAGGAACGCCCTTGAGCAGATCTGGCACCGAAGCCTTTACCATTTTCATATCAAGCGAGCGATTGAGCTGCCTAAGGGAGACTATTCTATCTGGGCTGCGAAACAATTCGCATTATTACACTCGAGTCAAGTTTCTATGTGGAATGCGCCACCCTTGACGACTCTATGTAGATCCACTGACTCGGATGTGGACGAATTTGTTGTCCCAGTGTTTCCTCGGTGTTTCCGCCACAAGCGCCAACATTCGGCCTCTTTGCTGGTGGTACCGTGCCTAGGAAGCGAAAGAGAACCGTGAGGGGCCAAGTAGAGTAAGTGGATTGCAGCAATACTTGGATGGAGGATCGAATTGCCAATGCGAGTGAAACTTATATGTAGTAGGTATCGTGTTTTTGAAGTTAGCTCGACGCCGTTGTTCGATTCCGTAGCATATATATACCGACCTTGTTAATCTATTTCTGGTGATATCTATCGGAAAGAATATAGAATTTTGTTCAGTAGCCTGAAGCTTTAAGCACGAGGAGCGAACATTGGGAAGCGAGTAGTCTGTTCATC
Source organism: Paramarasmius palmivorus (assembly GCA_037176845.1). Classification (NCBI taxonomy): domain Eukaryota; kingdom Fungi; phylum Basidiomycota; class Agaricomycetes; order Agaricales; family Marasmiaceae; genus Paramarasmius; species Paramarasmius palmivorus. The sequence continues at coordinate 780,514 of JAYKXP010000010.1, read as the reverse complement.
GAAGAATTTACTTAGTAGGAGTCCAAAGGCCGCATACACTTTTCCATGCAACCGTCTAGGATATCTGTTCCCTATCCAAGAAAGGACAATGTTGATGCATCGGGAATCAGAGATGGATGAGAACAAGACGCACTTGAAATCGTACACGCCGGACTCGCGACTCACAGAGTAGCATGCATACACGCGTCTGGGGCCCACGATGCTTCCATGAAGAAAAGGAGATGCTGCGTTGATGTATGTATATCTTATAGTTCTACATCGACCGTCCCCATCTAAGGAGGTAACTGATAGCCCAGGTTGTCTGGTACAGCCAGCGTGTCATCTACATCCTTCTTCAGATGTCCACCAAACGCAACCGTTCCGTTCTCCTCTCTAAACTTCGCAATACGAGCCTCCACCTCGGGTCGGAAGTGACGCATTAAACCTTGAATAGGCCAAGCGGCAGCATCACCGAGCGCACAAATAGTTCGTCCCTCGACTTGTTTACTGTGAAGAGTGGTAAGCGACCATGATATACAAAGGAACAGGATGAAACATACGTCAACTCGAGGAGCATGTCAATTTCACGGACATGCCCTCTACCCTCAACGAAACGGTTCATCATGTTCTTCATCCATGTCGTACCCTCTCTGCAAGGCGTACATTGACCACAAGACTCGTGCTTGTAGAACTACAAGTGTTCGATGTCAGTTCATGCTTATATGAAGGTATTGGTAGACATACGTCAGAGAACCTGGCAATGGCCTTAACGACATCCGTGCTCTTGTTCATGACAATGACAGCACCCGTTCCCAAACCAGACTGTGCATCCTTGAGAGAGTCATAATCCATCAATACCTCCGAACACTTGTCGATGGGTAAGATCGGGACAGAGCTTCCACCCGGAATGATGCCTAGAAGGTTGTCCCAGCCGCCAATAACACCCCCACAGTGTCTGTTTTGAGAAATCAGTCAGTCTATCATTAGGTACCCAGTCCATGCAACATTTACTTTTCGATCAAATCCTTGAGCGGAATGCTCATCTCCTCCTCAACCACACAAGGGTTGTTGACGTGCCCGGAAATACAGAATAGCTTGGTGCCCTGATTTCTCTCTCGTCCGAAAGAAGCAAACCAAGGAGCACCACGACGGCAGATAGTTGGTGCAACAGCCACGGTCTCGACGTTGGCTACAGTAGTGGGACAGCCGAACAGACCAACATCGGCAGGGAAAGGAGGCTTGAGTCGGGGCTTGCCTTGCTTGCCTGTATAACGGAAACATACTGAGAATAGGTAGCAGGTCGGTAGATGCGAACATACCCTCTAGTGATTCAATCAAAGCAGTCTCTTCACCACAGATGTAAGCACCGGCACCACGGTGAAGGTAGACATCGAAGGAGTAGCCGGAACCGCAGGCATCTTTACCGAGGAGACCAGCAGCGTAGGCCTCGTTAATGGCTTGTTGCACGTGGGAGGCTAGGAAGAGAAGATGAGGGACTGTGTAAATGTGTATGGATTGCTACGTACCTTCTTGGTAGAATTCACCACGAATATAAATATAAGCGGCATTGGCGTTCATTGCCCTTCCAGCGACAAGACATCCTTCAACAAGCTTGTGGGGGTCACCGCGCATGATTTCTCTGTCCTTACATGTACCAGGTTCTCCTTCATCGGCATTGACGACAAGATAACGAGGTCTGTAGCGGGAAAGTGAAATTAGAATTCAGGTTCCAGCACGGTCAAGAGTTACTTGCCGTTTGTCGTTCTGCCAGTTGGGCTTGTTCATGAAACTCCATTTCAGACCGGAGGGGAAACCAGCACCACCACGACCTCGAAGACCGGAATCCTTGATAGTTTGAATAATCCACGAGTCTCCTTTGAGAAGGATATCTTTGGTTCTGTGCCAGTCACCTCGAGACTAATACACCGTCGAGTGGGTTAATAGAGTTTGTAGCATTAATAGCAATACCGCACCTGAGCACCCTTCAGCCCATGGTCGTGCCTGCAATACGCATTGGTGAAAATTCTGTCTTGGTCTTTTAGTCCGCCGTAACGACGGACTGGAGGGTCGGTCACAGTTGCAAAGCTTCGGGCATTCCGAGCTAATGCATTGCGAGGAATGCGAGAGAACGAGCGTGCCGATGGCAGCATAGTGAGAGTGGTTTTGGACGACGTCGTCCTCGACGCCAACGATGTTTAAGAATCGGGACGGACCGTGTTGGCCAATGAGATCCGTCGTTGTTTGTCATCACCTTTGGGGTCCCATCTCGGCTACCTCGGTCCAGCCTATATAACTATAACTGTGGCAAACATCTATGTTAATAATTGGTATCGAAGTCCTTGGATGGAATACAGAACACGGAGGAATACAAAAGTGCGAATGTTGAGTACACAGAGGTTACAAAAGAGCTTGACAATGCGATGAAAATGATGACAACGAATCACGATGCAGACGACAGCGATGATAATTATAGCGGGTTGGGACAAACGAGGAAGTACTGGTATGCTGAAAAGGTCCATAAGTAGCTCTGTAAGACTGATGCTGCGGAATGAAACCATTGATTAATAACGGTAATAAGGTGTCTCTGCATGCCATGGTATATCCCGAACCCGCTCTCTCTTGAGGTCGTCCACTTGGCGTTCCAATCGTCGGCGAATGTTGCGCTCTGCGTCAAAATCGTCTTCGAGCCTCCTTTTAGAGGCACGGATGCTCGCGAGAAGCGATTTCTGGTGGTTCACCTGGTCGCGCAGAGATTGCAGTTCGCGCTCCAGATCCCTCTCCTCGCCGCGCGATGCAGAAAGAACGGGACCTACTTCGGACGGAAACCGCGGACTGGTGGAGCGCTGAGCTGTGGGTGCTGAGAAAGGCGGTGGTGGCGGCAACTCCGATTTGTATTCGCCATACACCTTCTGGAGCCACTTGACCGAGTTTTTGTGGTGCTTAGTGGACTGTAAGGGATCCTGCTGTGCCTTCCTAGCCAGATCGCTTTCGCAGCCACTCAACAGTAGATATGCTGGCTTCAGATCGCTTTCTGGAATCCTCCGCTGAGTCATGACTAAGAAGAGATTTGATCGTGAGGTGCCGAAAATGAGGAAAGACACCTGCCAGACCTTCTAACATGGCGTGCATGACCGAAACTGCAGCATCAGGTAGCCCTTTCCGACGATAGTGTGCGCCGACAACTATCCACAGCCCTCTTTCACTGGACGTTATTTTGAGTAGTTCCGTGATTTCACGAGGATCCGATTTTAGGCCACTGAGGCTGTATGAAAATAGTAGCCCGCTTAGAGACATTATGATGCAATCGACGCCAGCGTTAGGGTATGCAACTGCATTACCGCCTACGGAGCAAGGTTGAAGTTGTGGAGTCTTTGAGGTCGGACATAAGGAAATGGCCGAGTGAGTTTTGGAGTCCAATGGTGCTGCGTTGATAGCAATCGAGGAGCGAACAGAGGATTCCTGTGTTTTTGCAAGGGCTTCGTCTCGGAAAGTGGTAGCACCGTGGCAATTCAATGGAATCGGCTGGTTTTCCATCAATGGGTTTCGGCCGTGAGGTTCGAAAGCACAGGGAAATCTAGGTGATAAACATCAGAAAAATACAGTAATTGCGGCATATACTCACACTGGACACCGATGAATGAAATTCAACGGCGTAACGCGTGGTGACGAACGCTGGACAATGGAAACGCGTCGTTATGTATTGAAAAAAAAAAGCTGAGGCGAGGGTGGAGATTACGCAGAATCTGAGAAATCAGAGTATATGCAACCCAAAAGGCCAAAGCAAACGCTGGCAATCAGCTGCAGGTGGATTTTCGAGAGCAAAAGACTCAAGTGTACCAGATGGCAGATGTAAGTATGGTGATTGTATGATGACAACGTAAGCGAACCAGAACCGAAATAATCGAAGCGCGCGATGTCACAGATGTCACAATTTTACCCGGTCCGCGCGGCGAGCGTTCTCCTTGCAATTGTAGATTTCTTTCATGACTCTGAATCTCTGAATCTGGAGGCTGGTATTGAGGTCTTGCAATGTTTCTGACCCTGTAACTGACCCTATTCTAAGTACTGGAACAGCTAGTGCACAAAGGGCTACATTTGGGCGCCGAAACAGGCCGAAACTTGTACTCGGCTACTTGGCGCCGCCCTGTCTTTGATGCTGTGTCGATCAAACTGCGCTTTTCTCTCTTGGAGACTTGGGTACCACGGTTCCTTATAAAAGAACGACAACAGCGCCCTGTTGCTAGCCAACATTCCCTTTTACCTTCATCATCATCTTTATATTTAAAGAATCCGCTTTTTTGTCAGCTTTCTTTCAATCTTCTGCCTATTTTTCATCATGACTCGTCTTCTTGCTGCTACTGCTGTTGCTGCTGGTTTTGCAGTCGCCTCTGCACAGACTTCTGGGTATGTTCCGTTCTAATCGTGGAGTATATGTGCTTACTGATCATGATGTTATTATAATCAGGCTATCATCTCAGTGCCAGAATGCTCTAACTACCGTCGCCTCAAGTTCTGAGGCTTCTTGTCTTGCTCCTGGAAACTTGGTGCCCATTTTTACCAGCGACGGAAACACTTCAGTTGTTGAGCCTATCAACGACTGGCTAAACTCGTGAGTACCCTAAGGTCCCTGGCAATACTTTTACTCAATAGTCTTACTCCCTATATAGTGTCTGCTCTGTTGCGGTATGAGAGGAATCTGCATTTTCATGTCGAATATCAAATCTCACGAACCCCTGTCGTTTAGCCCTGCAACAACCAAACCATTTCCGCCATCGTCACCAACGTCACTGCGGGATGCGGAACTGAGTTATCATTGTTCGGTTATGATTCCAGTCAAAACGCTGCCATCATCGCTGAGATCCAATCTATCTATCCCACCGTGAGTTTACGATTGCCTTATGGATATGCTGGTTGCTGACTTTTCACCTGAAACCTAAAGGCACGGAAAGTGGTTTGCTTGAAGGAGTGCGCGTTCACACAATTACATTGAGTTACAACGTGGCTTACATGCTTACCTAGTGGAAACACCAACTGTGTCACCCAAACGTTGACCAACATCCAAGATGTCGTCGGACCTCTGAGCCCCAACAACATCGTCCAGATTGCCGCAGATGCACTCCAGTCAAGCTTCCTTGTTGAACCAACCCAACATTTCCTGCACCAACTGCATCAAGGCAGCATACAATGTTATCAACGAGGACTTCCCTGCTCTCATCAATGATGAAGCCAAGTCGCAAGTTCAACAAGAATGCGGTGCCTCTTTCACCGGTGAGTTCATCACCCTCTGGCATTTCAGGCGTTACTGACTCGAGGCGTTTCTTTAGACGGACAAAACCCATCTGGCATTTCCCAGACTGCCAGCAGTGCTGCTGCACAGGGCGAGAACGCTGCTGTGTTCCTCAAGGCCATGGCTGACACTGGTCTCTATGCACTCTTTGCCCTCGGTGGTGTTTTTACCTTGGCGGCTTAAGTTTACCCAGTTTATTCAACTAAAATGGAGGTGGAAGGATGGATGGACTTGGTAGCTAACTTGATATTGGCTAAGAATGGACTGCTTACATGAACTTTGTATTGTATTCTCGTGGTGCTACCCGTCTAATGTCAGAACAGAGTGCTTGTGAAGCTATTCTTGTGTCTTGATGTGCTTGATATGACGGCGAACTTGTCGTTAACCAACACGATTTCGTTGACTGTTCGGCGAAATGCCGGTCGCCATTAGCGCTCGCCGATCCTCGCTCAGACCGACGCTCACTTGGTCCTTCGCACTCGAGTCTCATCCACCCGCCCTCACCGCTATATATTGCTCTTTTGACAGATATCAGCGCTCACAGGCTATGTCCCAAGACGCTCACTTATAGGGTACATGTGTTACCGAATCCTGACCCAAGCTTTCGGAAACCCAACTGTCATGATGAAGTGCAACGGGGATTCGTATATAAAAAGGCACACCGAGATGTCCTGGCATTCTTGTTATTCCTTTTTCTTCCCCGAACTTCTTTTCTTATCTCATATTCTTCGTTCTTCAGTATGCTGGGTCGTACAAAGTCTGTTGCTTTTTCCGCCATTTTGATTGGAGCTAGTCTCGTTCCCGTCCACTCGTGAGTGATCCTGCATTAGCGACAGACATGTCACACTGACGTTTTCTGCTTTCTGCTCAGATTTACTTTGTCTTCTTCATGTCAAGCATCCCTACAAGGACTTTTGCAGTCCGATGAGGCCGCCTGCCTCAATGCTCCCGCAATCCTCAGTTCCATTTTGGGCAGCCAAGATGACATCAATATTCCTCGCATAATGGATTCCTATCTAACGAGTCTTTGCTCCTCTGGTTCTTGCACAAACGAGAACCTTGCCGCTGTCGCGAGAAATCTCACCACCGGTTGCAATGAAGACCTTGCAGCTTTAGACATTGACTTATCCGGCGATGCACAGGATCAGATTGTTGATCTTGTTCAGCAAATATATCCTACCGTGCGCGAGATCGCTTGTCTTAAAGAGTGAGTGGTGGCCTCTGGGTTGTTTATTAACTCGACCTACTAACATGAATCGTTTAGTAATACCGCCAACCAGTTCTGCGCTACGCAGACTCTGAATAGTCTCGAGAAGCTCGTTGGCGGATTGACATTCGACGATCCCAGTTTCCTCGACATCTTCGCGGATGTGCAAAGGCTGTTACAAACCGGGGTTCAGAGCTTAGTATGCACTGGTTGTACCAAGGAAGCGTTCAGCATCGCGCGTTCAAACTTTCCCGCCTTAGTATCCCAAGTTGATGATGAGGTATCAGGGTTCTGCGGTGCCTCATTTACCGGTGCGTTGTCAATGCCCCTGCCATCCTATCAACGAGTCATTGATGTGGCGGTATTCCTATTCATAGATGGATCAGTCTCGGAGAACATAACACAGACAGCTAATCCTGGCGTCTTTGCTGCACAGAATCAAGGAAACGGCGCCTCTACTGTCTTTAGAAGTGCAGGAATGATACTTTTGGGGGTTTCCGGTGCATTTGTGTTGATGGCTTGAAATGGTATTACGACCCTTTAGATTTATCCTATGCGTAGCTAGACTCGGACTGTAATTGGACTATGTTAGGCTAGAAGAAGATAGTCATGTTGCCTGATAACGTTCTGTGGCAAAAATCAAAGTGCGTCATTTCCATGGCCACGTGAAAACAGTCCCTCCTTACAACAGTCACAGAACGAGCCACGCCGAGGCGCAGGCCAAAGCCTCCCTTAATTGTCTTCTCCCGTATATATTACCCCCTTCTCCTTCTCTTCCTTTCACTCTCAATGAACTATGGCTTCTCCCCCAATAACGTCTCCTCGTCGAAGCTTCGACATTCCTAAACCGGAAGATGGTCTAGCAGAATGGACCAGTAAGATCAGAGCTTTGCAACAACAGGTCGACGCAGACGAAGAAGCAGAACACAGAAGACTGGAGGAAGAGATTGCTGCATCCAGGCTCGCAAGAATGCGTCGAAGTCGTGGAGTTGGGTATGACAGTGGGAGTCGCACAAGCAGCGTAGAATTGGGTGTGTTTCAAAGTTTTGACGCTTCACTTTTGCGATTTATCAAGAAAGATTTACAGATAGGGACAAACTATCGAATCTTAAAGAAGACAACGATACAACGACTACCGATGATTTGAAATCTATCGCTGAAAGACAGAGGGGTCAACAAGACGCAATGCGGAAACTCATGGGCTCTAGTAGCCCGCCCGCAAGTGTCTCAGGATCTGAACGTGTTGCTCATTCGGTAGGCTCAGGAAGACCAGAGCCAATGTCCCTTGCAGCTTTCATGGGTGGCAGGGCAACTGGACCCAGGCTCAACAAGCACGCACCTCAGCAGGACGCACATGATCCCAGACAGTTCGAGCAACGCACCCATATTACGTCTCCCCATCCAGTGTTTGGAAGAGGAGGGATCGCTATGCCAGGAATGACTAAACCCGGCAAGGTGCAATCGAGCTATGGCAGGGATAGTCCATCCGGTACCTCTGTTGGTATGGGACGTAAGAAGAGTTACCCAGACTTACGTTCTCCCGAAGAGCAGTTTTCTCCACGAGAGCGCAATGACAGCGCACCATCGATATACCAACATTCCCCGCCCTCACCGGTCACACTCAGACCTAACTCTGTTGCGTCGAGATACATGGACGCGATTACGGAGCGACCTGTCTCACCCCAAAAGACAGGTGGAAGAAGTCGAGAAAGGACTATGAGCACCCCATACCGCCCACCTACCGATCGAGGACCATTTCCGTCGTCGTCAGCCAATGCTAGCAGGACCTCATTGGTCGATGACCCCCGTCCTGTCTCCCCTCAGAAAACCGGAAGTCGTGAGCGAAGGCTCAGTACTCCGGGGAGATCGTCACCGACCAAAGGTGTTTCGTTTGTTCTGCCTTCAGATTCGGAGAGCTCGGAGGTACCTAGGAGCAAGAGAACGTCCTTGGGAAACACATCTCGTCCTAAAACCCCGACCAAAGAGCCTTCAGTCTCAAAGTCGCCTCCTTACAAGCCAGTTGTGGAAACACCCTACTTAGCACGGACAATCCAACCCCAACCGAGGTCACCTTCAAACAGTCCCCAAATATCGGCTTCTCCAACACCATCACCGGCATTTCTCAAGCCACCAGCACCCAAGGAACCTACACCCAGTTTGAGTAGGCTAGCAGGCAGAGGTTTTGTCCAGAACATGGTGAAAGTAACCCAGCAGCTGGAAAATCGATCACCATCAACCTCGAGCCAAACGACGCCAGAGAAATTAGGCAGGAAGCCCGCCGTTCTCGATCGATGGCAACCCCGAGAGTCTTCGAGCCCATCCCCTGCCTCACCACCGACCTCTCCTAGACCTGCAGTCATGCGAAAGTCGTGGACCACTGAGACTGCTCCCAGTGAGCCTCGCCCTACAACTCCTTCCAGACCGCTAAGATCAGCGACGTCATTCACTTCATTCAAGCAGAATGCAGACAAGAACACGGTTCAACCTCTTGAGAAGGAAACGAGCAATCTGCCGACGCAAGAGTTGAAGGGGCTCGGTTCTGCTACGACACTCGTCGTTTTTAAACCTGCACCGGTGGAGGATGCTACAGAGTTTGCGGAAGTAGATGAGCTAGGGAGGAAGCCCAGGACGGCTTCAGGGCTTGGGGGAAACTTTCCTGCGCAGACAGGAAAGCCTTTAATTCACGTGCGTTCATTCTGGTAAACTATTGTTGGGTTATGCTTATATGGTTTGGTTATTGTTTGCTTTGTCCATATATTCCCGTGCTTTCGTGCTATAAATTCATTTATGCTACAACACTTTCACCTATCCCTTCATACGGCATAGCCAACCAGGGAACGCGCGAAAAAGCCCAAGAAGTCATCAACTGCCAGAGCGGTATCAAAGTCCGAGGACGGGGGCAAAGAATCCCAAGTTCCTTTGTCCACTGCAAGGTCCGAATCACCCGCGCCGCTTCAAGCCGAATCTCCCAAACATGAACACGAGTCCGACCCTGTCGTCGAGAAGAAAGTCTCACAGCCACCCAAAGTGACGCCACCTAGTAGCAACGGCGTTCGTTCAGGGAAGGTTACGGACAGATGGTTAGATCAACCCGTCATCGGCGTTAAACCTGTCCTGTCTCGTGAAAGTTCGTCCCAAACCGAAGTACCAAAAGTATTAGGTTTGGTTGGCCGTAAACCCTTACCTGGATTGGCGGTATCACCTGCTCTTCCTTCTACGCTTATCAATCGTGCACCCAGCAAATCACCGGAAATCCCGACAACAGATTCCAATGCTTCCTCAACGTCCAAGTCATCAGAAGGCAGCCGGCCCATCACACCTGTTCGCCATACTCGAATTCCGAGTACTGGTAACAGGGCCACAGTAATGGACATAGCACAGGCCTTCGATCAAGAATCTGCACCATCACAGAAGACTGAAAGCCCAGTTCAACAGGAAGAAGCACCTGCTGTGGAAGTAACACCTCCCTCTTCGCCTGTAGTAGCCGAGACAGACTGGCAGCCTGTTTCTCCTGCCTCTTTGGAGAGGCGTAGGTCCACCTTCGAAAAATTCGCTGTCCCTTCCTTACCTCCTCTGAAAGAAGAGGCTACACCGACTCCTTCTCCAGCAGGGACCCTAGCACGTGTCGAGGGCAGTAGTATTCGACAGCCTTTGAAGGATGTCTTCAGCAAGCAAGACGCTGAGCAAGCTGAACCGAATACTTCAGTAGCGTCTCCTTCTGAAATGCCCAAGGGTTCTAAGGCTGCACCTTCTCGGGAGGGATCGAAAATCGTTCACCTCTGTAAGTTCAATCAGCCATCACGAGGTACGAACTGCATCTGACATGGCCCTCAGCTTATGTTGATCAGCCTTTGCCTACGGTTGACTATAACGCAATCCTTAAATCTCGTAAATCTTCTCAAAGAAACCCTCGGATACCACGACCATCTCTGTGGAAGTCATGACGATTGTAGGCAACAATGCAACTACACTTTCTAAGGACTCCAACATCTTTCATGATTCGGAAGTCTTGGCTATCGTTCGTCGCTCCAAGTCCAAATCGAGTGGGCTTGTCGTGACGACTGTCTGGGGCTGGTTTGGGAAACACAGCCGCCACGGTGAACGAGAAAGTCAGAAGCTGGATGAGCTTGCGAAGAGGTATGGGACAACTATGGTAAGATTAATCCTCCACCGTCGTCTTCTACTCCCCATGATGAACACTTGTTTAGATCTCTGTGAAGCAAAGCCACGAACCGGTTGATTTAGTCGAAGCTCTTGGAGGTCAGGTCTCCACGAGACAGGTGAGTAGGATAATTCACCAACTGCACATGATTCTGACTTTAGTAGGGCCCGCGAGCGCACTGGTCGCCTGAGAACACGACTATGCATATGATCCGGTCTAGAAATGGTTTTATTTTTATTGATGAATTGGAATTGGTGTGTCGCCCGCTTGACTAGTTCGAAAACCAGCTCATCATTAGTAAGAGCATCAAAAACTTGTGCTCTGGTTTTAGCTATTGTCTGTCCATCCTTGATACCGTCTATGTCTGGAATGGACACGGCTCTAACGATTCGGAACGACGTGCAGCTTCACAGTATGCCAGATCGCTGACGGACAACGTGGTTGAACTCACACAGGGGGTAAATGACGAGGAAGAGATGTTCTGGATGGTTCTTGGCGACGGGACATTCGCAGCGGCCGACTATTGGAGGTGGAAACATGACTTCTCCGAATACGAGCCCAAGATCTGGCTGGTAAACGCGAATAAACCTGGCGAACCCGTAAGTACGATCCTTGCGGTGTAACGGGATTTCATTCTGATTGTACTCGAGGTGACTGCCATCGACTCCCTGCAAGTTGACACTGTACGAGAATTCGTACATATAGTGGATTGTGTTTGGGAATTTTACATCGTCGTTGGAGAAAATGCTCGGGGCAAACGTTCAGACATCAAGTTAGGTCTGACAGTCGCAACGGTCAGAATTTGTTATGTGGAGGTCTTTGATCGTACTGATCTTCTTTAGGAATTGAGCGCTCGCCTTCGACACCAACGTCCATTTCTCCCGACTGTGCATACTATTGTCTTACCGAGCCAAATTCCTCTGGATTTGAAAGCCCATATTCGGGAATTAGACGAATCGTTACTTGTCAGTGACGTTTCACCAAGCCTTTAAGCCGTGCTGACCATCCTCAGAACGACAATGAAATTCCTGATCACATGAACATACTTTCAAGGGAAGATGCTCTCGACCATGTCAGCCATTTTCGCCTATTCATGGACATTTGCTAATTCTTCTCGAATATAGTTGCGTCGACGGTCATGGGAGGAGCTTGCTCTTAGTGACCGATCAATGTTGCCATTGGGAATGGCTCCATAGCGAAATCTCACATTTTTATTCACCTCTCTCGTTGTGGCAGCTCTTACTATTGCCACATGTTTACGGTATGTAGCGACTCTCAGCGGTTTGATTATCCTGCCTGATTGGTAAAAATAAACACAGTCTCGCATGTACACCAGCAACTGATATTTTGAATACGAGGATTACTTTACCATGGCAGTTTCACAAGTCTACTTCAGAAGAATGATCGTGGAACAGTAAGAAGCAGTGGAATTATAGTCCGGCACGTACGTCAGACCGCTCAGACACGAGTGTTTGTTCCTTTTCTGCGACCTGTGAGCCTGTTAAAAGGGCTAGAATGGGATGACTTCCCTTCTCAGGCCAGTATGCGTTTTCTCCTCTTTCTCCTTGGTTCTCCATTGCTCTTGTTCTATACCCTCGTGAACGTCTTTGCGTTCCCCTTGGATATAGACATAGGTTTCGACTCTCCCTCGCCTAGCTATGACCCGGCTACAAGTTCTTCGTGTTTCCCGGCTCTGGGTTTCCAGATGCCGCCCGAGGTGCCTCCTGATTGGGCACTTGCTTCATGGTGGTGTGACCCGTGGACCGAATATGCTTTTATGGGATTTAGCTACGAGGTGACCGAGTGTAAGTCATCCCATCCCTACCACTAGCCAGATGTTGTGATCTATGTGGACAGGTCAGAGTGCAGAAAAGCTCAAACGGGAATTCCGCGATATCAGACATCATTTTCATTCAAGATACGTCCGACTGTATGGAGCCTGTGACAGGGAGGGGTTTTAGTGCGTTCTGGCGTGGCTTAACGCGTAATATGCTCATGGATATTGTTCTGTACAGCGATGACATCGTTGACGCGGCCTGGGAGAATGGGCTTGGAGTTCATGCTTTGATCTGGGTAACACCATCATCTGTATGAAAGTCTTCTGAATTGACTGTTCATCACCTAGTTCGGGTTTGATGGAGACGATATATGGATCACTCGAAGAGATGTTTTGCTCGCTGCACTACATTCCAATCCGAAAGCCAAATTCATGACTCGAGTCTTGCAATTCGGTTCTGAACCGCTCTTTGATAACGTCCTCCCCGCACTAGAACTCAAGGCTCAAGTAGAAGCTGCGAAGGCGAATCTATCTGATCTTGGTATTCCCGTTACCGTTTCCGAGCTTGCGTATGGATATCAGGTTTGTGCCTCTGTACCGATAGCACTGTTCAGCGCGATGGGCTGATACTTAAAGTAGGAACGGGAACAGGATGGAAGTCAAGAATTGCTGGATTCCTTGGACTCTATAAATATTCACATGCTACCTTTCTTTTCCCAGAATGCTTCAACGGGTGCGTCACTTCATCGTGGAGTGTACTCATCTGAACTTGTTGTACTAGCAAACAACTCCTGGCCTCTGGTGCTCAATGATCTATCGTGGTTTATTGAGCATGGGGATGGAAAGAAGATGTATCTGGATGAGGTATATCGAGAATCATCCACGCAGAACCAACACTAATAGCTTACTAGAATGGTTGGCCATCAGTGACATCAGAAGGGGTCCAGCCTAATAGCCCGTATGCAGTTGCAGATATCCAAAACGAACATGTAAGTGTCTCACGATCAGTGCCTAAAAACGGCGAATGACAGGATATCGAGGATTACTACGTATTGCTCGACTACCATTGCAAGTTCTTCAAACTCGTCGGGGGTGGTATCGGTTGGTTTGCCCACATTTACAGTGACAACCAGGAACCAGGCTACGGGATCTATAACGAGACTGGGCGACTCAAATTCCCGTTCAAACCAAGGACGACATGCTAAAGGAGTTGTTAATGGGTGCTATGGTATTTAGTACACTGGCACTAGGATATATAATAGATAATACAATAAGCATATTCGAAGACAAGAAGTGTTGATACCCTCCACAATACCATCAGCCGTACCATTTGTCGCCAATTCGCATCTTAGCCTTCTCTCTCTGTGGTATTATAGGCTCTTTGAGATCGAAAACTTCGATAGCCCGCTAACAGTAGAATTCAGCAGCGTGATCATCTACATGATTTTGAAATAACTCACCTTCCAGGTCGCCATATCAAACTCGAACACTAGCTGTCTTTTTCGCAGACCGTCTTCGAAGTCACTCTGGGTAGGTGGACTACAGAGATCTGTAGAGAAATGAATCACGTATGGAGGCAAGCCAAGGTGCGTTACTCACATATGACCGGTTCGCCCTCCGCATTCGTCTCCATTGCAACTTTTCCGTCTCGAATGAGAAAAGACAAGTAGAAGAGGTTCTCCACCGACTGGGCAAAGTCGTTGGGATTGACGACGAATCGGAACAAATTTATCTCGCCCGTTTCTTCCAGTTTATTGGCGATCTGCTCGGAGTTTAGTGCATGGACTCATCAAGTTTGTAACATGTAATCTTACGATGGCCACATTCTTTGTTGTTTCATTGGCGGAACGAGAGATATCCTCCTCCTTGATCTCTTGAGGCCTTTTCTCGTCAGCCTTGTTTTTCTCCAATTTTGCTCGCTTGACAGCAGCTCTCTTCTTTTGTTCAATAGACAATGGGCCAAGCCTAGTTCGAACCGGGTCAACTTGCGGTGGGTGAAGTATATGTAAATGCCACTGACATGAAGCCCACCACGGGCACTCGTCGACTCTTTGCAAGAGCCTTCCTTCCTATTTTTTCCCATTCCAACGGAGTATCGTTGTCATCATCACCATCCTCGAAGTTGGGATTCCGCTGATTCATCTTACGTCCGCCCATAAAAGTAACTAGTTTTGAGAGAAAATCGTCGACGTCGAATGCGCCAGAGCCGGACTTGAGATTTCTCGCGTTTTGGTGCGCACTAGTCGTCAGTCGAACAAGAAGACTCGAATCGAGGGTTGCCTCGCCAGGATTTTTGACTGCCTGGAGGTCAATGACGCGTCTTTTGATGATACATTTCTGTGGCTCACCCCTCTTGAATAAATCGTCGCTCTGTTTCACCCCCTCTATTAGCCATTCAGTAGTTTTCTGCGTATTTCCTATACTGACATTGAGTATACGTATAAATCACAAAGGCAACAAGTTCTCACCTTCGAATTTCTTGTCAAATTCGCGATAACCCTTCCTAACAGCTCGTTTTTCGTCTGGATCCTGATCCGGATCATATGCTAATCCTGCGAAACAAATCAGTTGTACCTCAAAGAAATTACCGAGAATTCTGGGACCCACCTGCATTCATTTCAACGTCCGACATGGCAAGCGTGGTGAGAGTCTAACTGTGAGGTGAACGCGGTTGGCAGACAAAGTAGGCGCGGTGCCATGTGATGTTTTCTTACTTAACATATTTGTCAAACGCGCCTAGACCAAACAACCTCAACGCGTCCCTCTATTTTCGTTGCTTCTTCTTGACATTGACAACATCAGAGGGCTGTATTCTGTCAGTTCCCATCATGGCGACTGATCATATATTTGGATACAGTAAAAGTACGAGAGCGAAGTGTCATGGACCACCACCATGCAAGGTGATCCTTTTTCCTTTTTCATCGTTTTCTCTACTCACTCGTTATCCAGGGTTCACCACTTGAAGTCGGTACCCTTCGTTACGGCAAAATCTTGAAAACGGAGTACGGAGAAGAAGTAGAGTGGCGCCACTGGTCATTATCTCTTTCACAGAGATCTTTTAACTCGATACTGACTAGCTTAATATAGGGGCTGTGTGACGCCTGATATTCTTATGCAGCTGGCAGCAGCAGGTCTGCAGGAGGTGCAAGGATACACAGATCTCAAGTGCGTATCATAGTCTGAATTTGCCTCAGCTATCCAATTTACGCGCTTAACAGGCTCCAAGACCAGCACAAGATTAGACAGGCAGTTGCGACGCGGTCTATTGACCCAAGTGATGTTCCGTCGACTGCAAAGAACAAGATTGTTATCCCACCTCAACGGTCGCAGGGGGCAACTACAACATCCCAAAAGAGGAAGGAACCTCCTACAAGCAATGTTCCAGGACCGTCTACTTCCCGAACAACGACGCAGCCTGTAGCTCCTCAGTATACACAACCCGGTGCTATCCAGCCATCCTTGTCACAGAATGGAACTGATGACGCGGGCAATAACGAAGTAGAGGCTGGAGAAGAGCTATACTGCACCATGAAGACAAAGGTCGTTGGCATTCAGTACTACACAGGTATCCCTCCGAATTGATAGCGATGGGTTCTTTGTTAATCCTGTAAATTTATCAGGTCTTGTTGGCCCAGAAGAAGAGGTCATTCTTCAACGCGAGCCCCATAACAGATTTGATCGGTATGTAGCGGTCACTTCATCGCATTCCGAAGTCCCAACTCTCGATTAGCAATGCTATCCAGGTTCTAAACATCGGTAAGGAGGCTTATATCGTTACTAGAACCTCACTGAGCACCTTACAGGAAGAACTCAAGTGGGTCACATACCTCGGGATATAGCAGTCCACCTTGCTCCTCTTCTTGATGCCAGAAAGGTCACTGTGGAAGGCGTTATCCACGACGGAAACCGTTTGTACCCTGAGTTTTCTTCGAAATTACTTTCTGATACCTCTTGTAGTGACGGGCCGTCGTGGAACATACACTCTAACAATGTCAGCCCATTTGCATTTTTCACTCTGTTATCACCAATGATAGATTGCCTGTAGGACACTCAAGATATATGGTCCCTCGGACAAAAGAGCAGAACTTGAACCGCGTTTGATATGGGCGACACCTGGAAAACGCGGTTTCGCTCCTAGGGCTGGTACCTCAACCGCGAGTTCATCTAGTCAAGTTGGACTCTCCGGTGGCTATGGTGCGAGTGGTTACAATGCCTCAGGGTATGGAGGATACGGAGGCGGTATGCCAGTACCTTTCCCGCCGCCACCGAGCTACTCTGCATACAGCACCTCCCGCCCCGCACCTCCGACCCAAACTCCGGAGCAACTTGAAAAAATTCGTAAACAGCAAGAAGCCTTGAGAAAAGCAGCCGAGCTCCGTGAAATGTTCAACACGTTAGAGAAGGTCAACGACGAGGGTAGGCGTAGCTCCCTTCTTGATACAGTGTGCAGCACCGAAGATATCTTGGACTTGCCACTACATCCTGAGCCGCCCGGTGTTGAGTCTGGTGACCTCAAAGTCGATCTGTTGAAGCATCAAGTGAGTTCCAACTGTGCACGGTTGTAATATAGCTAACGCTGGTTCAGAAACAAGGCCTACAGTGGTGTATTGAGCGTGAATATCCGGTTCTACCCAAGCAAGACACCGACAAGCCTGTCCAGTTCTGGCAGTGTAAGACGAGCGCGGTCGACGGCTCCAAGTTTTACTTTAACAGTAAGACCTATGTGCTTCATACAGAAATATCTATGGTGATACGGCTTCGGTTTCAGTTCCTACCAAAACACCTCAAAAGGCCGCACCACTTCTAGGGAGGGGTGCACTCTTTGCCGATGCTATGGTAACATCTTCTTACTTCTTTGCAAAGCGTATATTATAATGGACTATTACAGGGATTGGTAGAATATCCTCGACTGCGCTATATTCTTACACTCACGTTCTCTTAGGGAAAAACTCTCACCATGCTTGCGTTAATCATTGCTACGAAGAAGGACGTCCCCGCCGACTACTCGAACAGCACACTCGTTGGTTAGTTGGTCTAGTTCTTCCATGCTGTTCGGTTAGTACTCACTTCCCGTGATAGTTGTGCCATTGTCAGTGTTATCAAACTGGGAGAAGCAGATTCAAGATCATTGCACAGAGAATTCCCTTACTTGGTATACCTATTATGGCACTAACCGTGACAAACTCGGCGCGTCGAACCTGGCTTCTTACGACGTCGTCTTCACTACCTATCAGACGGTAACAGGTGAACATGTCGAAGCAGGCGAGACTGCCAACTCCAGGAAGAAGAAAAAGGTCGAACGCCCTTTGTTCGCTACACAGTGGAAGGTCTGTACTGGGCTACTTTCAGCACGTCCTTTCTGACGGATTCCCTAGCGAATCATTCTCGACGAAGGGCATTCTATACGAAACCCTAAGACAAAGATGGCAAAAGCTGTTTGTGCCGTTCCTGCTCAGAGGCGTTGGGTACTGACCGGGACACCGATTGTGAGTTGGATTGCGATTTTCTGCGGACCTCCAATAATGTTCGAGTCTATAGATCAACTCTCCCAGGGTGAGTGACCCCGATGCGGTTAGACATGTCCGACGTCTAAACGACACTTCACAGGATCTCGGCTCTCTCTTGACGTTCCTACGCATTTGCAATCCGCTGGATCAGGAGGACATGTTCAAGCGATTATTGATTCGTCCTTTGAAAGACGGACATCCCGAGGGTGTTGAACTTCTGAGGGTGAGTACCGATAAGCAACGTTAAGTCCCTTTCCTTGACACAGTTTTAGGCCTTGATGAGTCATATATGTATTCGGAGGACCAAAGAAGTAAGCATGTGCGAGCCTCCAAGTAACACCATCTAACTCGTCGTGAAAGATGCAAGATAAGGCTGGCAACGCATTAGTACCTTTGCCACCGGTAAGTTAGAGATTGGATGTTGGGGGGCTATGCGCACCGACAAATTCTGTGACCAGGTGGAAATGATCAAGATACCAGTCAAGCTCTCGGACGAAGCCAGGGTAAGGCATCCATCTTATAGATCCTCTTATATTGATCTCCTTCCAGGCCTTGTACGACGAGCTTGAAGCGCTCACGCAAAACCGACTCGAGACTCTTATGTCTAGGGGTGGTGCATCATTAGTGAGTATTCGAGTCCTTTTCGCATCAATTGATCTTAAACTATCCGATCATACAGTTCCAATCAAATGCGCTTGCGATGCTCACTCGGATGCGTCAGCTCGCTTTGCATCCCGCCCTCATCCCTTCACATTATATTGAAGAACTCCGAAAGGCAGACTCACGGGAGGCGCCGCCCGTCAAGACACTCTCCCAAGCCGAAAGATACCGTCTGCAACAGCGTCTTGCCCAAATGATTGAAGATTGCGAGGAGTGCCCTATTTGCATCAGTCCAGCCACTGACCCTCGGATAACTTCCTGCGCACACATGTTCTGTCTTGCATGGTCAGCCTTTCCGGCTAAACACGTCGATAACTTGCTCAATTACGCGTCGTTAGCATTCAAGAAACAATTTCTAGACAAGCAACTTGTCCAATGGTACACATCTATCTTACGCATCATTATTCCTTACTGACACCACTCACTAGGACCGGCGCTCACTTACAATGGGAGACCTCATTGAACCACTTCCCCCAACAGATTTGACTCAGCCACGCTTTCGCGAGGAAGAACCCGAGGAAGAGCTGCAGGGTTCATCCGCAAAGATTGACCAACTTGTGCATCTATTGCAGCTCACTCCGGCCGGAGAAAAGTCCCTAGTGTTTTCGCAGTTTACGGTATGTAGATTCGATTTATCTCTGTGGCTTTGCATCTGACAATTCACTGCAGAGCTTCTTGGACAAGGTGAGCTGGCTAATTCAGACATGTATCTAGTACTAATTATCCATAGATTGGAGAAGCGCTGCAAGAAAAGGGGTGCGTCGATGCAGTACTTCCCTGTCCTATTCTCATACGTCTTTTTGACAGCATACCTTTTGTGAGATTCGACGGTCAGATGTCTGCCAAAAGACGAGAGGAGGCTATCACACGTTTCTCGGTGCCACTCCAAGTCAGCCAGACGATCGCTAAACCTGCAACCACTGCAGACACAAACACTGCTGGAAGGAGTACTAGAGCAAGGCGCTCGTCTCGCAAGCTTTCTCTCGATCAGGAGGCCTTTGATCCCGAGGATGGTGCTAGAGAAGACGATGATGATGACTTCACAATGGCTACTTCTGAGGCCGATTACTCCGATTTTGAAGAGGAGCGACCGGGTCAGAAAGGAAAAGGCAAACAAAAGCAAGCTGCCGTAGACGATGATATTGACGATTTCGTGACTGCCACCAACGAAAACCCTGCGGTAATGCTACTTTCACTGAAAGCGGTAAGTCAAATTTATAACGTAAGAATTTCACGCTAACTGATTCAATATATGCAGGGTGCGTTGGGACTCAACTTGACAGGTTCGTATACCCTTTTGAGCACTGTTCACGGTAATAACATGCTACTTCATATGTGCAGTTGCAAATAATGTCTACCTGTATGTTTTCTGTTGTTGCACGATCAAAAAATTTTATTAACCTGTTCCTAGAATGGATCCGTATGTTTTTTTTTACTACCTAGGCACTGAATATTCACACCTCTGACATTTGGCAATTTGAACCGTATCGCTGCAGCTGGTGGCAGGTGGGTTTTCCGTGCAAGCTACATGAAAATGTCGTTATTGATTGGCGGCTATGTCACCAGGAAGGCATTGAGAGTCAAGCCATTGACCGAGTCAACCGAATTGGCCAGACTAAGCCGGTCCATGTGTACCAGCTCATCGCGGAGAATACTGTAGAATCCAGAGTGAGAGGCGCAAACATGGCGATATTATTGTATTCGTTATTTACCGTCCATCCAGGTTCTTGATATCCAGGAGAAGAAGAAGAACCTCATTAAACAGGCAAGTACTTGCTACTCAGCTGTAAATCTTAACCTTACTATCGTTGTTGGCAGGCCTTCTCTGGCATCAAGAGTACGGAAACGCCTCGACAACAGAAGGAAGCCAGGTTGCAGGGTATGAAAATCCGCTCCAAAGGAATTGCTACTGGCTAAACGCCACAATAGATCTAATTGAGTTGTTTGGGATGCGACAACAGGCATCACAATCCCGCTGAAAATAGCGCAGATAACCGCTCCCAATTTCTTGAATGGCTCGTCCCTTCCACCCAGTATTATACTCTTCAGTCATAATCGATCCTGTACATATCATTCCGCTCTGAGCGGTGTAGTCAAATGGCATCTGTCAATCAAAACTAATCCCAGTGATCAGAGTGAGTCATCAAAGATTTCGCCGGCGGCGAAGAGTACGAGGTTCATAAGCCCAAGGTATTATGTAGTGAACACAAAACATCTCTTGAATCTCAACCAACATCAACGCACCTTTGGAGTCGATGGCACCACACGACATAGTATTGGTATCCCGGACCGGTCGTTTGCAACTTGAACCAGCATCGGAAAAAAATGACGAAGCCAATGCGAAGCTACGAATGCATCCCGAGACTAGGCGATATCTTCGTTACCTGCCGGACAACGTTACAGCTGAAGACGCGCGCAAACTGCGTGAAAGCCGACTTGCAGATCCCACAATCCTGGAGTTTCACGTATACGTCAGAGATAAAGACGGCAGCGACCGATTTGCTGGAGGCACAATGATGTTCAACATATCAAATGAACACAATTCGTGCGAAGTGGGAATCATTCTTTCACCTGAGGTGCATCGTGGAGGCATCGCGACCGATGGTAAGATCGAGTCTTCTCTCGGTTCTTGCCAGCCTCTAGGCTCATGGAAACCTTCCAGTCTTTTACACATTGCTGTCATATATTTTCGAAGAGCGCAAAATGCACCGAGTTACATTCGAAACTGGAGCCGACAACTTGGCGATGAGAGGTTGGCTGGAGAAGGTAGCAGGTGCTCGATTGGAGGCGCAGCGACTAGAGTGTTGGGAAGACCCGGTTTCAGGAGGTTATAGCGATGTTACCGGGTATGCCATTCTGGCATGGGAATGGAAAGATCGAGTTAGAGAACGTTTGGAGAAGAGGTTGGGTGTCTAGCATGCATCGTTTCATAGAGCGGACGGGCAGTTGAACTCGAATGGAATTTAGAATTTCTGTTTGTTGCTTCAAAATTAAAGCTGGTGTACAATGGCATTCTTGCCAATCCGATGACGTGAAATATTCTACAACTTGAACAACAATCGGTCGAAAGAGCCCGCGCACTCATGTGGCAATCTGCGAGTGGTGGCCGTAATCAGATAGGTGCTGGTCAATGACGAATAAGTAACGCACTGCTGTCAGGTAGGACTCCGCGACAATACGTGCTCGGGCATTCAAGCTGAGCTTCATTTCGCTGATCTCTCTGTCGACATCCTCCATGAACCTAACCCGAAATGTTAGAAACAGCGAATCGGTAAATGACGGTACGGCCCACTGGATGATGAAATCAACGATCTTGTGCTTGAGCATGGTTTCGGAGTGTGTATTTGTGATTAAGAAGGAGATGTCATATCCCTAGGCGGGGCTTAGTCTATAGCCTGTCGCTGTAAGCATGGAGGAGGACATACTGGTACAGGTTTCCGCCGCAGTACAATGAAACTCTCTGCACGCTGCATCATGAATCGGGTGAACTTGTGACAGAGGATCCGCTCGATTTCGTCGGCCTGTTTGATCTTTATACTGAGCCGTATGGAGTTTATGGATGGTTCAATGAGGACACGTTCATTTTCGTTGCGGGAGATGATCAGAGGGTTGAGCAAGACTTCCTTGGATTTCCTGGTCAATTTGACAATGAGCATGATTGAAGCAATTAATCGAAGACAACTTGCCCAACTTCGACCTCTGGTTTGTTATGTCTTTCTACGACCTGGCTGTAGATGAGACTCGGACATACACAGCAATCAAGAGCGCCAAGTACCTGAGATGAAAAGTTCTCCAAGGTCAGAGCCGCAGTAAGAGTCGATCTGACCGCTGCGAGATATGGCCTAAGTACATTGGACTGAAGATTGTGAGTTGAGGAGAATGACAAGGAGAACTGGTCTTACCATGGTGGTCTGAGCGAATGGTGTGACTGTTACGACGCGACCTCTGTCACAGTCCCCACGTGCCGAGCGGAGCTCAAATTTTTTTCTCGACTACTGAACGTGTTACGATTCAGCCCTCTTTACTTCAATCCATCATGTCTGTTGCTGTTGGTCTCTGGTACGCGTCGTTCTTCTATCACATCATCTATGATACTTAATGCAATGTAGGACTCACGCGTTAGTGCCAGGAAAAAAAGTATCTATCCTGCCAAGTGCCGACCTCAAAATCACCAATGCTGCTCTTGGTCATGAATTAGCAGACGAGAATGGCAGGACCAGTGTCAAGCTCGTCTTCAGGAAGATCGTTGCTGACCAGGGCGAGGATGACGAGGACGATGAGAATGAAAGTGATGAAGTACCTACTTCTACAACCTTTGTCTGCTCGCTTACTCCGGGAAAGGTATGTAGTCCTTTTTCGACCCTCAGAGTATTCACTGATGTGCGGAATACAGGTGGAACAAGCTGTTCTGGACATTATTTTGATGGATGAGGAAGAATACCAATTTGAAGTCGCCGGAAAGAAGTACGTGCTGTTTGAATCTGCGCCCCCGATTTTCCTGACCAGTAGCCCATAGTACTGTCTATCTCACGGGGTATTACATTGGTCAGCAACAATCCATCGTGATACTCACTCGAAGCTGACTTTGACTAGACCAAAGCTCCGACCAACCTCCCTATGATATGGGAGACGACTCTGAGGACGACTTTGACGTTGAAGATGCCTATGACCTTCGTGAAGTCAGCTCTGATGTAGAAATGCATCCGGATGATCTTGACGGTATCGATAGCGATGCAAGGTCTGTAGTATTTTCCGTGGCGTCCTTTCCACTCTGACGTACATTATGTAGCCGTTTTGAAGAAGTTAAAGAGGACGCATCCGTACCCAAGGCAAGCAGCAAGCGTCCTCGCGACTCCGACGCTACGTCAGAAAAGCCTGCTTCCAAGGCAGAGAAGAAGAGCAAGAAGCAAAAAGTTAGTGCCGACGGTGAAAAGGCTGACACAGCCGACAAGTCCGAGAAGAAGGAAAAGAAGGAAAAGGCTAAAGACGACAAGAAGCCCAAGGAGCGCGAGCTTCCAGGAGGTCTCAAGGTCAAGGATAGTAAGGTTGGCACTGGGCCCGCGGCCAAGAAGGGACAGACGCTTGGAATGCGTTATATCGGAAAACTGCAAAACGGCAAAGTTTTCGATTCGAATACCAAGGGAAAGCCTGTGGGTGATCGTGATGCTTGTTTCCTCATCTCTGATTGACTAGTGAGATTAGTTCACGTTCCGTTTAGGTTCTGGAGAGGTTATTAAAGGTATGACATGTGTTTTTTTCCTACCATCAATCTGACATGCTATGTTCAGGTTGGGACGAGGGCCTAGTCGGGATTCAGGTCGGTGGTGAACGTGTTCTTACCGTTCCTCCTGCTATGGGATACGGCAAGAGAGGTACAGAAGACATTCCTGGCAACTCGACCCTCACCTTCGGTATGTGTTTCTACACCGCTTGGACTACCAAATCTCATAGTCTGTCACAGAGGTCAAGTGTGTCAAGGTTAACTAGGATCTTCGACAGGATGATCCTGCATCTCAAAAGTATATCTAGGCACCCAAATCTATGAGATTGTAGTCAGTAACTCAAACTTTGGATTGATAGGAAAGCAATGTGTTCCCATTTTTGGGCCCAATGATTGCCTGAATCTGCGCCTACCCTTTCTCGCTGAAAACCTCGCGAGTACTTCGTGTTATAGACTCTGGGTGAGGGATTAACATTTTTCTGTTCATATCCGGATAGGGGGGCCTACTATATGGGGCGTGCACAAAGACAACCTCCATCTAGACTCCGCGTGCGTTCGTCAGGTCGGCGAACATGAGAACATACTCTTCTTGTTGAAAACCGACACCGCTGGGCTGAAAATTGCTCCGCCAATAGGTTTTGAAGACCGTGGCGAACACGTTGGCTTGAAACGAGACTTGCACAGGTGATCGAAATAATGTTCCTCGCCAGAAAGAGATCTGCTAGTAACTTTTTTATTCCTCCGGCCGGCAATAAACGTTCAAACATTGAGTTCCTAAATGAAGCCCCATATCATCATGGTCCATAACATGCTTGTAATCGCAGTGGGAGTGGGAGTGTGAGGCAACCCAGCTGGGAGTTTTGAATAGGTCCATATCATCCCCATATCTCGTATTGCAAAAAGGGTTGTACAGAACGCGTATAGCAGTGCTTGTAAACTCATGATTCCACGGATCACTGTCTGCATCACTGTTCACAACTTTTTTGTTAATTTTCAGAAGAGCGTTAAGGTGCCATTGCCCAGGCCTGTGAGGGAGGCCTTGACTTTTGGCGCCTGGACGATCGGCCATTGCCGCCTACAGCCCCCGAATCGCGACGGTATCGTGTGCGGATATTACTCCTACACGGAACGATGCGACTTACGACAATGAATATCGAAAAAAACGGTATCGCGACTACCTGAACAGGAAAAGAATGATCGCTGAGCATGACTTGTGCTTGGAACTTGCACAAATCACACGAGGTTCGGTGGTGGAGACGCGTCTCGCGACATTGTGCGGCCAGGGTCGAGTCAAAGTCGCGGGAGAATAAGGACAACCAACACTTTGGCGCCTACGGCGACGCGAGGGTCGTATAAAGACTTCAGGCTGTTTGGCATTTTGAAGCATCACCAACCTGTTTCCAAGAGCAACAGGCAAGCCATCGTCCACAAGTCCCGCTAGTTCTATCTGCAATGTCGTACAAACCTTTGCCCAACGATATTCCTAACCCATTGATGTATTCTCTACGAGTTGCCCTATACCGAGGCGAATAGTTGGAATACATCATGGGCATGGAAGTCGTTGGGCAATGGGGCGTCGATATTCGCCAGCTAGGTCGGCACTCATTTCCACTTTCCCCGTCGTGTTTGCAAGTATCCTCCTCGTACGCAATCATGGCCACGTTACATTCTTTACCCATCGTTGCATTTCGAACTAGTTCCCGAACAAAAGGGTGACCGTTGAAATACATCATGGGAATGGAAGTAACTGGGCCATAAAGTACGTTTACTGCAATACAACGCGGCCATCATCCTTCACCAGATGTCATTCCTTCAACACCGTCGACAAATTCCAGCAAATCGGAGTAGGTGAGGTCTCCTGCAATACCATGTCTTCCATGAGTGAAAGGTGTAATAAAACCAGGCTCGTATTGCAGTATGTAGGATTATGGATACAGAAGTGTGTGACAATGTTGTACAACAGATAGAGAATACACCTAAGATGGTTGGTTAGCTTCCGGTAAGACATGGGGAGGTGAATGTAGGTGAATGTAGGATTCTCATAATTCAAAGGAGTCGTCAAATCCAGTTCAAGACCGGGTCAGACTCATTAAATCAGTATATATATTTTGGTTTAAAATCATCGAAAAAAAGATAGTCAAATGGAGACTCACAAAATACGCAAATTGAGACGAAGAGTTCAGGACCAAGAGGATTCGTCGTGAGAAGAAACGCGACATTCTGAAGAGGCCAGTATTGAAGCGGAGCTTAGAATCATCGGATTTTGCCGAGCCCTACTGTCATGGGAGCATCGCCTTACTAAGGGGGAGACGAAAGGCATTTATAGCCCATACTGTTCGAAATCGTGCGCTCCAAAGCAATCACTGTTTCTCTCGTGTCTTACAATGCCTGTTGAACTGAAAGGGAGCTGTCATTGCGGTGCTGTACGATTCACTGTGGAGTCTAGTACCGCGGTCCCATACCAAGTGTGCCTCTGCTCTATCTGTCGAAAGGTTGGAGGCCCTGGTGGATCAATCAACCTCGGTGGCCATTCCAAGTCGTTGAAGATCGTTCAGGGCAAAGAGCACATTAGGTTCTCATCTGACTCATCTTTGTCCATGCGATGCTGATTTTGGTCCTCGAATTAGCGTCTACAAAGCCGTTCTGGATAGGGACACTCCGAACGAAAGGAGGGCATCTTCTGAGAGGAACTTCTGTTCCAAATGTTCTAGCATGCTTTGGCTCTATGATGAACAATGGTACTTTGAAACCGTAGCTTTCTTTGAAGTATGCTCAAGTTCGATCATTTCCAGGCCGGAGCTCATCCATCCATTCGCGCAAGCTATCGATTCCCCACAACTAGTAAATCCTAAAAAGATGGTCAGCCAGCAAGCTAATTGCAAGTCAACATTTCTTCTCTGACTGCTCTGGTGCAGGTTTGCCTCAAACTTGTCGATAAACCGGACTGGGTCCGACTTCCTGAAGGTGATAAGGATCTGTTCGACGACTATCCCGCAGAATCGCTCGAGGGCTGGCACAAGAAGAACGGTCTGTATGTCGACTGAATTGTCTAGGAACTGTACCATAATCTCATTGAACAAGTGAATCCCAATAAGTAAATACCGAATATATCTGTTACGACAACACATTGATGACGAGTATCCGCAGACATTATATGGATAATCCTTGATAAAATAGCAGCAGATTGACTTAAAGCATACGATGGACAGAAAACGTGAGTTGAAAGAGATGCAATGAAAGCGATCCAAAACAATCTATGGGAGGGACTGTCAGAGTGACGCTAAAAAGGGGCATTACAGAAAACCACTTACAAAAATTACAAGGTTGAAATACCCAATGCCTCATGTTTACGATGAACGTCCAAGTTGCTCCCCAACATGCAAGTAGCTCAAGATCAGAGGGACCGAGCTGTTCTGTAAACAGTGCATCACTAAATCCTGTCCACTCCATGTTGGCGAATCAAGATGCGTCGACGTTGTATGCTGATTGGAGGAGCCGGGGCTGCTTCCCGCCTTCGTACCATTCATGGTATCCAGAGAATCCTGCACCTCGAGTCCATTCAAGCTGATATCCATCTCATTCCTCCCCGCTTTAGAACGATGATAGACTTTGCTTCGAGATTTTGACCGAATGTGAAGGGGTGCTGGACCTCGACCATTCGTTTGTCCACGAGATGGCGAACGATCCAAGCCGAGTCTTGGTGAGCCGTTAAAGCCCGTGTTATTTAACCTCTGGATCGCCTCTTCCATGACCCTCGCAGGTCCCGGCGGCGTGTAGGCTTCTTGCCCAATCAACGTTTCCTGTAGCACTCTGAAAGCCATGATCTCGATTGCACGATCGAGCCTCTGCATACCCGGTGCACCAGAAGAGAGCGGCGCGGGCACAGAGGAAGAGGCATTGTCGATCTGTCGACGGAGCGAGATCAACCACTGATGCCGTACTAATGAATCGTCTACACTGAACATATACCGGCGCTTTGTACCACTGTGGTTCAAGAACGCGACTTGGAATGTGTTTCGCATGAATGCACGCTCAATAGTAATACGCTGTGCAGGAGGAAGGCCTGAATACTTCAGAGCATTAGGTCCTGATCGACGAATAATAATGGTTTTGGGGCCAAGTGAGGTGCCCGTCACGCGAAACGCAGCCTCCGAAGACTTCGTGAAAGTCAACACTGATGGTTCGATCACCAGGTCTTGTCCATAAAGATGTATTTGGAAATGAGGATCTTGCTGAGGAATGCGAAGAACGACCGGTTCTGACTGCACCTTGTATGTTAATCGAGGAGGCAGCGGGCGTTTAATGGTGATGAGCGTCTCTGTCGACCCTGTCGCTTGGACATCCCTGGCATGGGACAACCGTTCTTCCCGGATGGAGTGGTAGATGTCTTCGAGCAATTCGTCTGACACGGTATATTTCGGATCGCATCTTCTGAAAGCATCCATGAAATCTCGGGCTGTGATATTCCTCCGCGGGTGTCCGGTCGGGCCTGCTTCTGAGGCTAGTCCACCATGAAGGAGGTCGTTTAGCTGGTTGAGACCGCGAACGAGTCGAATCGCCAGGTCCTTGTCATACGCTATGAACCTTGCATTTGCATCGTACCATCTGCTGGCGAACGCATCGAGCAAGTATTCCAGCGCACTATGGTTGTTGACCGACCGCGACGGAACGTGCAGTGAAAGCAAGAACGCTCGTAGAGCCAGGTCTACTCTCAGCCCGACGAATCCAAAACTATCCAAGTAGCTCTTTAGCACCAACTTGGATGTTCTCTGGGACAAGTACCCGCCGAGCTGTGCCCGATCCAATTCTATGGTATTGAAAAGCAGTTGCCCGAGGAATACAGGATCATCTGACATTCCGGTTTTGGAGAACAACGTGGAAATCGCATGATCAGGATCCTTCGCAAACTGATGGACAAATGCCCTAAGAATGGGATTACGAGCAACTGCGGAGAGGCCAGACGATCTGTTTTGGGAAACATTGCGGTCACCGTCCAGCCGAAGATTTCGAAGTTGAACGACGCTTTTCACAGTGAAGTTGCGTTCGGGTGTAGGTTTATCAAGTGCGGCATCATCGTCCTTGATCACTGGTTTTGCAACGACCAGTATATCGCTGAAGAGGAACAAAAACCGATCCTTGACTGTGTTGGCATTGACGACCTGCAACACAGGGGAGGACAACACTAATTTTCGTTCGGGCGTGTCTATCGCAGATGCCCAAGCCGAGCTCTGCTGGTAGAGCAAAGGTAGTTGCTCGTCGAGCTGCTGGAGAACAAGAGATCCCCTAGGACCTGCAAACGCAACGGTTGAATATTGTGAAGACTCCGATTCGGACGAATCTGAGGTCGAATGGGCAGGGTAATCGCTCAAAGATGATGATGGATCAGGCGTCGTGGACGACACGGGTTCTGGGTGTGACGGGAAGTATGGTGATTGCTGGTTTTGGGGAAGACGAGAGCCATCATCCTTTGGTATGGGTGACATTATCCTGTGCGCTCTAGGTGTCTTCTCAACCTCAGGTTGACCTTCCTTGATGGGAGGAGCTGGAGACATTGCAGGTGGTGTCATCGGCATGACTATATGGTCACGCTCTTTGTCTTCCAGCTTTGGAGATTGTGATTGTGATTTGGCAACATAGGTATTACCACTAGTATCGGTTGGGGTATTGCCGAGCTCTTCCCAATCCGTACCGAGCTCGTTGTCTCTCCGAATACGAAGGAGATCAGTAAGCGATGGCTTCTTGAGCGTGTTCCCATTCTCAACTGGCGGCGACATTGCTGGAGAGCTTGGTGATGACCCTTGCGACCCGAATATCTTTTTGTTCTTGCTAAGCCACTGCTTCACTCCTGGTAACGTCATCGGCAGTTTGACGGTGTTGGCATTGGGGGTAGAGGGAGAGGGAAGGCTGAAGTAATCGGGATTTGATGATTGAGATGAATGACTATGAGAGAGCGGTGGAGCAAAGTACTTTCCCAAATTTGAATCAGATGTCTGTTGCATCAATGGGCGTGAGGGTATGCTTGGGGTCGTCTGTGTCAATGGAGTAGCAGAACGGGGACCTTGTGAGGAAGATGAGCCTTCATCTGGACTGCTGACCACAAGAGCATTGATATCTGGTGTCGACGCTGATGCAGAGTGAAGACCTTTCATCCGGTTGCGCTCCTCTTGGAGTTGTTTCATCCCTGGAAATGGGAAGAGCTTAGCATGCTGGTACTTCGACATATCCACAGTCGAAGGCTGTGGAACTGGGGATGTACCATTCCTATTCGCAGGAGTAGGGGACACCGACAGAATGGAGTTCGACGCTGACGGCGACATTATGGGTGGTTGTCCCTGCTGGGTTGCAAATGTACTCCCACTCTCAGCCTTGTCGAGTTTGGGACTGGTCAGACTGGAACGACTTTCCCGGCTGATAGTCGAATCCGTCTGGTCTCTCCGATCTCTTCCTGAGCCACTGTTCACAATGCTGTTTGACCGAGAACGACGGCCTAAACTGGAGTTCGACCTGAAGGTATTTTTAACCCTCTCCCACGTGCTTGTAGTCCCCGACTCTCCACTTCGCTTCGATGATGCATCGTTGGTAATAGGCCTATCATCCAAGTCGCCAAATTCAGCGCTTAAAGGTGAACGTTCGCCACCTGGTGCTCGTGAAGCAATAGACAAGCGTGCTGGATACAACTGGGGAGACATCGAACCGTCACTTTCTCGCGGAATGGAAGTCGTTCCTGATAAGGCAGCGACCGAAGATGGCGAAGGGGGAACATATGAAGGAGTACCGTCCGGAGATATCTCAGAATCCAGCCCAAGATTCTGCGAATCTGAAGAAGCCCTAGGAGAGGTGTCGTCATAAGCGTCTGGCGGTGAGAACTCGTTTATCATTTGAGGTGATATGGCACGTTCTTCGTAGTCTGGTTCCTCTCTGTAGTTGTCATCGTCGTAGCCGTCCTCGTCATCATCGTGAATAGGCATACGGATTTCAGGGACTGAAATATTTTACGTGAGATAGCTTAAACGGAGAAGATATATAAAGACCACACGCACCTGGCGATGCCACCCAGCTGATTTCACGTTCAACGAAATCCTCGTAGTCCAAACGATCCCTAGATGTGTCCGCAGGGTACAATACCTTCTCTTCATCTCCCTCATCCCGCAGAACCCGTTCCTTGAGAGGAGTCCCAAATGGACTACGGGGAAAGTCATCCTCTCTAGATGGTGATCGCTGACTGAAATAAATGGGCACGCCAACATCCAAGTTTGTCGAATGCTCGTTGGAAATGTCAGATGGATCATCGGAACTATGAGGCACTCTCGATGCAAAGCCATTGTTCAACAGCCGTGGAGAGGCTCTAGGAACCGGTGGAGCGTCTGAGGGTATTTGCTCATCGTCTTCCTCTTCGACAAGGACACTTCGTCTCCTGGGACGTTCTTTCTCTCTGTCAGAGAAGTCGTGGATAGATACAGGTTGAGGCAGTGTTTGCGATACTCCAACCTGAGCAAAGGGACTTGGAACTCTAGGGCTGTGCGATCTGGAGCTCGGAGGTTCATTGGGCGTAGTAGATCGAGCACGACCTGGAAGATCTGGATAGAAGCCTAGTGAACTGGGGGGTAAAGGTGTAGGCGGCACTTGGGGAGTATTTGCGGATGCCGAAGCCCAGTCCGAGTCAGAGACTGGGTTTGCTATTGCTGCTGCCCCAGATGAGCTTCTGCGCCGCCGTCGTCGTCGTTTGGGAGTAGGTGATGGTGATGGTGCAACTGGTTCTTCAGGACCACTGATAGCCTCCACGTCGGTGTTATTGGCAGGTATCTTCGACCGTGACCCAAGAGTATCCATAAGCTTCTTTCGCACAGCACTCCTTTCACCACCGGAGACGGTGTTGGTGCGGCGGAATTTGCCCGATATTGGTGGTGTAGGAGAAGGAGAGGGCTCATATGTGTCCGTTCCACCAGTTAGCTTGTGCATTGCCATCATTCTGCCAACACTATGCGAACGAAATAAGCCCTTTTGTAGAGCTTCTAATGTAGGAAGAGGTGTAGGAGTCGAGGGGGAAGTCCCTGGATACTGAAATAGAGGGTTGTCTGGTGTCGTTGATCTGAGCAACATTGACCTCTGAACTTGGGACGGTATCGGTGAAATAAGAGGTGGTATAACGGGGATAGCTATCGGTGATGAAGGAAAACCTTCATCTTGAGAAGAGTCGCCTTGATTAAGAGAGTTTGGTGTTGGTGATTGAAGAGCTCTAGCTTTTCCTTTGAAATCTCTAGAGCCTCTGGATCGCGATCGCGACCGAGAACGACGTTTGGACCGCGTAGGTGGTGGGGTGACGGAAAGATCTTCGACCCTATTGTCTTCTTCAACCTCTACCTCTGCTTCGCCTACATCCTCATTTTCAGCTGCAACTTCCAACTGCCGTTCTGGGGGAGGCGTGTCGGTATCTGGCTTTGACTCTTCCTCTGTATTTCCCCTTTCGCCCTCGCTCACGCCTTCATTATGCATCGGAGGTCTCCTGCCATTCTCCAGTCTGGGTAGAGATGCGGCTCTCTTAAGCTTTGCTACGGCCAGCATGCGCTGTTCTCGCTCTGTGGCGAAGGACTGCTCATTGTCCATTGCAGTCTAGAGTCCTCCAGGACCTGAAATGAAGACAAAAAAGGCAGTCAGCAGGACCGAAATCGTTCATGAAAAAGACTGAACAAACGTTAAAGTCGTAAGGAATGGAATGAGAATGCTGCCAGCGCCAGTGCGGAGTACACGCCTCGAAACCGTCCAAAGATCGCCTGTAAATAGCATCAGCACCACGTGTCTAGGTCCCAAGACTCGCTTGCACAGTCGTACACGCTTTGTTTCCGATTCAGCAGGGCTCTTGTAAAAAAAAAGGTCTCTGAAGGAAAGATGAAGAACGACGATAGTGAAAGGTCAAATTGATAGAAAAAAAAGAAACAGGCGCGACGCCGAGGACTCGGCGACCAAAACAAAGCGCAGTCCAATTCAAGCAATTGTAATTTATTTTTATTTTTCAATTCCCAATTTGTGATTCTGGGATTATACGTCATCGCCATTTCACTACCATCACTGAACAAGTTGAACTCTGCGGTAGAACCAGCCTGTTACAATGAGGCTTCTTTAAATACGTAGGCATGGCGGAAACGTGTCCTCCAAACATATCTTTCAGCGCTGAAGGGTGGCCTGCACCCAAATACTCATCGCATCTTTCCCTTGTACCCCCACCATCAGCTCATCTGTCTCCAGGCCAACGATGCCTCACCGTACCCATCATATTCCTACCCAAACTATGCCTCCTCCAAAGCCAGAACCTAGGCCATCTCAGCCACCCAGAGGTATGCCATGGCAGCATATGGGGACCTTCACCTGGGTCGTCGAACAGGAGTATGTCAAGCTAGACAAGCACGGGAGAAACACCGAACAATGGATTCGCGAACAACAATTAAGGTTTCCAGAGGGACGAGCGCGTCATGAATTTGGTGAGCGGGTTCGGAGACGAATGTGGGAAGATATGATGCACAGATATGAGGCCGAGGCCGAGAGATGGATTCGCCAGGAAGAAGAAATGAGACGAGTAGCGGCGGAGAGGGAAAGACAACGTGCTAAAGCAATACAAGAGGAGATGAGACGCGCCGAGGAGCAGATGCGACAACAGCGTGAAGCTGATAGACGAAAGCGAACCGAAGAATATAGATACAGGAGACCGGAGCAGCGAACCCGCGACCGCTCAAAGCCTAGGGTAGACAAGTCCATTTCGGACAGCTGGAAGAAATACGAGGACCGCTGGGCAACTCTAGCGGCATCTTCGGAGCCCCTCACATTCGCCAACATACCCTGGCCAGTTGCCTCAGCTCCGAGGAGTCCAGAGCAGATCACATTATCCGCCATTTCCGAGTTTCTTCTCTCGCCACTGCATTCGCAGTCCTTGACGCGAAAAGACCGGATCCGGGCTGCCCAGCTCAGGTGGCATCCTGATCGCTTTCAGCGAATGATGCACCGGGTGCCTTCTACCGAGAAGGACATGGTTGTAGAGGGAGTAGGAGCTGTCGCCAGGTCACTGAACGAGCTCATGGGTCGAGAAAAATCTCACTCGAGACACCGTGTAAGTCGTCAAATTGTGTTTGCGAGAGTGCTTCCTGAGCAGATGTCCAGTGAAATCCAGGTTTCTTGTTCTGATGCCGGCCGTCAGAACGTCGACCAGTATGGCCTTATGAGATATGCATGAGTATGGATGAGAATATAACTGTATTAGTATTATAGACACGCACCGTATGTTATCTATGTAGCCCTTTGGTTCTGCTTGAATATGAACATGGATCATGAAAGAGATGACGAAGTGCCCATGCCGGCGGCAAATGTTCTAGCAAGGTCGGCGCTCGCCAATTTTTTCCGCTCTTTACTCAGCATTTCTACTCGACCACTATGTTCGCCCAGCTAAGACGCCTGCCTCTCCGTCGCTGTCTACACACCCAAGTCTCACAAAGTGCACGAACCAGAACCTTTAATACCCGTTATGGAGCCACTATTGGAGCTTCCGTAGCAGTTGCCTCGTATTTGACATGGCGTATAACTCACGGACAACACATTGCACTCGACAGTGAAACTAGCCTTGAAAGTGCGTGCAATTGAATCATAGAATCAAATCTCGCGTCTGACACGACATTCAGCTCCCAAAAAGGCACTGTCATTAGACGGTCCATCCTCCAACCCACCCAAAGCACCACCCCCGAAAAAGAAGCCCGAGTCTTTGCGGTCCGAGCCGGAAAGCTCCACTTCCACGACTACAAGTGCAACACAAGAAGGATCGTCGCCTCCAGAAAGTGAAAAGACCGAAGGCCAGGAACAGTCAGCGGAAAGTGAAGGTACCTCCGGAGGCGGAGGTGGGGGAGCATTCAACCCAGTCACCGGTGAAATAAACTGGGACTGCCCATGTTTGGGTGGCATGGCTTATGGTCCATGCGGGGAAGAATTTCGAGAGGCGTTTTCCTGCTTTGTGTATTCAGAGGAAGAACCCAAGGGTATAAATTGCGTTGACAAGTTCCAGGCCATGCAGACGTGTTTCCGGGCTCATCCCGAAGTTTATAAAGATGGTACGTTGGTATTTCTTGTTCCTCAAATGACGGTATTGATAACATCTGCAGAAATAATGGACGACGAAGAGGAATCACAGGCTCAACCAGAATCCACAGACTCGAACCCTGCAGCCGACTCACCAAAGGAATCATCGACGTCTTCAGCAGATCAGAAGTCCCCATCTTCGCATGCTGAATCTTCACAAAAAGATACACCCGCTACTCAAGCATAATCATACTATTTACCGTATTGTACATTCACCACTCAGTCGTACTTACATTAGACAACCCTCAGGAATCAAAGACGACACCCCTCTAACAGATCTGGGAAAGCTAAATATCCTGTCACAGAATCATGGCCAGCTGGTACAGTACATCCCCAGATATCCAATTGACAAGTGCGACTACACACGTGAAGAGCCAGCTTACCTTGGCAATGTTTATAGCGCGGCGAGGACCGCATTGTAAGCAGCCTTGGGGTTGTAGCTCCTGTCGAAGAGTGTTGGGTTGTCATCTGCTCTCCAAGAATTTGCGTCCGAGACGCCCCAAGAGGTGACGGAAACACATTGAGGAACTCATCTCTGAACGCCTGTGTATTGACAAGTTGGGGGGGGTTCAAGGATGGCGATTATAGGCAGGCTGCTCAAGCGCTCACGTATGGGCGGCTCTTGGTCTCGCGTGTCTCTTGCTCCTTTACCACCATCATGTCCTGCTCGTCTTCTGCCCGTCGCGGTCTTCTCGCCGCCTTTTGCTCCTTTACCACCATCATGTCCGTCCCCTGCTCGTTCTCTGCCCGTCGCGGTCTTCTCGCCGCCTTTTGCTCCTTTACCACCATCATGTCCGTCCTCTGCTCGTTCTCTGCTCGTCTTCTCCTCATTGTACGCCGTCGTCGTTTGCAATCGCATCGTCCTTTTGCTCATGTCTCACTTCAGGCGCCTCACGTGGTTTGGTTTGGGCAAAGTAATCTGCGTTCATGTCGTCGTCGTCGTCGCCGTCCTGTCTCACCTCAGGCGCCTCACGTGTTTTGATTTGGGCACAGTCAAGGTCAGGTTCGTTGTCATTTTCGTTTGGCGCTAAACTGTCTCCGTCGTCGCAGATCTCATGCATTGCCTCGTCGTTGTCGGTCGTTGTCGGTCGTTGTCGTTCATTCAAGATTGCAGCGCAACGTCGTCCTCCCATTGCCTTTGGGCAGTCTTACTCTTTGCTTCGGCAGTCTTACTCTTGCCTTTTCTTACTCCTTCTTACTCCTTCTTTTACCCCTATCCTACTCCCCAGGTGAGCGTATCCTTTCTTTTCGTGTTCGTTCATTGATTCTGCCGTTTACAGGAGGCAGGCCCTCTTACCTTACACTTACCTTATTCTTATGGTTTTTTCGTTCTTTTTCTCGTTCTTTCCCGTTTCGTTTGTACGCCCCTTCCTTCCTCGGGTCCCGCGTGCTCGCTTCGCTCGCACCCTCACCCTACCCTCAGAGGTAGAGTTGTTTTCAGACTCTGCATTTGATGGATCTATGTACGTTTGTAACCCCAAGTAGAAGAATCCAATCATTAGGGTTTACACCCTTGCCGCGAGTAACGCTACAAGTGTGACTGTCACGACGCGCTCTTGTCATGTCCCATCTTCTTCGCCAACTCGATGAAACTGAGGATCAACACCTCATACGCATAAGGACGTCGTCGCGACCAGAAACAGCGCGTCCCTTGGATCCATACGCAAAGCTACCAGGAGCGTTGCACATCCTCGATGCAGCAAAAAGACCTCTTCCCCTTTCCCTCTTTACCAACCAAGCTCTGTCCCTCATCACAAACAACCTCACTTCCCTAGTCGATTCACAAGGCATTCTCATTTACGACCATCCCAGGTTCCCTGATGAATCATCCCTCGACTACCGTCAGTGGATGACTGCTTATCAACGCCTCATCCGACTAGTATCAATGACGCGTACCGACGACGTGGCTTCATCCTGGCTCAAGCAAACTTTTGAATATCTTGATAGTTTGGTTGAAGAGGAAGGGTTTGAGCTTGTGTCGGAGGTGGATCGGAAAACGAGAGCGGCGTATTTTCTGACGCCGACACCATTCAGCCAGCTAGCGTTGCAGCTGGAGATTCTCAAGGCCAAGGTGTCGTTTCCGACTGGGCAGACTGGGAACGCAGAACGCAACCCAATCTGCCTCATTTGTATGCGTTCCCACCATGCAAAGGACTGCTCATACGAGACGTTTCCCGACGGTTCACCTCTCAATGCAAAGTGGAAGACTTACCAAATCGTCAGCAAGGATGGTGTCGTCCTCTGTACGAGCTGGAATGTCTCTGCTAGCTGCAACCACGGCTCCAACGTCAAGCATAAATGCACCTTTTGCCTTTCCTCACATCCTGCCATCACCTGTCCGAGGCGTAATTAGGACACCCTATTCCCCAGCATCGTTTGACCAGTTCTTTACTCGCTTTCCCCGTTTACATGAGCAGTTTCCAAACCTCATCAGCTACCTCACTCACGGCTTTCCCATGGGAATCTTTTCGTCTCTCTCTCGCAGCATCATTCTCCCCAATCGCAAATCAGACAATCATATTATCGCTCGTTATCTCCTACAAGAAGTCTCCGTCGGTCGCATGACTGGCCCCATGTCGCTCTCTCAGGTTGAGCAAGAGCTGGGCTTTGTTCATGTCTCACCACTCGTCATTATTCCTGGAGACAAGCCACGCGTTTGCGTAGACTTGTCAGCTGGACAGCCGTCAGTGAACTCCTTCACTGATCCCAGCCTACGAAAATCGCGATATACGTCTCTACAAGAGATTGAAGACATGGTAGCCAACTCACCTCCGGGTACCATGGCTGCAACTCTCGATATCAAGGAGTTTCATCGTACGATTCCCATCCTACCCTCTCACAAACACCGCTACGTCGTTCAAGGCTTGCCAGGCGAATTCTACATCAACCACTGTGTCCCATACGGTGCCTCTTGTGCAGAGAGTCATGCCGGTCAAATTTCCGAGGCACTTGTCGAGATTTGGAAGGAGATGGGCGTCGGGCCTGTAACAAAGTGTTCCGATGACTTTTTACTCCTCTCTTCACCACCACATACGTTTTCCCGAGAGTCAGCGCTGGCAATGGTTCAAGAATTGAGAATACCGTTCCATGACTTGACAGATAAAGGTGAGCATGACAAATCTTTTTGTATATACTCATTGTTAATGATACCAGGTTCACAGTTTGGCTTTACTGTCACGTTCTATGGTCTAGAGTGGAATCTTGCTCAACGAACCGTCACTCTACCCGAACAAAAGCGCCTTTCATACCTTGCTCAGGTCAACGCCATTCTCTCCCACAAGTCAACCGACATTCACCGCATACAGTCATGTCTTCACGAGCTCACCTTTGTCTGCCATCTCGGACGCTCATACCTTCCCTCTCTTACAACCCTCTCCCAACAAGCCATCGACGATTTACGATGGTGGCAAGCTCAGCTCTCAAACCCAATCTCTCGACCTCTTGCACCACGTCAAACACCTGTTGATCGTGGTATCAGTGTAGATGCTTCTACCGAATATGGTATTGGCATCATTATAGATGGTCAATGGAACGCTTGGAGTAGTTCAGGTGACATTAGTGTTCTTGAATGCTTTGCTCTCGAAGTTTTGGCTCATTTGCTGGTACACCTTTCCTTTCATGACATTCACTTGCAGGTCCTTTGCGACCATCAGGGAATCATTCAAGCTTTTGATAAAGGACGCTCCAATACCTGTGTTATTAATCTCTCCATTCGTCGCATGTTGTCTGTATTAAATTCCCGCAGTGTCTCTCTCGCTCTAGTGTATGTACCTTCTCTTCTTAATCCTGCCGATGCCATTTCTCGTGGTCTAGGAGATTTGGCATATAGACGTGTTGTTGACGACTTTATACTTCCTGTAGAATTAGGGCTGTAATAAATCACGGGTTTTTTCGTTCTTTTTCCCGTTCTTTCCCGTTTCGTTTGTACGCCCCTTCCTTCCTCGGGCCCCGCGTGCTCGCTTCGCTCGCACCCTAACTCCTACTTGCCTTTTTGGGACTGGGACTGCGCCCGCAACCTAGCGCCAAATTCCCCAGAATGGAAACACACACTTGCACACTCCCACCATCATGACCGGCAAGGAACCTGTTCTCCTTTTGTGCAATCACTGTACCAAGTCCAAACCCGCAAAGGAATTGGGTTATTGTGAATGTTTCACTAGCCTATACTGTGTAAGCACCTCTTGCTTTAAAGGTCAGCTTATTAACTCTTGCCCCCACTGTAGCGCCCTAGTATCGATCCAGCAAAGGCGCATGATAAGCAATACATGAAGAAAATCAAAGCCGAGGTACAATTCTGGTCATCCAGTATTTCTATAGCTGACCTTTTCTCTCTCTCTCTCTCTCTCAGTCTTGTCAGGCAAAGGATCGCGTCGCACACCTGCACATTGGATGCTATCGACCTGAGAATCCAGTCGATAGCGCGATAGGCAAATACCTTGTCCGCAATGAAGTGCAGATCCTCGAGCTATTGCAGAACAAGATAGAGTCCTACCTGGCCGATCCATCCTCACCCGTCCTTGACATTCAGCAATTCTTTGAGCAAACGCTGTTCACCTTACCAATGAAGCATCGATGGGCCGGTGACCCTACCAGCAGCTATAATATCCGATATGATTATAGCACAGTAATCATTGACCGCGACAACAAGGCTACGCCAGAGGCAAAGACATTTGCGAGAAAGTTGTCCGCCATGATGGATGGTCGTTGTCTAATCCGGGCGTCTATTCGCATCTTCTCTGACAATGGAACAATCTATAACGTCGACAAGCTATGGGCTGTGGAGCTACACTGGTGCGACGATTCACTACTATTTGTCGATACACTCTTGACTCTACATCAACAGTGATTCCGAGTGATAAAGTTATTGTTATTCATGTCCTATACACATTTGAATGGAAATCAAGCGATGTTTGCAGTCATGTGATGATCGCTGGCGGCGATGGTCATGTGACCGTCCAGGCTGACCCTTTATAGGAAGAAGCTAAACCCAGTTTTTGAGGTCCGTCTATATGTGGAGTCTCTGCAGCATGTATGAGCCACTCGCAACAATCTCAAAAGAAGCCTCACCTAAAGGTTTGGCAATTGATTCACAGTGGCTCTGTATAAAATCCGAGGTTTGGGTCATGTGACCATCTCCGCCGGCGACCGTCACATGACCATATGGCCTCGGAAGTTGGGAGGAATGATGGAAATTCCGGTCAATCATGCCACCATCATGCAGTTTGTCTGCATGCCATTGTAGTCGCTGGTGACATTAGCACCTTGGTGTAGTGCAGCTTGGTGTAGCGCAGCTTGGTGTAGTGGGTGGGGCATTGTAGAATTTCACATGTTTTTCCTTTTTTTTTTCATTTGGGCAAAGTCAAGGTCAGATTTGTTGCGCACAGACCACCCTCACGAATTATAAAGAGGCCAGCTCTGCCTTTCCATCTCATTCATCAACCACCACCATCCTCTTGTGGTCATCCTCACGCCCTCGCCGCGTCTTTGTTGTCCTCGGTGTCTTTCTCGTCCTCACTGCTGTCCCTCCCTCACCATGTCCAAACGAACCAATACCGGCAGCAGTGACCCAAGACCACTGAAAAAATCTTCCTCCACACCTGCACTTGGCAGCTTGAAGAACGTTCTTGACGAGGTCCGGGAACTTCACGTCCAGGCCAAGGCCAACCACGATTCCCACACGGCCAATATCACTATGGAGAAGGAGAATATTGAAGGAAGAAAGGCAGCACTAAAGACAGAGTATGAGCTTTTAAAGGTGAAGCAGGCGATTGTACAAATGGAGAATGCGACCGCCCGAATGAACTTGGAGACCGCGAAAATGATGCAAGGGAACAAGGAAAATGGTGAGCATCACTTTCTTGTCTTGATCCACTCCATGCTAAGGACTGTGCCAGGCTTTTTTCAAACCAATCAAGAGTTGGGTCTCATGACTCCGGAATCCCAAGGTCTTCCATCCCCCACCATGGATTTACCTCAAGTACCACAACAACATTGGGGTGGCGGGTATCAGCAGTCTTCTGATGGATCTTTGTCTGGGTGGAATCAGTACCAATCCTGAGTGTATAACTAGAGCATTGGATATCAGTTATAGTGTTATGGCTCGTAGCAGTCTTTTGTGTCCACTTGTACCAATCTCGTCTTTCCAGTGTTGTGTTCCTGTCTTTTGTGTTTTCATGTATCATACCAGTGTTCAGTTCCATACCAGTGTTCAATTTCCAATTACCTGTCCTCACATCTGTTCCAACCACAGCGCTTAGCACTTGCCATTTTCGGCATTAGACTGCGGGCGCAGTAATTGACAGTCCCCTTGTACCACCCACCACCATGGCCATCTCTCGTGAAGAAATCCTGCAGAAACTTGACAGCATCATCAATGATTTTGCAAATCAGGATGCTGTATCCTCCCAAGAAGACGTCAATGAAGAAGACTTTACCAATGAATGTACCGAACATCTTGACACCCTCAGCAAACTCGTCAATACCAGATTCCCCACCCAATTCATTGACATTGGGTCTCCACTACCTCCGCCTACTCTCTCTCCACAGCTACCATCCATAGATGACGAAGCAACACGAAGAATTGATCTCATTATCCAAAATCCGCTTGCCAAGGAACCAATTACCAAGGCAGAGCATTTGGAATATCTTGAAACCAGTAGAGGCTCCCGTGAACAACTCGAGGATGCAGCGCTAGGGAGGCTACTGAGGATTTACGATCCTCATCAGACCTGGGCATGTTATTCTCTAGCACCGGAACTTGGGAGTCTAATCAATGTACAGGCTGAACTCATTGATATTCATCCCGTGTCTCCAACCGAAGCTCTCAACATATCAGAGGAAAGTGATCAACCTCTAATAGAGCTTACGGACATACATATAGTGCGTTTTTTTTTTTTTCGAAAGATGTGTCATTCCTTATACCTCTCCAGCGGCTCTGCAAGGTCACCAATTCCACAAGAACAAACACATTGGAGTACCATGCAGCACGCACACTTGGAACCATCTACTTTGCACATACTTTCAAAAAGTACACGTCTGGGAAGGGCGGAGATAAACGCAAGCAAGAGTTTTACGAGATGTGCTTCATAGCGTTCAATGAGCATCTGTTTGAAAATGTTGAGGGGGAAGAAAGGCGCCTTATGATTCATACAGAGCACGAAAGAGAGTTTGAGGAATGGAAGAAGAAAAATGCACTAGACGTCGCCGGTAGGAACCGCCTGTTGAAGGTGTATCATGCGGTATGGGTCATCTCTCCAACAAGCTCTGGAGCTTACAACTCTTCTAGCTTGGATATGGCATATTTCTTGATCCATTCTGGCGTCCCGATAACCTTCACAACAATGCTCGAACAGTGCCATTCAAGCTCCTTCTTGAGCAGCTTCCCACTCGTATTTCCAGGAATCAAGACTCTGTCACTCAGACTGAGGCCACTGTCCGGGCAGTTATGGGTGCAATGGGAGGAGGTTTCTTGAAGGACTATGACGATTTGATTGCAATCTATCCCAGCCACGTTACAGGTGCCACTACTACCTAATCATTGGAAACATCTTCGGGATCAATTACTTTACTTGGGTACTTTTTCGAGAATACAAGAAAGGAGTTTGCAAAATCAGGGTGGAGGGCATAGAGAATATCATGCACACAGCGGAAAGTAGACGTGGGAGATTGAACTGGATATGGAGGTGCCGATGGCTGTGTGAAATCATGAGCTGCTTCAGAGAGGGTGTCGATGATGGATATGAAAGATTTAGTGCGTGAATCGTTGTCCATGTGTTGGATATCCCAGAAGGGATCTAGAAATACGCCGGGACCAAGCTGTCCAGCAAAAATCAGCGCAAGCTGCGAAAGCCGACGAGTGTAACCTACTGCCAAATAAACCCGTTTCAGCCTGTTGCGCCCGTTCAACAAGACTGCAATCTTCTTCTTCCAGGTCGTGTATTCTTCCTGCAGATGCCCAGCAATCTCTTGCTCTATCTCTGCCGGAGTAATGCCCTCAGCCCTTGCATGAAATAGCCCTGGAGAGGTTTCAAAGAACAGTGCGTAATGAAAAAGTTTCTGGTACGCTCTTCCTCCTGGGCCAGATGTGAATCTTTCGTAACCAAAAGCAAAGTCCAGTTCTGCCAGAGTACGAGAGATGTGATATTCGAGGCGCTTTTTGGCTTCACTGTGGTCGAGGGCAGACAAGGTCTAAATGACTGAGAGCTCAGCTATACCATAAGCGAATATTGGAGGTCATACTATGTGCATTTCAACTAGCCTCTTGCAGGGACTATCGTGTAAGAGATCTTGATGGAGAAACTTCATATACTGGGGTGGATCCTCGCTCGACCAATCCTGCGTCATGATATTGACAGCCGCGTGCTGAAAGAGTTGAGGGACTATGCTTGAGGGACTGGTGGATCTTACGCTTACCCAGTCGCACTCCTCGTCCAAACCTCGGACAAGCCTAATGAAAGCGCTATCTTCTGATGCCTCTCTTCCTTCCTTATCTGCTCTGCCAACGAAAGATAAAAATTCCTTGTCCCGTACGACGCCCAAAGTAAATGCAGAGGTGAGAATAGACCCGACGCGCGCTTTAGTC
Organism: Paramarasmius palmivorus; assembly: GCA_037176845.1. Classification (NCBI taxonomy): domain Eukaryota; kingdom Fungi; phylum Basidiomycota; class Agaricomycetes; order Agaricales; family Marasmiaceae; genus Paramarasmius; species Paramarasmius palmivorus. The sequence continues at coordinate 737,018 of JAYKXP010000010.1, read as the reverse complement.
TTGCTAGCAATAGCATCAAGTGGACCTGAAGATGCGGTTGGTTCAGATGCATCTGTCTCTTGATTCGGATGGTTTTCCTGAGTGCGCTGAGTAGAATCTGGAGATGGTACTGCAGGAGTCTTCTTGAGTCTTGTACTTCTGGTGCGAGTTCTCTGACACGGCATAATAGTTGGAGGCTTCAACATAGTTCGCAATTCCTTTATGCGATTCTTGACATCTTTTGCGAATTTTTTGGAAGCAGGGCTGCCGGTAAACAAGGTGGGCCAGGAATCGGTAATGGTTCCGACAAGATCTTGAAATTCCTCCAAGAGTTGGGTGCGATTGACAGGCGGCATACAGGAAGAGAGCCAAGTTATTTTGGCGCTCAAGACCCTTTTACAATGGAGCCATCATCTGAAATCGACATTGTCTTTCAAGACCTCAATGATCTCTGGGACGAGTTTTTAGATCTTTTCAATGACTCCAAAAACCATTACAAGAATTTCAAGCCCGTCAAAGGCCAGGACAATAAAGGATCTGGTGTCCCATATTCCACGCATGCTCGAGGCGGTCAAGACCGGTCATCAACCTCGACGCATGAAAGAAGCAGGCTATCCTCCTCTTGAATGCACTGATCTTGCAAAGGCTGAAAAGGTCAGTGTGTCCCCATCTCTGTATCTGTGTAACTCACTATATTTGGACAGCTCGGAGAGAAGATATGCGAAGTGAATAAAAGGTATCAAATACTCGGTAAAGGCGGCTTGAGAAAATCCCGCTCTCCTCAACTTGAATTTGTACATGCAAGTAAACCCCCTTGTCTTCGAATTGACCACTCACACATAGTCACAGAATCATCCTCGCGTTGCGACTTGTCACCAGGAGCAAGAGCGATTATGGTCCACCTATCTGGAGCTCTTCAACGAAGCAGGCCCGATGGTTACAGGAGAACATGATGCGGTGCATTTTGACTTTATGAAGTCTATAGCCAATGGCAGTATCCCTCAGCCTGTGTACCTCTCTCAAGCGTTGGAATGGAATGATATGGAAGCTCACACACGATGCGATGAAGTAAGTCAAACCACTGTTAGTGCCTCAAACGGTCATCCAATGATATTCTCAGATAATTGCACAAATGAAGCTTGCTGAAAAAAAAATGAAAGCCGCTCTAACTACAGCCCGCAAAGAGTATCGCAAGGTTAAGCAGGATGTACCAGGTGATAAACCAGAGTGCCGAGGAGAGCAAAGCGGTGGAGATAGTGATGTGGCTGGTGAGGGCGATGCAGGTGGTGAGGGTGACACAGGCATGGCAGAACTCCTTCTCTTTGATACTATAGTCCTATCTCTTTGATACTGTAACACTGTAGCCATTTGGTACTGAAACGTTTCCTTGCAAATGTAGAACTTTTTTGAGCGCTCGCCTTTCCCAAAAAGGAACTACCTCCTCTTTGCGCTTGACTGCCATGGATCCCAACGGTGAGAGTGTATATTCAATATACTCAACCTCCACTGTAACTTCTCGACAGACTATGTGGGACCTTCTTTACTTCCCCAACAACAGGATGCAAATCAGTTATCTCGGCGACGTATACATATATCCTCGGTCATTGTTAGCAACTTTTTGGCACAGCAAATTCAGGAGAACGAGTCCACAACATCCCAGGAAACACTTGCAATCCAAGCACAGGCCAATTTCAATGCACAAATTGATCAATTCCTTGCAAACGATGTCACCTCATCCGAGAGTCCTGGAAACAGAAAAGCTAGATTGCGAATAGAGGGTGACTGGCGCATCTTTCTTATAGGGAGAGCTGAAGAGCTTCGCAGAGAATCAGCTGCCCTCGGGATCACTTTGTCTTCATCTATCAATGACTTGAGCGATGAGACTGGATTATTGGACATTTGGCGCCCGGACGTTGTCAAAGAGTTTGCTCCGAGATTTATGCCTTGGAGAGTATGTCCTCTGTGTTTTCCTTCTTTTTGGTCTTTTCTTGAGACTGATTTTCTTTTCATAGCTTGGTATCGCCAAAATCAGACCCGGACGCACTTGCATAAAGTCTCGCACATTGCTGTCACTCTTGACATTGTTTGTCACTTGTATCGTCAGATACTCTAGGACAACCCAGTCTCCCAGAGCAGGGGCTCTTATCCTTACAGATGGTGGTCTCTACATGTCTTTAAAGGACATCACTGTGTCACGTTTGTGTTTTATATCAACACCCTATCTTGCTACCTACTAATCATTCCCCATAGTTATCAGAAAGCACCAACTAGACCGATACACAGATCCTCCAAAGTTCTATGACAAGTGGGAGGTGCAACTGATGGTCAACGCTGGGTTAACTGATTCCGAAAACCGCGAGTTTATGCGGATTCATAATGTCGGCAAATGCACCTTGTCCTTGACAACCTTCTTTATTGGCACCCGTCCAGGTTCGATAGGGCCATCCGAATTAGAATATCTTACCCAAGGCCAGGTATAGTGTTTCGCTTCTCAGCTATTGCCCTAATAACCAGTGTTTCTGTTCCTAGTACATGCGTGTCGAACACATTAGGATATTCAAGCTCGGTGACTCCAAGTTCAAGATTGTTCTCTATATCACAAACTATAAAGTACGTACATAAAACCAATTTTTATGGGGTATGAGCTCACCAAAACAACAGGGCAACAATCAGGCGAAAGGAATCTCCCAGCGTTACGAGTTGGAATCTGTCCAACTCCCTCACAATATCTCACTTTGTCTTGTCATGTACTACATTGCACACATGTTTATGCAAGGGTATCTTCATCCGAAATACAAGGTTTGTTTGGGTTGATACTCTTTTGGTCTTCCTCTACTCAGATCTGGTCAGAATATTCAAGATGTGTTGCAAGAAACCCACTCTGAAATAGCTCGCAATGAGGCTTGCCTCAATTGCCCATTGTAAGCACAGTCATCATCTATCGCGATGTAAAATCTGATGCCATTTACCTAGATTTCCAAAACCCACCAATCCAAAACTCCCAATGTCTTCTCAAGCGATTTCCAAAGCAATGTCTGACTTGGCATACAAAGCAGGTCTGCCCGGCGGAGGAGCATATTCTCTTCGTCATGGTGCTGGCAATGAGGTGAGTCCTTCTTTGACTTTTAGAAGCTCTAATATTTATAATTCTTAGTACGAAGACATTCTCGGGAAACAAGGGGCCAGGATGATGCTTAATCACATATCCAATGACACCTTCTACTCTCACTACTCAAAGACAGTGGGAAACTATAACCTGACACATCTTAGACTGGGAGAAGTCAAGGCTCCAATGTCCCACTTTGTGAGCCGTCCCCAGCAAGACCAAACCAGAGCGGCAGTTTTTGCAATTCTCTCTCGGCAGCAACAGATGCCGGACAAGGATCGTCTTACCCCAGTAAGTCCCACTTTTGCTCCTCATCCATGTTTGAACCAACATTTGGTGTATTAAGGGGGAAATGCAAGAGGCAGAAGAAAGAAAGAGACTTGATGAGATCTGGGAGCGCTACCTGCCACTATTCGGAGAGAGCAAGGCCTATTATCTGTCGAAAAGCCGCACCCTGCAGACAGCAAAACAGCTCATGGAGGAGGCGCTGAAGGGAAAGGAGGGAGAAGCTTCTGCAAAGTTGATCGCTGCGGGATACGATCCCATCTCATGCTCTGATATAAAGAGGGCCACGGAAATTCTGGCAGAGATGGAGAACCTTTGCGGCGTCATAAAGAATCTGGTATCAAGCAACTCTGGTACTAAATGGCAGGCAGTAAACCACCATCAGCACCGTGATAGGCAACAGATGGTCCTTCGTCAAGAGCAAGTCCAAAAACAAAGGCAATTTGTCAAGGTGAGTCATGGTATCCTGCTCGCACTCTGCATGCCTAATATGATACACCCAGGACGATGTTAGAGTCCAGTCACATATGCAGGATGAATCTCGCCTCTGGGAGTCTTTCATCGTCCACTTCAATGAAGTCCACAAAGCATATCAAGGAGCTCGGGGAATGAAATTGGCCAACAAACTTGTCGAACATGCTGGCCATATCGACCTCCAGCTAGTGCGAATTCAGCGGCAGTATGCCAAGGGCGAATCTCCTGGGCTACAGTGGGCAAGTGAAGGATCAGAAGCCAAGGCAAGAGAAGTATGTGATCTAGCACCACGCCTGGACTGTTTTCCTGACCCATTGTCTCTTAGATTCTCACCGAACTTCAAATTTTTTATGATGTCAAGAAATCCCTCGAAAACAAAGCCAGAGGCTCTTTTCGAACCACAACCCACCACGATGTCCAACAACAGTACAACAAGGGACTAGTAGTGACGCACACACAAGTACAAGAAACTTTGAAAGAGCTGGAGAGACCAGACCCGCTTGCTATCAATATGGGATTTCAGGCAAAAGGTCTGTTCTAGATTGAGGACCAAAGTCTCATATCTGAAACCTTGTTTATTGCAGAAAACTCTGCAGCATCCACCAGTGAACATGTCGAAGCTGTGGATTTTGATGATGACTTGGTAGAAGACTGCAACACGGAGGGTTCAGCTGTTCACAAGGACATCAATTTGTTACTCAGGAGCCATGGATTGCCCACTGCATTTGCTGCATATAAGGAGGAGGTTCGAGATGATGACGAGATCATTGTTGAGGGAGAGATGAACCTGTCCACACTGGAGACCGTCGAAAAGCAATTTGTAGGCCGGTACCTCCCTGAGTTCAACAGTATCTCCATTGGCGATGTTCAGCGAGAGTTCCTTCACTATCTCCTCACTCCATTCCTCTTCAATAAAGCATTAGATGAAAGTCAAATTGTGCCCGGTGAGTTTTTTTTTTTTTTTTTCAACTGTATCCCGGGACTCAATGTAGTCTCGAGGCACCTGGAAGTGCCCATTGTGTCCCAGAGTGCCATGGCACACTGCTCCAATACCGACATATAGCTCACGCGCTGGCTTAAAGGCCCATATGTGAGTCCTCATTTCACTGCCATTCAACATTTGACCTAATAGTGAGTGTAGCACTATTCAGCACTCGGAATGGCATCAGTTGGAAATTGAAATTGAATATGAAAAGGATAGATTCAGATGTCCGTCTGGTGATTATCAGTAAGTGAATCGGTGCATGATAATGACTTGCCGTTGCTGATGCAACGTTCGTGTAGCGGTATTTCATTGCAGGCTGTCAGATTGCATATGATATCCAAATCATGCAAGGACAGTCACAAGTGGATGACAATCAAGAATTATAATTCTTCAACGACACTTCATCCAGGGGCGCAGCATGAAGGTGATTCCAAGATAGAGAAGGACAGAGAGGTAGATTCCTCTATTGAAACAGAGGATGATGTGATCGAGACTCTGAATGAGACTGTACATTATTTAGTTCTGTAGATTTTAAACCACACTTTGGCATTTTGCTCACTGCTCGCTTGTACACCCAGTTGACTGGCATGTGATTTCCCACGCCAATCTCCCTTTGACCACCATGGTCGAATCATCATTTGTTATTGCAAGTATTTTCATCTCCCCTCTTTTCACTCACCAGTCTAACAACTTGATGTTAGGAAAAAGAGGAGGCCGCCAGGGCAGCCGTTGAAGAAGTTTGGACCCGCTTTCTTCCTCTCTTCAATGACAGCAAAGAGCACTATATGAACCGCATGCCAATGAATCGACAACTCGCGTCACTTCTCTTACAGGAATGTCAACGCCAAACCGCTTCGAAATCGTTGATTAGACTCGGATACCCAAAACTTGTTTGCCACAACCTTGAGGCTGCTCAATCGGTATCGTCCAACCTGCTTGTCAGTTTTTTAGAGAAAAAAACTGAATACTGCTCAAGACCTACCAAGAACTTATGGATAAATTCGATGATCTGGACACAATACGCCGTCTATGGGAACGTTATCACTATAAAGACATCACACAAGATGATTACAACACTCTGGTTGACAAAAGGACTATGTATGACGAAGTATATGCGGTACAAGTTATTCCTCACTACATGAATACACTTCTCATCCTTTCCAGAATGACGTAAAGGTAGTCCAGAGTCAAGCAGCACTTGATGAGAGCTGGACCCGCTTTCTGTCTCTCTTTAATGATGCGGCCAAAGACTATCCTGGCAAACGACGTGTTTCTCTTGCTCGGCTCCTGCACGATCTTGCAAACAAGTCCAAGAAACCAAAGAAAACATTTCGTCACAAGCATCCCGAAGGCATTAGGTGGAAGAGACCTTTTGAAGAGAGCGAGTACTCCAAGGTAATTGCACTGTTGCAACAGGGAAAACTGCCATTCACTCGTTCTAGGCACTAGAACAGATTCAGAGTGCGCAACATGATCTGGAGAGGGCTAGAAATGCTGTTAGACAGAGATTGAACAAGTCTAGTACGATACAGATTGATTTCATATGTTCTTTCAAACTGATCAGTTGTCTGGACAGAGAAATATTCTAGCATGGAGAGTGATGATGAGGACGGTGATTTGGATGCGGATTCAGATGAGCAGTCGGATGAACCAGACTTGGATGGAAAGTCTTCGGAAGCCACAACCGCTGCTCACCTTCTGGAAGATGTTGTAGCACTTTCTATGTCAATTCTGTAGGGCCACAACCGCTCTCACATACAATGCAATGTAATGCTAGGATACTCAGTGATTTCTACCAGTAATCTCGTAATTCGGCAAGAAAAAGCGATACATGTGAAAGTGGAACTTGTCATGAAACATTACAAGAAGATAAACACCATTAGACCGGTGATTGAGGCACAGGCCAAGTCTGTGGTCTATTCACTTTTCGGTACTCTGGAAATGGCTCCACAACTCTTCCAACAACATTACGATCTAGACGGCGCCCGATGGTCTTGGCTTCTGCATCTATCGAAAGATGCCTGTACTTGGACTGCACCGCAACCACAATGCGACAGTTATGGGGCACAACCTGAATGGCCCTGCGGACTTCTGACCACCGCACCCCTGGATAGTTCTTGTCATGATCCTCTGTCTCTATTTCTATCACCAACTCTTGGATTGCAGGAAAGTAGTTCGTCGGTCCTCGTGGGTACAGATAGATCAGTGAAGGCAGGTCGGTGTGCAGATAGCGTATGCTGGGGATCGGAGAGATAAGGTGTGTTGGTTGGGATGCTTGATTGGGCCTTGGAGCTCAAGCCAATTTTAGCATAGGGCCTTGTAGTAGCAAAGGAGAGGAACATACTGTCAACATGTGTAAAGGCCCGAACCCTCGGTACGTCAACACATCTGTGTAACATACTGGCGAAGGAGGTAGTGTTCAAGTCTCCAACATAGGTGAAGACCTGCAGTTTTGGACAGATGAGAGATCGTCGAAGAGTCCCTGCAAATGTGTGTGAAGAGACGGTGGAATGTGGCGACACCCGCACAAACAAATTCACCAACTCTGCCATTGTTATTGGGATCTCCCAATCACTGGCAGGATAGTTCCCAGCATCAACGGTAAGCGTCACAACTGACAATTTGAAATGGTCAAGAATCTCGACCTGGATGCTGAGGGGGAGGTCGTGGAGAACAAGGGTTGTTACATTCTCAAAACGGAGACAAAAAAATGATTTTTGGTCATCCCATAAGATTTGCGAGTTGTACGCAGCGTGAAAGAAGGAAATGTCGGTTATTGAAAGTGGATCAGTCAATGCTTCAACGCCATTAAGGGACAAGAGAAAATCTGAGGCCATGTCAATACTGAGAGATTTGACATGGCTGAGGGTATTTGGGGAGCTGGAGGGTGCTGTCTGTATCCGGTACGCGAGAGATGTCATTGCCGCCTGGTGTACAGGAGCCAGCAAAAGGTGTGTACGGTTCCAAGAATTTGTGTTGAGGTTCAGGTGTCGATCAACTTGTGCCAAACGCCATTTGTCGGGGTCTGGTAACCAATCTCCAATGCATGCAAAAGTATCAAGTATCCTGAACACCGAAGATGTAGGTGAAGCGGTGGGAGTTTGGGGTTCCATAACCTAATGTACCTGAAGTTAGTGGTCTATGCAGTGGATGCAGATACTTGTGCGCACACTTGATGGATGGTGATGCAAATGACTTGTAGTGGTTATCGGTCAAAGCAACATATCACAACAGATTGAGCGCATATCAGTCACATGATGGTCGCTCCCGGTGACCATCATGTGACCTTATCAAATTCAAAGCACTTTCTCTGCTCTCTCACCATGCATTGGCAAACCATTAGTCTTGAAAACCACAACAGCCTAAATGACATACCAGCACTAGCTTGTCTACCACTGTCAGCACCACCAGAAGCAGTGTTGTCCAGAGAGCAACCATTACCGGAATTGTCGGTAAGGGAAAATTCAATCACAAAGACAATCACAGATTAACTTTGATTTGCCTAGAATTTTTGCGCATCCATCAAAAATAGGATTCAGGGCGAAAGACTGCCAGAATACAATACCAACCCACAGCAATGGGAGGAAGGTGCCAAGAAAGCCGCTGGTCTCTGTTTAGAGACCATAGTCGCCGACCGGGTTCATTGTTGCCTTACTAGAAACAATGCGGATAGGGCACCCCTTGAGATGGGTAGAACGACAATACAGATCCCCCACTATGCCGAAATTGCAAGTGTTACTGGTGCTCTTGATATATTCCACATTCTCATTATCTTATAGGCAGGGATAGTATCCCTTGCAGAGCATGGATGGGTTTCTCGCCTGTTGGAGGTCAAAAGGTTGGCAAAGAAGCGTCCTGAAGTGACTCAACTAGGCATAGACAAAGGGCCCATCGACCGCCTTAGATCCATCTCTCAAACTATGTCAAACGAGCGCACTAGCCATGCATGGAGCAAGATTCTCCAGAATTTTGGATTTGCTGCCATGGCAATGATCCTGTGGTTTGAGGTATGTAGTTTCAATAGAGGTCTATGAAATGGTTGATAACATCAGAACAGGTCAGCGACGAGATAGTGGCCGGAGATGCAACTGAAAGCGATCAAAGGTATCCTTTGCGAGATGCTATAAAACGTCTGTTAATGTTGTTCTAGTGCTTTGGAGAAGAGAAACAAACTGAAGATACACGCCAGCATGGCGCAACTGAAGACAGGCTTGTACACCTTTACAACTGTCAGCCCACTTCTATTACTAGGCAAGTCAAGCCTATTTAAGCGCCCAGTATCCAACTGTCGGATAATTAAGGTGTGATAATTCTTGTAAATTGAGCTGACATTGAGGTTCACCCTATTTTGTAGTGGGCTTGGAGCTTTCAAGACCATTCCAAGTCATTGCCATTGTGTAGGGTTGAGGCCGCAATCATCCACTGTGTTTTGTCCATTGCGAAGGGTGCAGACGTCGCCACATCAATTGAAGAGTTCTTAATGAGCCAAGTGGTGTTGGATTTGATTGAATCGCCAGTGACAGTGTTGGACCAGAAATTGTTTGCCGGTAGGTGGGATATATTTCTATTCATCAGTGTGATCTTGAATGGTTTTGGTTTTTAGAGTGTATAAATCCCCTAGACCAAGATTACGCTTTAGATGAACACATTGAGGCTCCTCAGCCAAACAAACGGCCTCGCCTTGAAGAGCCAGTGGGTGAAGAGCTTAGTCTTGCAGATATTTTGAACGACGCCATGATCTATAATCATGACCGACTTTCTCCGAATTTCCCGCCGTCTCCCACACCACTGCCTCCCACACCACCCATACTATTATCACCTATTCCATTATCACCTGTTATGCCACTCTTTCCAATACACTTATCTCCTGCACCACAGTCTCCCCTCGCTCTCCTATCTCCAGCCCCTCCAGGCCCAACCACCCAGCAGTCTCCAATCACTGAACTGGTTCCTCCATCTCCTGGGACCACATCCCTACCACCCTTCCTTGATACGACACTTCCAGCACAGAAGCGCCCACTCTCTCGAAATATGGAAACAGCAGGCTTGCCACGAGTGCAACGAGCAAACCATATCACCTTTGCGGGGATGGCCAGTGTTACTAAAAAGAGTAAGAAGAAGAAAAAGGTTCCTGTGACAGTGGTATGTCATGTTTTTTTTTGGAGCCAATGGTTTATGCTGACAAATATATGATCAGTCAAAACCTGCATTGCCATTGGTCAATGCTCCAACAGAGGCAAGTCACTATGTCTGTCCAAATTTATGATCTTTATTGATGTGTTGTTTACAGCGGAAAAGATCCAAAGCTTTGGAACCCCTTGTCGCTATTGATGCCAGGGGAAAGAGGTTAGAATACTGGCCTGAATTTTATGTGGGTGCCTCATTCTGTTTTTTTCTGCTGAAGTCTAATCTAAAATTGTACAGAGCGATAGTAACGTCATTGAGGCAGTTAACACATTGTGGCGACACGGAGAGTTTGTTCAGAGCGATCACAATGATGGAATCTGGGCTTTACCCTATAAAGTGTTCTGCAATCTGGTAGAGGAGCGCGATGTTTGCTTGGCCCTTCAAACCAAGAGTGTGGTGCTATTAGACCGGCAAGTGGCTGGTCTCGACAAGTTTGACTCGCGTCGCTTGTTGTTACTAGGCAATGTGGAGGAAATCCGAAATGTCCAAGGTATTGATGCAGTTCTACTATAGTTCATTGGCCTATAGTGATTATGTGGTAACTTTTCAGACTACAGTTTACAAGATTCTCACCTCGCTTCTGGCTCCCTATTAGACGTCCTGGGCCACGTTGACCGGCAAGGAAAAATCATCAGCTACTCCAACATACAAGGTTCCGGTCATTGCTCCGTGGAACTCTGGAGCAGTGATCGCTTTGCATGGCGTCAAATTCGTAATGACACCCAGTATCCAAACATCACCATGAACTTTCACCGGGTGATGACGGCAGATGCGGTTTCTCTTCCACAGATTAATCCAGATGGGCTAGCGCTACTCATGTCTGTCAACGTCGGAGTAATGATGCTCGCAATTGCAATGTCTAGAGAGGATCAACTATTCTCCAAAATTACCTCCTTCGAAAGCATCCGAGATATGCAAGACAATGTGTGGCAGTGGAAGATGGTTGTACTTGCAAAGGGAGACACAGTGTGAGCTTTTCTACTCTTGAAAGTCTATCATTAGCTGAAAGTTTATTAGTGTCATTCCTCCTAATACTCCACACATGGTCATCGCCATAAAAGATTTGATATGCGAGGGTTCACATTTTCTTTCAGCAAGCACAATCTACCAGACTTGCCTTGGCATGTTCAATGCCTGTGCAGGATTCGAATATGTCACGCACTCTACTCATTGGCAGTCGAGGGAGTTGATTTCATGTTTGCTGGAGTTCTGGGAGCAATCTATGGCAGGAGACTCGCCTAGATCAACCATTTATTGGATCTTGCAAAAGGCAATTGTAGGGAGCGACAAGGAGACAGAAAACCAGGCTCGGAACACCTTGGGTTTCGCTGATCACCTGCCAATGGTGGGGGACAAGGTTGGCTTGGTACAGTTTTTGGCTCTCGCCAACCTCATCCAGCTATGGAAGGCCCTTATCCCCGAAACATACCAGAATCGTTCAGTATCACGACATCTAGAAAGTACTCTATTCTTGCCAGCCCGGAATCAGATCAACCAGATCATGAATGCCATCACGCAACATCTCCGGTTTGACTCTGGTGGTACTGAAGTGCCTCTCGAAGCGATTCATCATTCATGGCTCATAGAACAGGCCAGAACCCTGCTAGAACATCGAAGGATATTTGAATTGAAGGATGTGAAGGGGATTGCAGAAGGGTGCAGCACTATAGCTTTGTTGGATAAGCTTGACAGGATCATGGATGCATTGGGTATTGCGGAGGATTGGAATCTTGTTCGTGATTCAAATATATCCCAGACGGCGTATGACTTTGATTCAGATGAACTCGCAAAGCTTGTCATTTCTTGCAGGTAACACTACGTGCGTCAATAGACTAGACATGAGTGTACATTTCGTATTAGACAGACTAATTAATCATTCCTCAAAGACATTGTAGAATCCCCTACACTCTCCTATGCAGGATCCCCAGCCACTAACGGAGGGTTTAAGGGAACACTTGGGGCAAGGGCTCAACGTGTCCATTTCTCCACAAAGAGCAAAGATCGAAATTCGTGGTGGGCACACCAGGTCATGCAGCTCTGTGGCGAATACTACAAGAGAGTGGTGGCTCTCTGCCCATTCTTGAACTAGGATATTCTCATATCCATCTCCAATATGGCGAATGACGTTTATCTTGGAATGGGTTGCCGAGTTCACAGACTCCAGGCAAGGGGCAATCTCTGCGAGGATAGCCGCTGAGATATCAATCAACTGGAGTGATCTTAGTGGAACAATCCCAATGAGGTTGGTCACTGCAGCGGTATAGGAATGTAGGTTATCGTCAAAACGAGTGACTGTCGGAAGAACTGTGATTGTGAAATGGAGGGGTGAGAGTGAAGTCAACCATGGTCGAGCAATGGTAATCTGCTCTGCAAACTGTTTGGCTAAGATGTTGGTTAGTAAGTCGCTAAGGTATCAGTAAGAGGCTGGAAATCTCACCATGATTGTCCAGAGTGACTGACAGGTGTGTTAGGTTTGGGACCTCGAGGATGGATACCCAATTGGCCAATGTCTGAATGTCAATGGAGAGCTCATTCAATGAGCAGAGATTGGCCGGGAATTGAGGGAGAGGCGAAGTGGTGTTGGGGATAGAGGACACCTTGAGGCAACGCAAAGTTTGCAGTGATTGAGTGACAATCGGAAGTGGTAGGTGCGCTTCAATCTGGATCTGCAAGCTCTCTAGGGCAGAAAGTGTATGCTTGCAGCTAGAGAACAGTTCTTGTATGTCGACTGCCTCAATATTGCCACTGAGGACAAGAGAGTCAAGTAGGCTGTGATTGGCGGCCAAAAACGCCGATAGGCCACCACCAAGAAGGGAAAATGGTATATATCCTTGAACAACAACTCGGCGAAGGTTGTACAGTTCTGGTTTTGGGTGCTTCAATAACGCGACAAGAGTCTGCAAAACTGCAGAGGCATGTGGATACGCGTCAAGATCCATGTTGATTGTGAGGGTGCGGATGTGAGATGCTGCTGATGATCCTGGGAGTTCAGTAGGACAGAGGGTGCTAGCATAACAAGTGCAGCAGTGCTCCGGATCGGTAGTAGTGGTTTGGAGAGGAAGTGAAATTGCGGCAAATAAAAGTGATCGAACAACAGAAAGGCTCTTGGCTGATAGAGACAGAGATGAAAGGTCTTTTTTGCGAAGAAAAGTGGCAATGTTTAGAATTGTTTCGTTGGGTATTTGCTCGATCATGATGGTTGGGTAGAAAGATGGAGTGACGCGTTACAAGAAAATAGCGCCTGTTCTGGGAGTAACACCCACAGTGGATCTTGCCTCATGCTGTTCCCCCGTTATCCCTTTTCCCACATTGCATGTAATCATATCATGCTCATACATCACATAATTTACAGGAAAAGAGCTGATGGTTTTGGGCTTTAATGTATAGCATGACCATTAGAGACTCTAGCCACCGAGCGCTTATTGAGGCATGCGCGCGTAGTGCACGCTCTTGAACAAGATGAATTTACATGGTGATCAAATCCATACATGAAGACATGGAATGTACTGGGAGACACACGCAGAGCACAACAAAGGCATAGAAACCCATAACCTATATGAACATGGAGCTAAGGTGATATTTGCACTTGATCTGCAGAAATAACCCGACGACGTTTAGCAGGAGGGGGGCTAGTAGAAGTTTCGCGGTCCTCGATGACCCAGTTGTCCATCAAAACAAACTCGAAAGCCCAATGAAACCGTTCGCAATCGTATGGTTCCAGTTCCAACCCAGTACAAAACTTAACCTTTCTCCCCGCACGAATCTTTTTGACACGCAACAACACTTCATCATCTCTCCCTAAGTCTGCGAGGAGGAACATTTCAGCCTTGTGTGGAGTTTTCAAAGGATGCGATGCACATGTTGCAGTATGAAGCAAAGCGATTGATTGTTGAACAACAAATGATTGAGCCAGTGTTGAAATGGATACAGTGACTGTTCCTCGCTGGCGCTCGACTTGCACAAGAGCATCAAGCTGCTGAATGCATTCTTTACACAACCTGCGCATCTCGCCAAAAGTACCCTCCTTCTCCCCCAAGAACGCAGAGCTACTGCGTCGGTATCTATCAACGACGAGGATAGTACCAAACTCCATTAAACTGAACATGGAGAACCATTGTACCAATCCTTCCACGCTGAGGATGCTGGGTACGTGGTCTACCGCCACAGCGTTAGCGTCGGCCCGACATTTTCGCAAGAATCTCTCGCCAGATTGTGTCAGGACATCATGCCAATGGACAAGCATTCTCACCAGCAAGTCATGGAAAATTGGATGATTCTGTTTCGTTATCTGATGGTCACGAAAGAAGGTATGGATAATGCCCCAAGCCGATGTCATCAGACATGTTGCACTGTAGAAGTGCGAACCATGACACAAAGACGGTTCCAAAGTGAACACAACATGGGGAGTGCAGGGCAGCATGAAACTGTAAATTGAAAAATGATCAAAGATTATTTCATCAGACCACACAGAACACGTACAGTCGGTCTCCTGACAAAAGTAGAACAGCACTGATGTTGTGCGAGTCGGGGCTTGTCATGTCGAATGCGAAATTTTGGAAGGCATTGGCCTCCGACATGAAATAAGGGTCCATCTTGTCAGGTGAACCGAGAAACACCAGCTTTGCGCCCGATTCCACGTAAATTTCTGTTGCAAAACCATTGGCATCGACATGAGATAGGTGGTGTGCATCGGCAGTAGCCAACAGATGCCAGTAGATGTCACAAGCAGGAATATGATTTGGGAGAGTTGAAAATCGGGGGAATCCAAGTGTGTAGCGATGGGAGTATAAGTTACTGGAAACCCCTGAAGTAACAAAGCGGTCGTCGGTGCCGGGTATGTCTAGCATGTTAAGGATCTTGCCGTCTCGGCCTGCAAGGATATGGGTAGAGAGGTCATCAAATGAAGCAAAGACAAGGTGCCCATTAGGATCAGAAGTGTCACCGCGGAGAGACAAATCTGACAAAGATCAGATGTAATTCATGCATGTAAGAAGAAGGCTTACCTTGCACTGATCGTAGGCAGGTAGTTGAACCTAATCGTGCCAAAACATCCTGATCAATACCACTGCCCCGTTCGCTCGAGTGAACAACAACATGGTGATTTCTAAACACCCTGGGCAACTGTCGAAGAACCACATGCAACTGACATGCATTGTACTCGGTTACACCACCAATCCAAAAGCCCTCTTTGGTGGAAAGCTCTATATTGGTAGTCGCATCTTTGATGTACTGGAAATTGGTCAGCTTGTGAACATGGGGTGGATTGCCACATTGACGTTGATACAAGGCTGCACGATTCACAAGACGATCAAGCAGATCCACAATATCACGAGACTTGCACAATCAAAGGTCAGCGTGGTTGTGAGAGAAAGTGAACTGGACATACATAAAATGCTGGCTGATAAACTATCATTGAACCACTTTGATTTGAGAACAGGTAGTATTGACCGAATATGCGCTGGCAACAAGAAATGAGCTAATGCATACCAAAAGGTAGATAAATGCAACAAACAGGTTTGAGTGGCATGGGTACCAAGAGTGGGAGCTGGGGAGCAGCGTTGGTTCGAACATCTGTATCAGTGACATCCTCATTATCCGATGATTCCAACAAATCTTTGTCTTCCTCGACATACAAAGGTTTCTGCCGATCGCGGAGCTTGCGGATCTGTTCAGGAGCGGGAGCCGGTTCAGGAGCAGGAGCCGGCAGGGGTGTCTTCTTTCGACGTTTCCTCTCTGGTTCTGGGGTAGGCTCGGAATTGTCCTCTATCGCATTAATGGTACTGACGGGCTGATCAGAAATGCAGTCCTCATATGTGATCATCTTTTGAGACACAGGTGGCAATGTTAGAGAATGAATGCCAGAGGCCAGTTGCGTCCAATCAAAATCGGGTGGAAAGATCAAAGAGGCGGGTTTTTGAGAGGCAGGCAAGTCTAACAGTGATACATTAGTCATTCAGCAATCATAAGGCATGTAATATAGAAACCTTTTTGCGGAATAGGAGTGATGAGAGGTTCACTCGAAACAGGATCATTGTCGGCAATTGCAAGAGGTGGGGAGGACGGCATGCCTGCGCCTAAGAGGAATCAGTAAAAGCTAATGAATTTGGTGCAAAATCACTAACGGGGCAAGAAAAAACAGGCCTCCTCATCTGCACCTTTCAATAGGGGAAGAGACAAAGTTAAGAAGGCTGCCAAGGATTGCATCGACGTTGAAACTCCACGAGCCATATGAAATAATTCATTCCACAAGATAGACTCTACTTGCTTAAGTCGGGGTGGACGAATGTTGCCATAGTGAAACCAAGCCTAGGAAAACCAAAGTATGTCTTTCAGGATGTGGGAATTACAATAACTGTTCGTTAAACAAACCTTGACAAGGTTCAGGCGTCCTGTCTTACAGGACAATGCCGTAAAGTCGCACAGTAAAATCAAGGGTGATATTGCCAGTGAAACGAACAGAGGTTGACGCAGCTGGAAGACGTCCAGCGATTTGCGAGAGCTAAACTCCTTCTCAAAGTCAAGAGCAAGCCCCGCAGTTGTAGCATTACTTTGAACAAATAAGCAGGGTGTACCAGTGTAGAAAACAAGGGAGAACACACCTTGAGAGACTAGCGTAAAGCTCTTCGGTCGATTTAGGGAAGTCCTTATTGCCCTGCAACATCCAATTCATGTAAAATGCAGCCGCCTCAAAGTTCTGTAGCTGTTTGTGGAGTGCTATAGTGTCCGCTCTATCATGCAAGGTATGCAAGTGGCGGAAAGCGGCATGTAACATACGACATCCTTTGGCGGTGTCCATTTCATCGAGACTTAGCAAAGGTGCTACAACACCCTGAGGTCTCCAGAGGCGAACAGCAACGCTTCGAACTAACGAAGGCCAGCCCCCGTCGTCATACAATTCAGAGATTCCATACTACAACATGGAAGGTTACTATTGCGGCGCTGTACGCATAAACAAGGGGTAAAAAGACTCACTATTTTCAAAGTTTTGATGTCAAACGGTGACCGTCCAATTGATGAGGAACTCTCCAACACAATATCAGGAGTCGTGGTATCAACAGGATCGTCATCATATTCAGAAGTGATCATTGACGCAATGTCAAGAAAGCGGAAGCCAAAAAGAAGTGCCAGCACAGGGCCAGCAGACATCTGTCGATTCCGTAAGGTTGATTCGTTGTTGATGACAGAGGAAAATAGAGGTTGTCGACATGCTTCTTGATAGTGATTAAGAAGCTGATTCGCAGTGGTCTACGAAAATGGTAAAACACAAAAGGTGAAGCACTTTCTAAAACGAACCTTCAAGTCATCCGGCAACATGCTAAGTCGATGCCGCTCATCACTCATAAATGAAGTGTACCACGGCATACATTTCAATAATGGCGCGAGGGAGGGGTCTAGCGGTCGAGGAATGAACATAACGGCTATGGTGGTATATGAACAAGGCGTGTGACAAGGAACGTAACATTCAGGAACTCACATCATGTCACATCACACTATATTCCTGACAATCACCGTCATGACACAGCAGGTAACTAGTGACGATGCACTACTGAAAGCGCTTGAGTTGGTCGTGAAAAACGTGGACAAGATTTCAACGTTACGAAGAAGTTCAACCCAGACGGAAGGAGCATACAGGATTCAGCAGCTGGAAGCTGAGATTGAAAGTACGTCAGTAGCCATACATAATTTATTCACCAAGACAACTATTGAATACAGGAGTCAAGAAGGTCAACCAAACATTGCACAAAACTCTATCGGCCATATCCACAGCGACACCCCAGAGCACAGTTCCTAGGTATGGAGGAGAAAAACAAGTGTAGATGGCACCCAACTGAACTCGTTAAAGTGATTCTTTGGTCCTAACCGCCGTTGGACACTATCCTGAAGACTCTATTCCATACGATAGTATATTTGATGATGGTGGTGTGTATACAGTCTCTCTTCACTGTACACCACTAACTCCAAAAACAGACTGGCCTAAGAAATTGGATAATCACGCAGAAATGGTGCTATCAATACAAGCCGAAGCGACCGGCTTCCGAGTGAATGGCATTCGAGCATTGGAGAACACAAGAACGACAGAACTGGAATATGTTGCAGACTGTACCGTGACAGGAGGTGTTGGGAACAAGCACAGTAAGCAAGGGTCATAACTCGGTAAACAAAGATCTAACATAGTGTTAGCACTTCAGTTCCGCCTCGTGTTTGCAATCGAGTTAGAGGGTGGTATTCGACGACAGATAGTGAAATATGAGCCAGGTGACCTAACAATGTTCACAAAACAACAACGGGAGGCTCTCAAGGCTTTTAGAGGACCCTACACCATAAACCGTGATCAACTAGGTTTTTTTTTCCCATTTATGACTACTGTCCTAAGAGACCTTGACGAGAAAGATGAGGTAGGTGTTCTCATCCTCTTGCAGATACAGTCTCAGAGCTTAGCACAGCAAATCTCGCATACATCACCTGAGCCGATCTCCGAAGACGAAAAAAATGACGAGCAAGCGCCCCAACAAACATCAAGATGTTTGCCCGAAAAGATGTTGGTAGACAGAGATGAAGAAGGGAATTATACTCCGTCCCAAGACTTGTAATAGAAGATTTAGACATGTAACAGTTACCAGTAATGCATCATGTGACGATCCTCCCCAGCGATGGTCACATGACATCCAATGTGTTGTGTGTCGTCAGATTGGAAGTTTAACTACAACACCTTTCTTTGAACGTCCTATTGATACTGATACGATTGTACTTATCGACAGTGATTTACATGTCACCCATTATTGTATTTCACATAGCTGGATATACACCAATGTACTAATCATCTGCATCTTCTATGTGCGAGGACCTGCGTTGTCGCTTTGCAGAACGAAGGGCCGGTACAGTACTAATTTCTTCGACACACCAGTATTCCAACAGCATATTATAAAAGGAAGACTGAAATGAATCGCAATCGTGGGGGTGAAGCTCCACACTGCGGGCATACGTCACCTTGCGACCACCCCGAATCTTGCGAAACTCGGCAAGAGCGACTGAATCTCGAGCAAGATCTTGCTCTAGGAAAGATTCCACCTTTTTAGCCGTGCGATGAGGATGCTTGGCCAGTTCAGCTGTTCTGATCAAGGCCACGCTTTGCTGGACTAGAAGGGATCTGGCTATGGCTGAAACGCTAACAGTGGCGTGACCTCCTTTGCGAAGATAGCAAATGCAACAGTCTAGATGCTGAATGCATTCTTTGGCCAAATCGCGCATTTCACCAAATGTGCTATTGAGTTCTGCTAGGAATGGTGTCCCTCGAGATTCGTACCTGTCGCCCACCAATATCGTGCCAAACTCCATGAGGTTGCATAAACAAAACAACTGAAACAGCCCGTGGACTGTGAACAGGTTCGGCATGTGCTCTTTGATCTTTTCTGATTTGTCCAGCTGACAATTCGACAGAAAGCGATCCCAATCGTTCTTGATGATGTCGTGCCAGTGTATCATGATCCTCACCAGGAGGTCGTGGAAAATCGGGTGGTCTTGGTTGGTTATCTGATTGTTTCTGAATAAGGTGTGAATGATACCCCACATTGAGCGATCTATACTCCCAGCTGAATAGAAATGGGATCCATGACAAACAGAGGGCAGTAATGTGAACACAACATGGGGTGTACATGGAAGCATGAATCTGTATGACAGTCAGAAACTGATTAGAAGCACCCCAATAAAACCTCACAAACGATCGCCACCTAGCAAAAGAACACCAGTAACGTTTTCCGAATCAGGGCTGGTCATGTCGGGTGCAAAGTCAACAAAGGCGTCTACTCTGGCCATATACGCAGGCTTGTATTTGTTGGGAAATCCAAGAATGACGAGTTTGGCCCCAGTTTCGACATACAACTCAGTGGCAAAACCATTAGCGTCGACATGGGAGGGATGATCGGCATCAGCCGAAGACACCAGGTGCCAGTAGAGGTCGCACACTGGAACATGATTTGGAAGACTTGCAAAATGGTGGAAGCCCAGAGTATAGCGGTGAGAATAGATGTTCGAAGACACGGAAGGGGTTGCAAACCGGTCGTCAGTTCCAGGAATATCTAAAAAATTGACGATTTTTCCTTTGCGACCCTTTTTCAATTCTGACATAAAGTCATTGAATGATCCTGACACAATGTGACTGTTCACATCGTCTGTATTGCCTCGCAACGATAGATCTTCACAGAATTAGTCAGACACAAGAACAATGCTGTGATCGCAAGACATCGTACCATGTAAAGGGCGGAGACAAGTTGTCGATCCCAGTGTGGACAACAAACTGTCAGTTACCTCAACATTTGATCCAGGCCCTCGAACCACAATATGATATGTGATAAAATCGATATGCACTCGGCTGCGTTGATCCCGTTGACGATATGTGTTCGAATCGATGATCACCACCCCGGCTGTCCTGTTGAATTCATCGGTAGAACGGTAGAGGTTTTCTAGCACGGATTGGTCGAACGTCAAACCTGACAGTTGGGTAAAGCGAGGGGAGTATCCATGCTGACGCTGATATAGACTACATCTTGCGATTAGCGCACTGAACATATCCACAGTGGCCTTTGTCTGCAAGTCGTGAGACACGGTTATCAACGACCAGATTCAACTCACATAAAAGGCTGGCTGGTAGGTGAATAACACTCCGCCAACACTGGGCAAGAGGTAAAATTCACCAAAGACGCGCTACTAACTGATCAGTATGGGTTCTAAGAAAGACGAGCAATCACACTTGCCTGTTTGCTGGATACCGCTGAAAACCTCGGAAGCGACAAGCTGTTGCCAGACCCAGATTCTGGTGCTGACACTGCAGAGATCAACTGAGATGCAGGAGCATCCTCTAAATAATCTCTCTCGGCATAGTTGATATCTTGTTTATCTCGAAGGCGCCTGGTGGAGTCCGAGGTCGCAGGTGGGGGTGTGGCCTTTCTTTTCCGTTTCTTATCCTTTTTCGGTTCCACAACCGGTTCTTGGATGGTAGGTGTCTCAACTGCAGGATCTGCGGTACCGTCTCCTTCGTTCCTAACAGGTGCATCCTCTTGCTGTTCTGGGACTTGGCTGATGGTAGGCGTCTCGGCTGTGGAACCTGCGGTACCGTCTCCTTTGTCGGTAGGCGTCTCAACTGTGGGACCTGCAGTACCGTCTCCTTCGTTCCTAACAGGTGCATCCTCTTGCTGTTCTGGGACTTGGCTGATGGTAGGCGTCTCGACTGTGGGACCTGTGGTACCGTCTCCTTCTCCTTTGTCGGTAGGCGTCTCAACTGTGGGACCTGCAGTACCGTCTCCTTCGTTCCTAACAGGTGCATCCTCTTGCTGTTCTGGGACTTGGCTGATGGTAGGCGTCTCGACTGTGGGACCTGTGGTACCGTCTCCTTCTCCTTTGTCGGTAGGCGTCTCAACTGTGGGACCTGCGGTACCGTCTCCTTCGTCCCTGACAGGTGCATCCTCTTGCTGTTCTGAGACAGTAGTTGGGTCTTGGCTGACAGTAGGTGTCTCGACTGCGGGACCTGCAGTGCCGTCTCCTTCGTCCCTAACAGGGGCAGCAGCAGTAATGAGTCGGGGGTGTGAAGACTGGTAAAAAGATTGGATCTGTGAAGCAAGAAGCTCCCAGTCAATATCAGGGGATAATCCCCCGAAAGGTTCAGGAGGTTGATTAAGAGGGTGATCTGGGTAAGCACACGGTCAATTACTACTCGTGCCAAACACCTCAGGACATACCGGATGGTGCTGCACCGGCTTGGCCATCACTGCCACTCAGAGCACGAGGGGGAGATTGGGGTATTCCCGCACCTATTTGAAATGAACAAGAGGAAAGATATGACAAAAAAAAAATGACACTAACGAGGTGCAAAAAAGGACCGTTCACCCTCCGCACTTTCCAACAGCGGCAGTGAGTGTGTGAGAAATGAAGCCAAAGCTTCAGATGAAGTTGAAACCCCCCTTGCCACAGAGAAAAGCTCCGACCACAACAAAGATTCAACCTGGCGCAATACCGGTGGGCGCATATTTCCATAATGAAACCAAACCTGACCAATAGATGAGAAGGGGAAAAGGGAGTACAAAGCGATCAGACCTTTATTAGACTGATGCGCCCAGTTTTGCAAGACGCGGCTTTTATGTCGCATAGCAACACCAAAGGGGAAATTGCTAGTGCCATGAACAGCGGTTGTCGAAGGCGGTATACATCAAGAGCGGGCTTCAAGGAACTGAAAGCTTTTGCAAAATCAAGGTCGACCTTGCGGTCGCGTGCATTACTATGTATATCAGTGACATATCCAGCCGGCAGAAGGGTCCACCTACCTGGAAAGCTGTTCGTACAGCTCCTGGGTCTTCAGAGGAAGGTCTTTGTTACCTTGCATGAGCCAGTTTATGAAGAACACGGCAGATTCGATGTTGAACAGTTGTTTTTGAACGGTTAAATTGTCCTGGCGGTCATGCAGTGTATGCAAATGGCGGAACGCAGCGTAAAGAAGACGTTGCTCGCGAGAGGTTGTCATCTCTTCTACACTGAGAACTGGAGCATGGGTACTCTGTGGTCGTAGGAGTTGGCGTTGCACAGCGCGCAGCATTTCCGGCCATCCTCCATTTTCATGCAGGGCAGATATACCTGTCTGAGACAACAGTCAAAACTATCAGATAAAGTCGGCATGAGGTACTCACAACATTGAGTGCTTCTGCATCGAAAGGAGAACGCCCAAGTGATATAGGTGGGGGAAGAATTACAGGCGATTCCTGTGCATCAGGGAGTGTTTCGGGACCTTCAGGGAGAATCATGGACGCAATATCCAGGAAACGAAAACCAAAAAGCAATGCAACTAGCGGGCCCGCGTACTTATGGCGAGAATGAACCGTCTCAAGATTGCTGAAGATGTTCCGGAGGCTTTGCGTGCTGCAGGCTTCGCTATAGTGGGCCAACAAGAGCTGGGCGGTAGTCTAGAGCGCAAAATTCAGACTTTAATAATGCTGTGACTGGTGGGGATTACCTTGAGGTCTTCTGGCAGAAGATCCAACCGATTCTGCTCATCGGTGACAAATGAGGAGTACCAAGGCATGCTTTGAAGTAGGGGAGCACATGAGGGACCTTTTCTTGCATCCGCCATGGTCACGGATGAGAGCAAGCAAGGATAACCAAGGTCACGGTAATCAGGTACGTCAATAATGTCACAAGCACGGGGCATCACAGCCACGTTACTCACGCACCGTCAACCATGAACATGAACACCGAAGCGCCGACCAGCGACGCCTTTATCAACGCATTGGATCTAGTGGTCAAACACATTGATCAGTTCAAATCCTTGACTAAGGCAGCCACACAAGATGAGAAGGGGCATCGTATAAAGGAGCTAGAAAAGGAAGTAGATAGTGAGTGGACTATTTTATCAAGCATAGACAATGTTCATCCAGAACGCAGGACTTAAAAAAGTCAATCAATCATTAATCAAAACCCTGTCATGCATGAAGTTGGCGTCTCCACCCGGGACAGTGCCCGTGTAAGCAGAGTTAATGTGGGGAAGGTTACAAATTGCGAGGCTGACGCGTCGAGGTAGAGAGGCAGTGATATTGACAGCACCAAGTGCTTATCCTCATTACGAGCACGCGTACACAAGCATTTTTGAGGACACAGGTATTATTATAGCGCTCTGTGCTGTTCTGGAAACTGACAACTGCAGTAGACTGGCCGAAATTAATGGACCGCCACGCAGAGCTGGTCCTATCACTTCAATGTGAACTAACAGGACTCACAGTCCTTCGAATGTCCGCGAAAATAGATGAAGAGAACGCGGTAATAGCGTACAGCGCGGATTGCAGGCTAGTACTCAAGACTGTTTCTGCCACCAAGACTACCACCCGGCAAAGTAAGTAGACAGTTGATATGGATCGGGATTACTGAACAGAGAACATAAGCATTGACATTCAAACTTGACTTCGTTAAGAAGGACAACAACGGGACCCCGGAAGACATGGTACAATATACTCCGGGATCTATAATGCACTTTAACACCGATCAGAGACGAAGGCTGGGCAAGTTTGGCATGCCATTTTCCTTTACCCGGGACTACATGTACTTGCTTTTGCAAGTTATGCAACAAACCCTCGGAGACATAGACCGTGAGGTACGGAGCAGATTAGATCGTCGACTAATACTGACCCATTTGTTAGGACTCTCCTCCTGCGACTCCTATAAATGAAGATAGCCCCATGCATCTGTTTGAAGCAAGTGCTTGGGCGGGGCAAGAAGAGCAGACTTCGCCGACTTCGCCTCCGCCTGTCATGGATAACGACGACGAAACGACAACGGACGAAGACTCGGAGAACGGAACAATGGATATCGAGTCTGAAGAGTCGTAATTACGTTCAGGGAGGTAGTACAGATACATATAACAAACGGGGAAATGGAATGAAATCGAGACAGAAAGACCACGTGATGATCGCTGGCAGCGATGGTAACGTGACAGCGTGAGGTGACCGCAAAGGAGCTGCGTCGGGAACCAAAGGAAATGTGTTTTCCCCTGTTCATTTCACCTTCTCTATCCAAGCATCCACCTCCCCTAATCCGAGTAGTCAAGTGCTTTGCCAGACTCATGCTTGATAGAGGTCTACTTCCCGTGATATCAGTGGATGATATTCAACTGCGTTTCTTTGACTTGGCCCTCTGCATCGAATCCCATGCAAACTCCAGGCGCGAAGCATGACCAACAATCTTTGCCGGGTTATATCCATCATCCTTCCAAGCAGCCATACCCGCTACCGCGTCAGCAGTGATTTGGATTGAGGTTCCAAATCTTGTTACCCCCTCCGAACTCGTCGATCTCATTGTACCATGATGATCGCTGTTTCCCCTCCAGAAAATTTCAACAAGGCCACGAGCACTAACTTGTATTCAATTTCTAACCCTCACAATCATAGAAAAGCATACGACATACCGAGAAAAGTCAATCATAACACCATGTTCAGCTACGAGGAATTCTCCACCCTGCACCTTATCATGATCATATTCGTCTTTCACGTGCCAGGTTTTTGTCCTCGGGTCTTGCCAGCCAATCCACCACCAGCCATACGCGATAGCAATTGCGTCCCGATCCATATGCTGATAGTTTGCAAAGTCATCATTGGTGATCGTGATGGAATTAGCAAATGCATTGACGATCGGCTTGCCATGCAAAGTGTCCATCTCAAGCTGGTTGAACGACGGGACATCATACCTAAAGCATGATGAGTATCAATCTGATAGAGGATAGGAATCTGATTTACATTTCTGCATGTTGCTTCAATACATTGTATCCTAAAGGATACATTCGCCGGAGGCCTTCGGAATACTCCTCGGCGACATGACTGAAGTCCTCCGACGTTTCTGAATAGCTAGTAGAGTGTTAGCTTTCCACAGAATATGAATGTGGTGACACACATATCGATTTTTTTCTGCCTTGTCTCCGACCCTCCTGATTTGTCCACGGTATATCGAGAAAGATGAACACCTCTTTCACCTTTTGTTCGGTGCCACCCCCCTGCGAACATATTTCCGTGTGGCTTGGGCTTATTGACATTATTGTTGGACTTCTTCGCATGATCTTGAAATGTTTGCGACTAATGAGGGGTCTATGAGAGTGGAATATCAAGAGTAAAACACGGATAATCACCCCGTTGGTCTTGATACCATTCGCACTTTGCGTAAATGCCATAATGGTGTGAATCGCCTGTAATTTTGATTCCCTCTCCTTCATATTCATCTCTCCCCATGGGCTGCATACATTCAATACGCAAACACAGTCAGATATAAACGAGACATACGTGATTCTACACTCGAGGAGAATATTCATTGTCTTCTCATGGACACATATATGGAAACCGGGTTGGAATATTGGTAATGTTTGGGTGAGAGGAAATTCTGGATCCTTTGACGAGAGTGGCTGGCGACGTTTCGTCTCTAATGCCTTCAGTGCCTGAATATATTGCTGCCGGTCTTCATCTCGAATGACATGTAATTTAATGTTGTTCATCCCTGTGAACATTTGCAAAAGCTGAGTGATCGGTCAGTTTCAGGGACAGCTAATGCAAGTTAAAATGGCAGACTTTTTCCGCCACACTATACTGTCCCTGCCTCATCTCCTCTCGTATCTCTTTTCCCACTCTCTCGTATTCTGCTTCATGAGCCTCCTGTTCACGAGCTTTCTGTAAAGCTTCAGAGGCAATTCGATCCTCCTCAGCAGCAGCATCCAGATCAGATTGAGCATCCCTCATAGCCATGATCTCGTTATCAAGCTGCATGGCAGCTACATATCTCGCAGTTGTCCTCTCCTTCCTTTTTTGACGTTTTGCCCTGCTAGAAGGCCCGGCATCTGGAGGTTTAACGGCTTGTCCAGGTTCAAGTTCCTCTACAGAGATCTGAGAAGACATTGCTAATAAAAAAAAACCACCGTAAATTATCATGAATCTCACATCTGTCCTAGGTTGATGTCCACTGCTTGATCGACGTCGTTTCGACTTTGAACTCCGTTGCTTGCTGGTTGACATCGGTAGGATAGGCTTGTTTGGAATACCTATATAACATCATTGATTGGAATTGATTATTATGCCAGCGAACATACCTGACATATAGTATTGAAAGACAAGAGAGAAGACTCAAGGTCGCTATCTGATCAAGACGGTCGGAACGACATTCCTGATTTCGAACTCACTCGGCTAGACTCGGCTCACTCACGACATAACCACCACCACCTCTAATTTGTTCACCTTTCTTTTTTGATGTCTACCGACCTCTTCCGGTGCTATGAGTCGTTCACCTTAGCAACCGAAGAAGCAGTTGAGCCGCTCGCCTACTGCTTTACTCCCCCCTTTTCAAACTTTCTTTCCCCTTCAATTTTGCCTCTGTTCCATATTTGTTTCATTCAACATTGCAACGGAGTATGGTGACAAGGAAAAGTGGTTAGTGACAAACGACATTCGATACCAGATGTTGCTGAAGAGCGTTCCAGATACTGTCGGAAAGGACGAGAATGACCTACGGAAACGCGGAACACTCAACACACCCACAAGAGCATGACAACTTGAGCTTTGTTGGTGTCATGCAACAATTACACAAGGTCGTCCACGATGGGAAGTATGAAGAGGCAAATATGTTGGTCCGCGGGTTGAGTGCTGTGGGGTATCGCATACTCTGGGAGAAGGCGGCCATAATGGTGGTGTCAATGTAAGTGTACCTTTTTCCCATATTGCTCCTTGTTCACATGGATCTTTTTCAGTAATAAAACTGTCGAGGACATAGTACCCGACTTGACGCATTTCCTTTCGCTCGTACCTCCGTTAACATAGAAGTCAGCACGAGTTTGCTTCCGTTCCTTTCATAAAAATCATTCAAACGGTTGCGCGGAGACCATTCTCTTGCAAGCCGCGGCGCTCGTTCTCTCCTCCAACTTAGGATATGGTCCATTGACTGCTTCCCATCTCCTCCCCCATCCTTCATCACCCTAACCCTTCGAACTCTATTCGTTTCTTGAGCGAATACGAGACGCTCAGCATCAAATACATCAAGGACGGATATTCGGCAGAAACGTACACAGTATCCAGTCTGCGTCGATTTAGACGACCGCTAGACCTTGAGCTGCGTCTCATCCTGCGGGCAGTCAGGGAGCCCGCAATCCGACAGTCGTCTTCGTCATAGGATGAAGCAACAGCTCTCGAGCATCAACGACTCTGCTTTACAACAGGAGCTGCAGAGCAAGATTCACCATGTGGATAATCTACATAACACGAAAGCCATCGTGCGATGTGCTTCCAACATGATCGGCGACAAGGAAACAACACAGGAACGTAGAAATCCCCGAGGTCGCTTGCCGTGCTTGCCCCGATCAAGTTAAAGCTTCTGGCTTTGTATAGGAGGAAACTCACACTCGAAGCAAGGGGAGGACGAGTCAAAGGTGTTTAGTTAGGAGGAATCGGAGGAGAATGCTAGTTTGGAAGGGGCAGAGGATGCAGGGTCATCACCACCGTCATCTTCTTCATCTGGCTCGCCGCCCTCTTCGTCCTCAGACGCAAATGATAATTCGAGTTCACAACGTCCGACGCCACCTTCATCCGGTAACGGTACACCACCAGGCACAATAGCGAAACAATCCGTCCCCGAAGTCTACCCTCAGGTTCTCGCCCTATCTATTGCAGCACGGCCGCTATTCCCTGGTTTCTACAAGCCAGTTGTGGTTCGGAACCCTCAGGTCGTTGCGGTGATAAAGGGGCATAATCAAAAGCGGTCAACCATATCTCGGTGCTGTCCTTCTCAAAGACGACGACACAGACATCGACGTAATTACAGATATAGATTCTGTACACTCCGTTGGTATCTGTGTACAGATTACGAGCGTGTTCACAGCACAGGGATCTGAGGAGAAGGAGGAAGGCCTAACTGCAGGTCTATATCCGCACCGTAGGATAAAGATCGCTGAATTGTTCAAGGCATGTGCACAGGCAAAGGTGGAGACTGTCGAGGCAGACGAACCACAGATTATGACACCGCCCCCGTCTGCGACTACCGAGGTTCCCAAACCAACTAGTAAGTAAAGTGCCACCCTTTTATATACAAGTCCTGTTGAATTGTCCATAGACCTGCCACAAACTTCCTTCCTGCATAACCACGCCATCACGATCGCTAATGTCGAAAACATATACACCCAACCATACAACAAGGATAACCAATACATTCGGGGCTTCATGTCCGATATCGTTTCGGTCTTCCAGGACATGGCTTAGCTGAATATAAACTTGCGGACTTTGCGGCTGCCGTCTCGATGGGCGCTATAACCGAACTTTTGGATGTTCCGGATGCAATACACGTCTATAACCGTCTTCGAAAGGCCTTACTCGCCCTCAAGAAGGAATTGATCAACGCCCAGTTACAGAGTCAACTCTCAGGAGATATTGATTCCAAAATGGCCTAAACGCCAGCGAGAGTATTACCACATTGAGCAGCTGAAGGGTATCACGAAGTAGTTGGGTATCGAGTCGGACGGAAAGTACAAGGTCATTAAAAAGTTTCGCGAACGCCCTGTTCAGCTCAAAATGTCCGAACACATGCGAACTTCGGCCGACACATCTCCTACCTCATCTCTCGCATCTCATGTCAGCCGCAGGCACTTGCTCTGCGGGGGATCCTGGAGCTCCTCACGCTTGCAGAGACTACATAGACAACAAGAGTCGTTGATAATTGTTCCGGGACGAAAAGGTTGTGTTGCATGTCATATTGTGCTGATCCTTGTAATACCGATACATTTGTGCTATTGGTGATAGATTGTCGCGGTGCCTTTGACACAAAGTACGCGGGAGAGACATTCTGACCTTGACTTTGCCCAAGTAAAAAAAACGTGAGTGTTAGTCTCGTGATTGAGACGCAAGCGGGCGTGTTGAGGTAAGCGCTGAGTGCAGTGGTGTAGTCGCAACATGCCTTTGCAACATTGACGTAGTCGGTAGAGGAAGCACCACCAATGTCAAGCTCGGTAATGGCAATGTCCAAGCCGGTGGATGCAAGACGTTGCATGGCAGCGAGGACACCGGCGCCGCCACCAGACTATAGAGATTGTGAGTTTCTATCCTGTGCACGAGCGAAAAAGTGTACTGACACCCAAATGAGTTTGCGTGCCAATGCCATCGATGATTTTGCCTCCCGCGTTGACCGAATTGACAAGCTTGACCATTCCTGTCGAAGAAACATAAGTTCGACGTCCAGGATACTTTGCGCGGAAACATGAATGCTCACCTTCCACTTTCGGTGAACTCCAGCCAGTGTTGTCAAGATTATAGTCGTTGATATAGAGTCTGGTGAAATGGTAAGTATAAGGCAAAATGAATGTCACGAAGCGCAATACTGACTTGGCCGAAGGGTCTGCAGCCCTTGCCGCGCGGAAAGCAATACCAACGAAATCCTTTTAAATTCAACATCATAAAAATCGACAATGAAGATGACCTTTAATGAATCACGTACTTGACCAAGAACTCTGGAGAAGACGCTGTTGCGCAAGCTTCCATCTTCGTTCAGGATTTCACTGAAATGTCATGAGATCCCGGTCGTGGCTCTGTACGCTGAATGCAACTCACTTGCAAACGTCCCACTAGATTGCGAAATCAGGTCAGTAGTTCGACAATAGACATCTGGAAGACCCACGGCTACAGGGCTTTCGTCAACATGGGTGCTAGATCAAGGGACTTAGGCACGCACCATAGATCTTGCCCTTGTACCGTCCCGCAACGTTGGAAATGTGGGTTTGTATGACGGAAGTCTTGTACATATTCAATCGGTATATCGCTTCTGCATGAGCCAGCAAAGGCTTACCAGAGTATTTCTGTCGTTGATGTTGGACACCCACGTCGGGAGTTGTGCGTGCCAGACTATACCACGCGTTTCATTCAGTTGCAGACACAGATCCAAGGATCGACTATGCTCACCCAATGTGTGCCCACGAACCATCTTGCCGTTTGAAACTGCCCAATTGACAATGGTGTCTGCGTTAGTGAACGTGAATTGCCCTCGTGTACCTAGAACGGATGATGAGTGTGCGAGCTAATCGCGACTGAAAAGGTCAGACCCTCTGTGGCATCCCACTGTGCAAAGATGTCAAAGTGAGCTCAAAGATGGATGTTTGACAAAGGGACGTACTTTCAGAGAGTTCTCTGGCGTGATTTGACCAAACACGTCTCTCAAAAGTCTTTGGACATCTATGGATATTGTTGAGGTTGGGCGCCCGCTACACTGCAATAGAAGACTAACTGGAGTTGTTTATAATGTTCGGATCGGCAGCTGAACCCTATGCAATGTGTTTAAAGTCAGCCACCGGTAGTAGAGACAAGGATTCTACGCACCCAGAACTTCTTCCCGTGGGACACAAACTTGGCATTGAGCGCTCCAGCAGTTCCAGTAGATGTAGGCGGGCTCGCAGTAGTCGTTGAACCCCCACCTGTCGTACCGCCTCCTGATCCGCCGGGAATGCACTGCGAGTAATCTAGAAGTAAGGAGTTGGTGTGAATTGGGGTACAGAGCTCCGGAAGTGATCACTTGCATGGATTCTGCGCGACACATGTTGATCCTGAATCGCAGGTAGTGGAGCCTGTCCAGCCAATACCCTACAAGTACCCGGAAATAAGCCAGAAACCATGGATACACTTAAGATGCTCCACTTACGCCACACTGGCCCCAGACCGGGACTGCGAGGATTTGACGAGAGAGTAAGGACAAAAGCACGAAAGAAACCAGCTGTAGCATGTTCATGGGGGTGGTTGTAGAGTCCTAGGTAACCCTCAAGCAACCCTCTTATACGCACGAACATCCAGTAGGTCAGGTACGATCCCATACTGAGACCCGGCGATGTGCCGACACAACAGTACTGCACGGATGAATTTCGCGTAGAGTACTAGGGATGCACGACTGTGCACATATGGGTGTATAACAATACCACGGCAGCTAAAATTTCGGCGTGAAGCCAAGGTAGAAAGGTTGAAGCGAACGCAAAGCTATCATAAGTGGCGGGGATGAACAATTCAAGCACTGATAACGCACCCAACTTTGATCAGCCTGACAGAGAATACTAAGTGCTCCGCATGTACCTGCCGACGGAAGGTAAGGTCATGCTTGCACAAAAACTCCGAGCTGCATAGCATGAATGTTCCATCAAACCCTAGAAAACACTTACCTTTTGATGATGATACATATGGTTAAATTGCCTAACAATCGAGACTCGAGTTTGTTGAATGCTCGTCAGAGGATTTTAGACACACCTTGAACTTCAAACTACCACCAGTTACGGCCAGGCTCTACCCACGACAGTAACAACCATGGTAGTGCAACAACTAGCGTTATATATCCATCGCATGAAGAAGCAGGGAGAACTGAATCCGCCTCATGCTCGATGGTGACTAGCAAGAAACAAGAGCAGGTTCGGGGGGTCCGCCGTGGGAAGATTTTTTTTTCTTTCAGAGCTCGGGCGCTTAAGCGCTTACGCTTGCTCTGACCACCTCCCAACACTCAAGTACTCACTAGCGCTCCTTATCTAGCTACCTGATGGCTTTTCGAGCACTATGGACCAATTATCAACTACTCTCCTTTTCGTGCATACATAGATCTGGTCATTCTTCATCTTTTTCAGGTTCGCGCGGTACTTGGGAACCTCAATGAACTGGAACTGGAGGAATCGTGGGGAACGTAGCACCAAGCTAATGGTGAATTGCTCATCCGTAGGCCCCTCAGCCTCCTGTCTCTCTCTTTGCCTTTACCGGCAGTCCTACAGTAACTGGCATTCCATGAACACCTCGAGATGTGGCCCATGCCAATAATGACCGCGCGTCTTTTGCAAGGATTTCCTCTCAATCCATCGATGATATCTTATCTGCAGGCCTCCTTCATAGTCCCAGATCTCTGTGACTGCGGCAGCGTCCTCGCTGCCACTCGACTCATGGCAGACACGCGGTTCCATCTATATTCAATGCTTTTTGCAAGGCTCCAACCTAACACACCCCTCTGCCCCAAACCCTCACTAGCATGTTCTCCCACTTTTTGTCCACAAAGAACAGGCGAAAGTCCTCTACCAGCGCTCCCACTCTCGTTTCCCATAATCGAGTTAATCTGATTGAAGCTCACGCCAAGGTATACCATGGCAAATTCGGGACCGAACCGGTGGAATGGCAATATTTCAACCAGAAGGGCAAGGTTGTGTTTGGAAGGGATGAGGAATGTGCGCCTGATGGAGTCTCTGATGCCTCCGGCTCCAGCCTGGGTACTAGTAGTGGTCTGCCAGAGGCAGAGCGATATTGGTTTCGCCTTATCGATCCGATAACGGGGAAAGTGAACTGGTTGTTCCCAGTTCCGGAAAACTTGGTTTACCAGACCGAGAAACCTTTTTTTCATGTCTTTAATGGCAGGGTATGCGTTTCACTTTTATGGCAAGAAGAAACATTGACACGTTCTTTCCTCAGAGTAGAATGTGGGGCCTGCTGTTTGACAACGATGTAGAGGGCAGTGCATTTGGTGAAGCGGTGAAGCATTATTTGCCTTCTTCTTCACCAGTTGCTAGTATGTCTTCCCAACTTTTCTTTAGCATGTACGAGCTCCTAACTAGTTTTTTCTTTCTAGCTCGCAAAGAGCCTACCAAAAACCGTCCGACAATGTTCAGATTACGATCTCTCAAATCGAGAAACAATTCAACCCTGTCGGTGACTCAGGACATGTACAGGCCAATGCAGCCAGGAATAACCACAGCCATGGTTTCGTTACCTAGGTCCAATTCTTTTGCCCACGTTGGACATATTGGCCTCAACAGCGACGGTGAGGTTGAGGGATCGGAGGGTGTGGATCCGTCGTGGACCAGAATTGTGACTGACCGTCATGCGCACGGTGCTCATCGTTCTACGATCACGAAGGACATTGGTTGCTTCCAGGGGTTCATATAGCTTATGGCCAGTCTTGAGTAAGGTATACGTATTAGCAGTCTATATATTCTACGTGCCCGGCCAACGTAGCCCTTTTTCCTTTTTTATTACTGGTCTCGATGTATGTACTATTGTGTGTTTACTCTTCCGCATGGTCCCCTTGCCTAAAATGCTCGGCGACACGGACCGAGAAGCCGATCTATCTTTAATCTATCAGGTTGGAGTCGCGACGTCGTGCTTCCACTCGCACTTTGCCCCGCCAAGTACAAACTTTGTTCCTTTTTGCTTCAACTTCACCTTTTATTCTGCCAGTATCCACGTCCCACTCAAAAAATATCTCAACTTCTGCGATATCGTCTCTGCCTACCTGTCCCAGCAGATGTCTTCAAGATGTCTGTCTCATCACCGCCGAATGTTTCTCGGAGAAAATCCTAGCTCTGTTTTAGTTCTACTTATACTGTCGTCATGGAGTGGGAATCGGTCTTCAAAGCTTCAAAGTTTATGCGAATGCGACATGATCACTGCTCAGTATGCTGATGCCCCAACTTCACCTGCGAGCCTGTAGTAGGTGACGACAAACGCCCGAAGCTATCCCAGAGACCATTTGGATAGCAACATATGACATTCATTTCTGGAGACACATAAATAGCGGAGACCGTCATGGTGCTATAGAACCTCAACCCAATCATGCGCTCCCTCTTATCCCTTATTGCCCTTGCTGCATTAGCGTGCGCCCAGACCACGGTCACTGTTAGCGCGGACGCATCCCATCCAATCCCTACTACGCTATGTGAGTACTTGAATACAATAGTTCTTACCAGTGATGCTAAGTGTATTTATTCCAAGGGGGTTTGATGTTCGAGGTGAGGAAGTGTCCCTTGTTTACCAGTACCGGAGAACTTGGACTAATTTTGACCTTCGTAGGATATCAACGTGAGTGTAGTTCGCAATGACGCCGTTTTGAGCCCTGTTACTCACATCATCTGATCCCAGCACGTAAGGAATTGAGACAAGCGCAGCTCCTACTGGACAACTGACGATAAAGTGTAGAGCGGTGATGGTGGTCTATACGGTGAATGTGAGGCAACGTGCATCACTTCTACTCAGAGGCCTCACTACTCTATGCAGTGCTTCAAAACCGAGCCTTTCAGAATGTACAGCCAGGTATAATACCCAATAAACTCGAGGTAAACTCGAAGAGGTCGTCAACTTAAACCTTTTCAGGAACACCGCAGGCCTTGGACCATTGGGATGCAGTCAATGGAGGTCAACTAAGCGTCGTGAATGATGCTGCTTCAGATGCTCTACCCAACGCTCTCGAACTGACTATCCCCAGCGGTCGCAATGGAGGAGTCGGTTTCAGTAACGAAGGCTGGTGGGGTGCGTTATTTAAGCGAAATCTACTTGCCACATATCTTATTCAACACCACGATGCCTCATAGGTATCAAAGTGACTGCTGACTCAAATTACACGGCATCCTTCATCAGCAAAACGGCCCGTTCAGCTTGAGACCGCTTTTGCTTATTTCCGTGATCTTGCGCTTGTTTTCCGTTACTTGGGGCTGATTTCCACATGGTTTCGCTTGGGACGCTGTCAGATTCCTTGAATTTGTATGAATTTGCTTGCTCAGAAAGCATTTGCTTGGAAACTATCGCTAAACCTCCAGTTTTCATAGCAGTCCCGGTCGTCCCGACACTGGTGAGTTGAAGGCGTGAATTTGAAGTTCAGAACGTTCAGAGTTTACAGATACACAAGGGACACGAAAACTAGGTGGAAACTACGCGTACCATGGCAAAGGCATGAGGGTGAATGTTTGAATGCAGGAGAGAAAGTTAAACGACGGGACACGACTCCGGCGGAAGTTGCTGTTGAACGTTGAAGTCCTGGACCGGGGTAGTTCGCAGCATGAGTCATGGAGTAGAGCCGCCATTCCCACGCGTAAAATTTCTCTTCTTCCCATCGCTCTCCCATCTTGTTCCCATTATGCTCATCACTTCCAATAACCACTCCCTTCCTGTATCCTCGAAAATCCAAGGTATGGGATTCGTTACTCTTTTTATTGAAATGGCTGAACCTATTCGTAGTCCATCTCACAATGTCACACTAGGCAAGGAAGACAAAACCAACACAGCACGGTGTGTGCGAATCATGTCTTCCTCACTCCGATACTGATGTCAGGTCTTGGTTCTAGCCACGGAAGTGTTATATCAAGGAGGGGTCCTAGACCTTGTACGAGACATTGAAAAGAGCACGCAAGAGGTACTGTGATGGCAAACATCAGGCGGTGGAATTGGTACGTTGCATTGTTTGGCTATGTGTTCTATGCTAAATATTTCTAGCTGTAGAACCTAACAATCCTCGTCGGTGTAGTCACGATCAGGCGCGAGAGACAAAACCAAGTACGTGTCACTTCGTTGACTTGAACTTTCCATTTGCTGATTCTACCATAGCCTTCTCCGTGTACGACCTGGAACTTGAACGAAGAATGCCAGAGAGTCGGGAGTTGCACATGGTATGTGGTATTATTGTCACCATGTTACTTATGCTGACCGCCGGATCACTTGCACTCAGATCACCTCCGAAGACGAATTTAGGGATTATGGGCTCTTGTCTTTAGAATGTACGTGATCGATACCGACCCTACTGATTGAAGACTGAAACTTCCGTAGGACTATGACATTACTCGAACGAGGTGGAGAACGTCATTTGCAAGATGTTCGGGTGTCATGGTTCGTCGCGGGTTTGGAGCCGGGTGCGATAATGAGAGGAGTAATTATAATCTCTGCCTTGTCTGGTAGGAAGGCTGCAGCGAGAGCACCGCAGCGGAAATGGATGGTTTTGGGGCAATTTGAATGTATCCCAAGTAAAAGTAGATTTTCTCAAGTCAAAGTATCGTTTCCCAGGAGAGAGTTAGTTGACCGGCAAGTAAGTGTCGCTTGCCAAGTAAAAAGCCACTTTCGTTCCTTACCAAGTGATTTTTTCCTTGTCAAGTAATCCAAGTTGGATCAACCGTTTTGCTGATGTTTTACTACCGTTTCCCCCAGTCATCCTCGTTCGCTGGAAACGCCGTCGTCAGTCTTCGAAGTGCTTCAGGGGAGACTTTCGGAAGTTCCGAAATTCAACTCTCTGGAAGTCAAACTGAATGGACCAAAGTTTCCGCAAATATCATTCCCTCTAGCTCTGCCGGAAATTCGGACAACCAATTTGTTGTCACTATTGACGGTGCCGACGGCGAAACTATTCACTTCTCCATGCTCTCTCTGTTCCCGCCCACCTTCAAAAATAGGGAAAATGGCATGAGAGCCGACATTGCCGAGGTCTGTATCCTGACGCGGTTAGATGCCCTATTATTGACGCCATTTTAGGCTTTATACGATATTAAACCAGCCTTCTTTAGATTTCCGGGCGGAAATAATCTCGTGAGTGCTACTGTACAGTATAAAGACCTTGACTGACTCGTGTCCAGGAGGTGCGTCAGGAGACCTACGCCCAGATGAAGACTCTACTTAAGGTATCATGACACAGGGTGGATCGGTTGAGACTCGTTGGAAGTGGCGAGAGACTATTGGTGAGCTTGTAGACCGTCCCGGTACGTTGCATCTGTCAGTCTGGACCAACCTGACTAAATTATGATGTCTAGGGCGACCGGGAACTTGGGGCTATTACAATACCGAGTGAGTGAACTTGACTGGGCAGTGAAAATGCGATCAGCTGATGCTTTGACAGTGGCTTGGGACTTCTTGACTATCTACTCTGGTGTGAAGATGCGGAAATGGAGCCAATCATGGCTGTTTGGGGAGGTGAACCTATCTCGGAAGTGTTTCGCGTGGTAACTGACTCGGAAACCCATACCAAGGCCTCGCCCTCAGTGGCGGTGAAGGCACCAGTGTGCCGGAAAATGAGCTCGGTCCATACGTACAGGAAGCCATTGATCAGGTCGGTGTTAGTTTTGACTTTAGACATGTTTTACTCATCCTGGTCGCCTCCTAGATCAATTTTGTGATAGGTGACCCAGAACAAAGCGAAGCTGGTAGGCGAATACACATCTCGGTCGGCACGATGTACCGATGATTACACATCCAGCTGCCCTCAGAGCCTCTCTTGGACATCCCGAACCTTTCAAACTGCAATACGTTGAGATCGGTAACGAAGTATGTTGATTTAGCAAAGTATGTTCTCAATATCGAGTGCTTAATGCATTTTCAGGACTTCGTCAATGAGGACACGTAAGTACCATGATTCGGCAATCCTACTTCTGTTATATAAAGCGCTTCATAGTTACCAATACCGATGGAGAGTCTTCTACAACGCAATTTCTGAGGCATTCCCTGACTTGAGTAAGTTACTGACGCATCTCCCAACCTAATTCAGGTTACTGATGGTTCTTTTCTCACTAGCATTGATAAATACCGGATTCCTTGGAACCAATTACGACCCAAAGCCACCTGCACGAGATCACCATGTGTACGAAAGTCCCCGTACGTCTTTATATTCCTATGTTCTCGCTCAGGCTCATGGCCATTCACAGAGTGGTTTAGCCAGAATCCTTTCTTCTACGACAGCATGGCTGTAAGTTAAATCGACTGGTTCGTACAATTAGGATACTAAACCATTGCACCACGATAAGCGTGACGGGACGAAATACTTCGATGTGCGTCGTCTAAATCCTTGACTCTATTCGCTGATCTTTCGAAATCTAGGGAGAATACGCTGTGATCTCGACTGTTCCCGGTGACATCTGGAACAACCGTCTGCCTTATCCGGTGATCCAAGGCGCTGTAGCCGAGGCTGCATACATGACCGGACTCGAACGTAGGCTGATTTCTGCGTCCAAAGGTCGAGGGTCTGATTGAACACGTCATGTAGGCAACAGTGACATTGTTTTTGCTGCCTGCTATGCGCCTTTGTTGAACGTAAGTCCAGCTCAACCTCAAGGGTCAAGGTTGATATACTGATGTAACTTCAGCACATCTCTGGAACTCAATGGGTATATAACTTCTCTCGATTCTCAATTCACACGCACTTACTTTCAATAGTCTCCAGATCTTGTGAGCTACGAGTACGTGCACTTGACCGTGTACCCGAGATACTAGGCTTGAACTGATTCGTGGGTACAGTGCTCAAAACGTCATCAAATCTGCCAGTTACTACGTCCAGAAGGTGGAGATACTGACACGATAGTTTGAAAACATTGGCTCATTGACTGCATAGCTTTTCGGAAATAACAGGGGAGACGAGTACCTTCCCAGCACGCTTCCCGCTGAGACGGGTGCACTTCAATGGAGTGTCGTTAGGAGCGGTTCTGACCAAATTATCATCAAAGTAAGAATCCACTACGCATGCGATATACTCGGGCTTACTCCCTACGAAAGATCGCCAACACTGCCACGAATGACGAGAGCATTTCTTTCTCTCTGCCTTGGGACAACGTAGACACAAACGGATCTCTGGACCTTTTGACTGCTGCTAACGATGCTGCAAACCCGCCGAACGCCCCCGACACAGTTTTACCGACCAACGACTCAATTAATGTGGGCAAGGAGTTTAGCTACACTGCACCTGGTCTCAGTCTGAGCGTGATT
The DNA here is from genome assembly GCA_037176845.1 of Paramarasmius palmivorus. Classification (NCBI taxonomy): domain Eukaryota; kingdom Fungi; phylum Basidiomycota; class Agaricomycetes; order Agaricales; family Marasmiaceae; genus Paramarasmius; species Paramarasmius palmivorus. Next base: position 698,002 of record JAYKXP010000010.1, on the reverse strand, counting down.
AGATTCACTGCTTCGTAGACTGTAGTAAGCCGCACGCTATAGTGTAGCGAATGTAGTCAACACCTGTACATACTAACACATTGACGTGATTACTTTCGTGCGGGCGCAAAGCACAATGACGGACATAGCAATCGCAAAACGAACAGTGAAGTACAGGAGTGAAAGCGTAGCGATACAAATAGTAACTATCTAGAATAAAATAACTCTAATGATAATGTCTAGGATAACGTGCAGACCGTCATGAGGTGGATGTATAATTTAGAAGCGTGTCAAGTCTCGACCGAATATCCCTGTTCACCGGAGTATTAGACCCAATTGACTAAGTGTAGGCAGAGGTGACTCACAGTTGAGGAACCAGTAGAAGGGGACCAAGATTCTAGGAAGATGGCGTCAGATGAGCCCGCAGATGAGAACCGAAAAAACCCACTTATTGCGAACACTAAGTGTCATTGTAAAGTAGGCAGACCGCCACAGAAGCCACGCTGTTCGGCCTGTCTCCTTGCTGAGAGGACCATCCTTATCAACGGCTGAGCGGTCGTATATAGCTTTCCTGCAAAGACGATCAATCCTTTGTCGAATTGAGTGCACACTGTCATACCAGTTGCCAATGTAGGCCAAGCTACCCTTGTTATTAAACTTGAACGGCTCTGTGTGATCCTTGTCTTTGACAATCCTGTTGAGTTTCTTTGCCAAATAGGCAGCCTTTTGGTTTGCCACTGTCAACGACGACACAAACAAATCAGTCCACCGTGGTATGCCAATAGGATATCAAAGCTAACCTTGAGCTGTCGCAGGCATAAAGACATTTTCCATGCACGCAGCATCGCCGATGGCCCACACATCGTTATCTGGCGTGCCATCTTCCCTCAGTACGTTCAAATGTTCGTTGGTCATGATACTATGGCAGAATCATTGATGACCGTGCTACAAAAATGCAGGCGACCTTCCTCACCTTCGCTGGTGCTTAGGGTGCTTCTGTAATCCCGTGACAGAATTGATTAGGGGGTTTGGAGCCAAACCCGTTGACCAGACAAGTAGCCCAAAAGGTACTAGCGGAACAGTCAGCCGGTGTACAACAATGAGACAAGCAATTTACCTTCTCCTTGCTCTTTGACAAACATTTTACCCTGTCAAGTCATCTAGTATCAGCATTCTAAATATCAACGTATAAACCCACCTGTTCGACGCGTTCAACATGATGGCTGGTGTAAATGTTGACGCCATCTCGACCAAATTTCTTTTCCGTGTATCTAGAGTATGTGATGTTGGGATAGTCAATAGACTCAGTGTACTGAGACTTACTGCACAAGAGTCGAGTCGAACATCCCCAAAATACTTGGAGCGACATCATAAAGACTGATCTTGCAGAGTTTAGCCAGTTGTGGGTAGTGCTGCTCGACCTCGGCGTGTAATAAGTCGTGTAGCTCGGCGGCAAATTCGACACCTGTGGGACCACCACCGACGATGCAAAAATTAAGTATGTTCCTTCGTTCAATGTCGGACATAACTGGCTGATTGGCTTGCTCAAAACCTAGATGGCTTTCAGCTCAAGTATCACATGAATGTACGGCTTCACATACATTCAAGTATCCTACTTCGAATGGCTCGGGCATCTTTGACGTCTTTGAGGAAGTGCGCATGTTCTTTGACTCCGGGAATTCCGAATGCTGAGATAGAAACATGTGAATAAGAGCGTAATGTGAATAAGGTGGGTCAAGAACTTACTCTGTGAGTATGCACCGACTGCAATCACGAGCTTGTCATATTTCATCGTGAAGGATTGTCCCGTAGATCCCGGTCTCGGAGAGGAAGGAGTTGGAGTAGACACATCTGCCGGAGAAGAAAAAGGCGCCGGGGGCGTTGAGGGAACCTTTAAGAGGCTAAATGTCAAAGAAACAATGCGATTTCAGAATTGGTACTTCAAGGCGCACGCATTTCAGCTTTTTTTGTTTGAAATCTAGCAGTGAAGGGTCAGCAAGTTATACATACTTAGTTGGGCACTCCATACCTATTTCATCACACCAGGCTTGATACGAAGTCTAAAGATACGTGAGCTTGATATCACAGACCAGATCGCTGGAAAACAAACAATCTGTGGCGCGTATCTTCGGACCTGAGGGTTGAGATGTCAAGGATACCACATGTGGTGTATGCTTTCTGTCGCTTACCGGCTCAACCGCACAGCGAAGTTCCAAAGTTCCAACAGCGCATCCAGCAAGAAGAGGCGTGAAGTTGAAATAGTTATTCGGTGAGACTACCATCACATCTGAAAGTATTCTGGTCAGCGAACTGGGAAGATGGACCACGAAAAATTGAAACACACCCCAACGCTTCTTGTCGACGCTTCGTAGCAGTTCATATCCGCCCCAACCTGAACCGAGAATGACCAGTCTTTCCTTGGACCTTGCCGCCGTCGCTGAGAACTGCCTCGACGCGACTAACAGGAACTTTCTGTCATTCTTGAAAACCTGTCTGCGTAGCATGGTGGTCCAATCGAAAAGCAGATTCCTTGGGGTGACAGCCCTTTATATCGTTGGCTTCCGATGGGTTTACGGGCAAACCCGGACAAGGTATCGGTTATCGCCAAAAGTTCTCCGTTTCTACCGCAAAAGACCTTTGCATTGCGTTATCCAATAGGAATACCACTGCTTTTTCATTCTGTGGAGGAGACATATCCGCGACCAGTCCGCGAACCATTATTGGCTGAGAAGATGATACAGAGCTAAAGAAGGAAGTAGACATTCAAGCAATTTCAATACAAACTCCCAGGACATTCCGTCCGAGGTATTCACTGATGCACTGATGATGCGATAGGCCCCTTGCAAACTTCAAGATGACGACAACTACAACGAGAAAAATACTGGTGCTACATGGGTAACTATTCTTCTTTCATGTTGGTGGCTATTAAAACTGAAAGAACGGTCTAGATACGCCCAAAATGCCAGCATCTTCAGTAAACGGGTAGGCAAAACAATGTCAGAAGCCTTCTTTTCTTACCTTGTCTATATTCAAAGCTAGGTGCTCTCAGAAAGCAATGTAAAAGCGTGGAGATGGGTATGAACGATTGATTCTATCTTTGAGTATATTGTTGATCCATTTCTAGTCTTTCTCGATGCACCCCATATCTTACAAGCAGCGGACCTCTTCGGCGATACACCCGAATCCCTTGATAGTGCCCCGCTCTTAGTCCCCGTGGTTGGTGGAAGTTCGCAGACTCAACAAAGACAACACATGTTGGGCTGGAGGCTACCTTGGATTTATTAAGAGACACGCTGAAAGCGACGCGATTTGACGTAGGGTGGATTTGTGACTTTCCGTATGCTCCTCTACTTAACTGTTATCCTCCCTTGTAGGGTGTACTTGGCTTTAGGTATGCTAATACGTGCCCAGACCATCTCGTTCTCTGATGTCTCTTTGAAGCCAAGGTGCCAGTTTAGCAACGTTGCTCACAGCCCTCGTGCGTTTGGTTGCTTTTCAGACAATGACCTGATAAAGATCTCCGTTATCAACAAGCTTGAAAGGCCGCATTTGTACCCTTCTTTCCTGGTAAATGGTCAATCACCGCATCCTCCATTGTGAGCTTTCAGTTACCTTGTTATTCCTGAATGAGGTCTAAAGTCCAAACTTAGCCAGTTCTGCGTTTCGGTCGCCGGATTCAAGTCCCGCGACCCAATCAGCGAATCCATCTTGTCCCCAGGTTTCTCGACACCAACTCTTCACATTATAGGCAAGACAGACACTATTCTTACAGCAGAACGATCTCAGACCATACTGGATGTGACTCTTGACAAGCGCGTAGAAGAACACGAAGGAGGTGAGGCCGTCTTGGGCTAGGGCAAGGCTTTGGGCGGAACATTCACCTTTATTCCCAGGTCACTTTGTCCCTTCAAATGCCAATTGGCGAAAGTTTCTCTCTACGTATCTGACCGAGGGACCAACCGCAGATAACCCGTCTCCGAGTGCAATGCCAGTCTCGACACCTTCATCAGGCACAGCTACACCCACTACCGAGGTTCAGGGACTCATTACGCCAACCGCTCCTCCACCAGTACTATACCCCACTGCGATGTGCACACGACGCCAATGTGCAAATCTTTGAATTTAAAGGTCATCCGCTGTACTATTTCACTCCGTAAATTTTTGTAGACTCTATCATGCATATAGCATTCGATCTCTGTACTTATATTGAGGGAATATACTGGGGAGCTTTCAATAGCGACGAAAAACCCCTGAAAAAGAGCTTTGATGCATATGGGAGCGTGACATTACCAGGAACAGTATATTCCTCGAGATTGCACCTGTTTGCACGTCAATATGACATGTAACCCAGAAGGGTATTGGTGAAATAAGGCTCCTTGCGACTTTTAGGAGCAAGAGAGCGCAATGGGATGATTCTGGAGACGAAAAAGCAGATTGCAATTCATCTGCGTGATTCGATGAGGGCGGAAGTTCACCGGTGACATTTCGTGCGATAAAAAAATTGCACTTCTCTGTTTTTGGTTCGGGATCGCTCCAACATTATATTCAGAGGGAATAAAAATCCCAGAAAATAAAGGACGATATTTCGAAGGTATAGCAATCGATCTATCTAATTTTTATAGGGGAAGGATTAAAGACGAGTGAAGGTAAAACGATTTCGGAAAAAGTTGCACTTCTCGGTGGGGGAGGCTTCCGATATCTTGACCTTGCCTTTAGAACACAAATATAGAGCTCTTGGCAGCGTTTTAGATACAGCAACATTCATAATTATTCCAAGTAGACAAATACAGACTTCGACAATCAAGAAATACCTATAGACGTACAACAAGATAAGCGGAGAACAAACATGAAAGCGAGAACGGTAGTGATCACTAAACGCTTATTCTACATCTACTTTGAATCTCTTCTCAATGACATCTCCGACTATCTTGTAGCCGTTGGTGGCGAAGAGCTTTGAGTGTAAAAAGGGATTAATGTCGTATATCTCATGTTCTTTGGCCTACAAAAAGCGTGAAATCAGGATTAGAACGAAGGCAGTCGGGTCATCGCTCACCCTTTCTTCTAATTCGCTTGGCTTCACGGTAATCTTTTCCGGCTGTTCATGCCGCTGAAGTTGATATAACCTGGCCTTCTCTTTCACGAGCTGACCAAGCAGGAATGCAAGAAGCTCTTCGTGGTCTTTGGAATGCGTGAGGTATTTTCGGAAACCCTACAATAAAGGTCCTCCGTAAGAATAGCGAAATAAGCAAGACAAGACACATACTCTCTGCAACGTTTTCTTAATACTCATCTTCTGTGTGCTCACAAAGCTTCCAACGGCAACCTCGATAGCCAGGTCGATATCATCCGAGCGAACGTATTCACGTAGGGACATTTTCGCACTCGCCTCTGCCATTCGAATCATGCTCTCCAAATGACGAACGGTGATGGGATACGATCCAGTGGCCATCGACTCTCGTCTGAGATCGGCAAACAGCTGGGAAAGCTTGTTCTCGTCGAGTTGATAAAGTTTGGGCCTAATCTTCTCCCGAGCATACATGATATATTTGCGAAGCACATCTTGGGGAATAACCTGTAGTAAATTCAGGAAGCAACCTAGATCATGGGACCAATAACACTCACATCAGCATCCAAAGAGGTACCGACATCCATCTCATCCGTCTCTTTCTCGAAGTTGGGGTGGCTCCTTAAGTGACTTCCAACCACGAATCGTGCCAACAATTCATCCATGACGGGGTCTACTGTATCCTTGACAACACAAAGGACGTCGAAACGAGACAAAATGGGCTCTGTGAGCTCAACATTTTGTTGGAAGGGTATTGTGGGGTTGTATTTGCCTCTAATCGGATTGGCAGCTGCGATGATGGCACAACGAGCTTGCAGAGTGGTGATAATGCCAGCTTTTGATATGGAAATAGATTGCTGCTCCATGGCCTCGTGAATAGACGTCCGGTCTGCATCGTTCATCTTGTCGAACTCGTCAATGAGACAGGTACCCTTATCTGCAAGGACCAAAGCGCCTCCCTCGAGTGTCCACTCCCTCGTCACCGGGTCTTTGCGAACGCTGGCCGTTAAACCAACAGCGGACGCTCCCTGACCTGTTGCAAAGACCGACCGATGTGCGGTTTTCTCGACATACTTCAAGAACTGAGACTTTGCGGTACCTGGGTCTCCCAACAAAAGGACGTTGATATCACCACGAATTCGATGCTTATGGTTGATATCTTTCGATACTCCTCCAAAGAGTGAAAGGGCAATTGCTGTCTTGATATCCTCGTGGCCATAGATAGACGGTGCGATAGATTTGATGATGCGCTTCCGGATTCGCTCGTCACGAGCAAGGGTACGCATCTCCTTCTCGTCCTCCTCAGTCAAACGGAAGGCAGCAAAAAGATCCTCCTTCTTATTGACGTGGTTGGCTTCGATGATAGTGGAGAAAACGGGGAAACCATTCTTAGAGTTGAGTGAGGCATCAAAATTGTTTCTATAGATGCCAGTAATCTCCTACGTGAGACGTGAGTACCCATGAATGACAGCAAGCCAGGACGAAACCATACCACTTCTTCTCCAGGTTTTGCACTATCGATCAGGTCCCAGAGCAGAACAACCTCTCGATGACGCGGCAGACGACCCGCTGGAACTGATCCTGGAGACTCTTGCAGAGTCATCTTCTGGTAGTTGCGGTATATGGTCTGTACACGTCGATTAGAGTTCTGCTGTCCTGCGAAAGTGCGACACGAACCTGTTCGGAGTTGATAGGGAAGGGTCCCTTGCTTTCACAATTGGCACAATAGCTGACTTTCACCTCCTTGGTCGCGTCCTGGTAGAAGGGGCCTAGCACAGCACCACATTTCTTGCAGTCAAACTTGACATATTTCAGCTGTGGGAATACACCACTTCGCCTCGTCACAACCCCCGACACCCGAACGAGATTGTTTAAATGTGCACGTCGTAGTTCTCTCAACGAAAGATTGAGAGGCACGTCGCATATCCGGACGTGAACTTCTGAGTGGATACGTTCGTAGGCAGGGTAATAGACGAGAATGGCATTGAGAGCAACTTCGTCAAAAATCTCGAGCATGGCTGATGGTGCATTGGTGAGGAAGTAAGCAAGAATGGGCTTTGAGAGGGAAAGATGGCTGTACGAGACTTCGAGTGACTCCGAGTTGGCTGAAAATTGAACATGAGGAAACCCTAAGGTAACGAAAACGAAACAACACGCACTTTCACCGAGTACTCGGATTCTTTGACCATATACTGATGATCCTTGGTCGTCGACATAGGTCATGAGGAAATGGCGGAAGTGTTTTATTATTGACCTCCTAACACGATGGTTTGCTATCCATTCCACGATGGACGGTGCCTTGATATCACTGAGTTGTTCCAGGGGGAGCTCCTGGGGAATCGGATGCGTTAGTTTAAGCAAATTTTTTGGCCTGAATGGAAGAACACGCACATCCTCGACGCCATCCATATCATCTGCCTCTCTTCTTTCGTCGTACTGCCTTCTTGTTCGGGATTTCATTTTCAAGATTTCATCGTCTCCTTCATCCTCCATATCTTCATCGTCCAGGAAGGCCAGACCTCGAGAACGATTAGCAGCCCGGGTACCACGTCTGCCACTTCTTTCCATGCGGTCCCTGCGGTTCATCTTGGCTTCAGCAGCGCGACGTGCTGCAGCGGTCAGCTCTGGAAGATCATCATCATCATTGATTCCTGCATCCGAGTATCTGTCTAGCATCTCATTTGGCGCGTAATCCCTGCGACAGCGTGTCAAAACGCGGAAGGAAAAAAAATCGAGAAAAAAGTGCGTACTCTATCAAACCTTCCCCAAAAAGATCTTCTCCTTCTTCATCTTCTACCTCGTCATCCACGTCGCGTACTGCGTCTCTCTCGTCCATACTATCATCTGTATCCGAGAACGGCGGTGGCGGTGATGAGGGTGGTAACGAAGACTGGGAAGGGCGGCGGCGAGGAGTTGTTGTGGGTTGAGCTGGTGGAGAGGAGCCTGCATCTGGAGAGACGGATCTCTGACGTTTTGGTGCCTATAGAACGAGGAGTTAGCGAGAATCGACGCGACCAAGGGTGAACGTGCCATTTTCAATGAGGTGATGAGGAAGAGACGCGTCTGGCTGACTTTGAAAGTAACACGCTCTGGTTCACACGCACGGACCACATGAAAAAGGGTCACCGTACTATTGATAAACCCGAATACATTGCCAACAGGAAGTTGAACGTCTTTTTACAATGAGAGCGTCTATAATATGTAGTAGTCTCTGTTCTTAGCTCGTCTTCGCCTTTATATCATCAGCCAACTTGCATCTGTCCTCTACCATCCCCGCAACCTCACTGGCATCTGCAGTCCCCAACGCTCGCAGACCCTCTATTACGCCATCACGATCTCCCTGTGACAATTCTTGACTCATCTTCCACTTTCCACCCATGTCAGTGATTTTGACCTCAATCCCAATGATCGCCTTCTTCAACAATCCTACATACGAAGCAGGTGCATCCTGGACCTCCCATGGCTTCTCGTATCCCATAATCCGAGTTTCACTGTAACGCGACAGAACCGATATAGCTGATGATAAGAAGGTGTCCGTCGAGGGATCTGCGGCGTCAAAGTACACCGTAACTCGACCATAAACCTGCACAGCAGCATAGTCCCATGTTGGGACAACTTTCCCTGTAGTAGGTTTGGTTTCGCGGTAGAATTTGGGGGTGATGTAGTGGTGTTGTGGGTTGTTGAATAGTATTAACACATCCCGTTCCAAGGTTTTAGGTCCGGATCCAGGCGTTCTACTCAGGTGTTCGACCAGAGCTTTGGTTTGGGGGTTTGCTCGAGCCATATGACCACGAAGTACGCCGAGTTCAGTATCGCTCTCGTCATCGTTGACATCGAGTATGAATGGAATGTGGCTGGATTGGAGGAAGGGGTGTGTATCTGAATCGATAGCAGTCGTGAAAATTCCTAGGGGGTTTTCCCGAATGAATTCCCGTAACGTCGGTATGTGGTGTTCAGCGTGTACGGCGCGTAGGTACATGAAAGCAGGATGGAAGTTCAAAGCCAGGAGCTGAATTGATGCATGTAGATGATTAAATGAATGGCCCTCTGTCTGAGTCAGAACGGAACGGAGATCCGGGACCCGTGTGTGCTAAGGAGCGACAGTGAATGCGGCGCAGTGAGCTAGGCCTGCGAAGCACCTCTATTTCCCATTAAACTACCCTGTGAACTCGCACTGCTTCCACCGAGGCCCATTGGAACACCGCCAAATTGTTGGGGCGTCATGAAACCTTGTCCCTGTGACAGACTACCGACGACTTGGCCTGAAACGGGTGCTCCAAGCAGATTGGCAACAACTCCTGCCGTATCTTGCAGCTTTTTCAGGCGATCGTAAAGGACCTGGATTGCATGGGATGCCTGTGCTAGCATTTGGTCTTCCGTCGGGACAGTGGTTTCTGTGACCATCGAAACGTCATTGGAAGGATCATTCGTTGCGCCAGTGACAGGAATGAGAGGGAGTGCTCCGACGCCTGTGTGTCGCATCATGTCGGAGAGGAGATGTAGGTTCTGTTGAAGAGTGGCGATGTCGGCTGTTTAAACGAGGTCGAATGTCAGTAACGTTTTTGCGATATTACTGAGAACACACACATTGCGTCTGAGCAGAAGACGAGCCAGGATGATACGCGTTCGTTCTACATGTTTTAGCCATAAGATCTCCGAGAATAGAGCAGTACAGGGCGAGTACTCACATGCCTGTCAGAGCACTCCTAGCTATAGTTTGGGTTCTAATGACGTTTTCGAGAACCATCTGAATGTTTTGCTTGAATGTGTCCACCGAATTGGGGTCGCTTGCAATAGACTGGCCACTCTGCATGCCTGGTAACAAGCTTGTCATGGGCGAGGTCCCTAGTGACTGCAAGAATCCAGAATTTGAGGCGGAAGATGGCGATTGTTGACCGAAATTCTGCATTTTCCTCAGTTTGGCTGGTGGTGGTCGCGGTTTGAGTTGCAACAGACGCGTCATACATGTGAGTGCATCGCCCATTTTCGTGTACGCATAGGTTACGGAGTGGAGTACATACAGCTTACAGTACAAAGGAAACTATTATTACAAAAAAAGCGGAGCGGACCAAATAAATATCGGGAACCAAAACCAAGGGTTCAGGGCATAACAAGCGGTTTGTAGATGACTTCCCTCCCAATCTTCTTTCTCAATGCCCTGCCAGCCTCGGTAGCTGGCTCTTGAATTGCTGGTGTCTGGGAAAGATCTCTAATGACTTTGAAATCTGACTTTGTCATCTTAAATCCACGCAGTCCGTATTGGTTTTTGTGATCATGTCGGATGTTCTTGTTGATATGCCTGAGAGTGGACATTAGCATCGTTCAAGGACTGAACGTCACAAAAAAGACTCACTCAAGACATGAATCGGTCGACATTGGGACGACTACTCTTCCTATGAGTGGCAAATTCTGAATGAACGGTTCCCGCTGACGTGCTAGTGCTATGACTTGGTCGTCGATATGCAACACCGTCATCATCGTGCTTTGTGATTCCAACACCTTTGTCTCCACGATAATGACATGATCATCCCTTCCCAAAGCCTTCAGTCGAGCCCGTTGATCATGCCATAACTGCATGACCTTGGGCAGGATCTCAATCCTTCTTTCTAGGTCTGCATGTACCCCGTTGACCTGAAGCATCCCATCGATCTCTTCTGGGTTAGGAGGGACTTGTGCGGTATACAAAGTCTTCATGAAGATAGTTATATCTGTAGGTTCAATGCCCAAGGACACAAGGGCGAGCCTAGGGACGTCGGTAGGCGCATTGGGGTTGAGAAGGTCGAAGTCGAAAATGAGACAGAACTTCAAGTAAATGGACAGATAGAGATTGGAAAGGAAATTCGATTGGAGTTTGCGTGTTCCTGGTCTTTCATTCTCACTGCAGGTTTTCTTGTGGAATGACCTAACCCTTCGTTAATGAATGCTTCCTATACTATATGAACGGTTCGCACCAATCCTTGCGCTGACACTAAGTAGGAACAAAGAAACCTATCAGCGACGTAGCAGCACAACTAATTTCGAGATGATACGGACATCTTTCGAGCAATAACATGCAGACTGACACTGTAAAGCAGTACCACCGCGTCACCTCTTTGAGTGGTGTTGTGAGATTTAAAGACGAACCCTGCCACATTTCATTAGACCTTTGTCCTTCGATGTCGATCCGCAGAAGGAGCAGAGAACTGTAGCACCTTTCCGGGCTCTGACCAATTCTTCCTTCAGCGGTGCAGTGCGCTGGCGAAATGCACGATGATTGTCTGGATGTGAAAGAACCACAAATTCAGGGAATTTTGAGTCTTTTGAATTTGAATCCTCGGGCATTGTTATCTGAATGTGTTGCAAGAACTTTATTGAGGATCTGCGTAAGAAAAATGGTGTAGAATCCACGTACCAAGGGTGCCAAGTTGGCGGTAGATGGGAGAGATGGAGAAAGCCTGGGTGAAAGCAAGCACGCAACGTGTGACCCCGCTGTAGTACTGCCAGATTGCATGCACATGCCACCTGCTGTCAAACCTTCAGGCAGCCTCAAGCTTCTACTTTAACTTTGCTTCTATTCACATCAGGGCATGCAAAGCTCACTATTACCACTGTATACCAGGACGCTAGATAGTAGACCTTGGCGAGGCCGCTCTTGCGCCGAATGGTATGGGAATCAATATCGCAGCATCCTTACACCGTTACATAGAGTCCTGGCCAGTGGTCCCTCAGGCTAATGAATATATCCAGTCATATGTACTACATTATTACTCCTACATATACAACGGAACTTCAACCTAGAGATAGCCACTTCGCAATCGCCCGTAATGTTTCAGTCCTCTCTGGTTCATGATATGCAAGAGGAATATAATCATGGCAGCCATCCTTCGCTTCATAGAATGTGACCTCTTCTTCACCCAAATCCTGAACCATCCTGTCCTTCAGCGTGACAATTTGGTCGTATAGTACCTCAGCTCCACCTGCAGCGATAAATGTCCTCGGGAAACCCTTGAAGCTAATTTGCATGGCCGGATTTTTGGACGCAGGCGAGATGTACGGGTTGACTTCTGCGGCACCTAAACCGTGAGGTCCAACAAAGGCGACGATACGATATGTTGACCTGTAATCAAGAAAGTCCGAGGTAAAGTGTTTGTATACTGAACCGTTAGGATCCGTAGCATGGCTTTGGCCCATGTCAACCCTGGGAGAAAGGAGGACGAGAGATCCCGGAGGACCAAGAGGTTGGATATCGCTCTGGTATTCAACGAGATATCTTGTCAATGCTTGCGCCAAGTTTCCTCCCTAAAGGATCGGGGCTGAGGGTAGAAACACGTTGAGAATAGCGATATACTCACTGCACTGTCCCCTGCAACAATTATATCTGAAGGTGCAAAGCCAACCACGTCTACAAGGTATCTGAGTCCAGCTAATGCGTCGAGAAGAGCTGCAGGGAAAGGATTCTCCTCTGGGAACGGTTTGTACGACGAAAGTCGGTATTCGACAGAGAATATGCGATGAACCACATCGGAGTACTTCAACAATCCTCGGCCAACAGCAGAGGTGTGGTCGGAAGGGTGTGCAGAAAGTATAATATAACCGCCTCCATGCAAGGAGAGTACAACCTTCTCTCCGGGCATTGGTGGTGCCGCCACGTCGATCGTAGAGCCTTCTTTGTGTAACCAGTATCCTGGAATTCGGATGGGATGAACGTTGGCAACTTGAGACCATAACTTCAGGTCTCCTGTGATGTAGTTCGTAGCAGGCTCGATCCATACTCCCAGCACACCATCTCCGGGTACGATAGCCAAATGATTAGGTGACTTTATAAGGGGTCCAGTCCTGTGCAAAAGCTTCGATGAGAGCGGAAACTGGATGGAATGTGACTGGCTGACTTCTCCGAAACTGCACCCATATGTCGTATTAGGCGTGTCAACAACGCACGCTTGAAATCCCAGGAACTTCTCGGGCGAAGAGACCTGGAATGAAGATATGGTCAATGGGCTTCAACAGATAACAAAACCCGTTTACCTGGGAATAGAGAGAACGACCCATACCGGGAGACGAATGAAGACGGTGCTGAAGAACTGGTAAGTCAAGTAAAGACCCTTCAACGGCTGCCGGTGATACGGAAAGTAGTTCATGCCAAGGAACCTCACCAAATGCCGTAATTATAACGAAGCAAAGCCGGAAACACTGACAGTGAATGACGCGTCCCCGCATAACATGATCCAGGAGTTACACTGTACACTGACTGTACCATACATACAAACCATGTGTACTAATAAAAAAAGGAGGGTATATATCTAAGTTAATTCCTAAGCCAAAGACAGCCACTCCGCAATCGCTTTTAGGGTCTCTGTACTTTCCGGTTCATGCAACATCGGGATATAGTCATGGCACCCATCCTTTGCCTCATAGAACCTGACCTTTCCTTCTCCTTCAGCAGAACCGTTCCCTTCCCCCAAATCCTTGATCATTTTGTCTTTCATAGTCACAATTTGGTCGTACAAGACCTCTGCACCTCCCGCAACGATGAACGTTCTGGGGAAGCCTTTAAAGCTGATCTTCATCGCAGGATCCTTCGAAGCAGGGGAAATGTAGGGGTTGATTTCAGCAGCGCCAGTGCCATGAGGTCCCACAAAGGCTACCAGGGGATACATGGGGTGATGTGCAGCTGTGTTGATGTAGTCGGAAGGTGCGTGTTTGTACACCGTGGCTTTGGGATCTATGGTATGGCTTCGACCTAAATCAACCCAGGGCGAGAGAAGAATGAGCGACCCGGGAGGACCGAGACCAAGAGGTTTGAGGTCATTCTGGTATTCCACGAGATATCTCGTCAAAGCATGTGCCAAGTTACCTCCCTGATTATACGGATTCAGACACACAGACGCAGGGGTAACGGCCAACTTACCGCACTATCCCCTTCTACAATGATATCTGACGGTGTAAAGCCAACGTCATGCACAAGGTATTTAAACGCAGTCAATGCGTCAACAAGTGCCGCCGGGAAGGGATTCTCTTCTGGAAAGGGCTTGGACGACGAAAGTCGATACTCGACAGAAAATACACGATGTACCGAGTCGACGTGCTCCAATAATCCTCGACCGATGGCCGCAGTAGGATCTGAAGGGTGTGCAGACAGCCGTATATAAGCACCTCCGTGCAACGCAAGTACGACCTTCTCCCCAGGCATGGGGCGTGCTCCTACGTCGATTGTAGAGCTTGTTTTGTGAAGCCAATAACCCGGAATCCGAATGGGTGAAATATTAGCGATTCGGGACCACAAAGCTAGTTCCCCGACGATGTAGTCAGGAGAAACGGGATCTATCCAGACTCCCTTCACATCGAGGCCTGGTGTTATAGCCAAGTGGTTGGGGATCTCGCGAAGAGGACCTGTCTTTGATGTCAATACGACCATGTGTCGCACCAGGCGAACCATAAATGAGCGTTTAATGTCCCAAGAATTCCTTGGGCGAAGAGACCTAAAGATACCTGTTAGCATGGCCAGCTAGGAGGTAATGTTGAACTTACCTTGGGATTGACAACATAAACCATACTGGTATACGGATAAAAACCGTGCTAAATAACTGGTAGGCCAAGTAGAGGCCCTTCAAGGGCTGTCGACGGTAAGGATAATATGCCAAGGTCATGGTTGCCGGTTGGAGAAGAGGTGCGATTGCCGGAAAGACCGGATTCTCGCAAGTCTCTCACACGATCACGCTAAATGACCTCTTCGTCCCCCTCGTCCTCAAATCTTGACTTTGAAACTGTCGTGAAGCAAGAAGAAGCATATCTTCGCCTGGTACACCCTACGCCAGAGGAAACACCATCATGCACCAGTCTTTTTGATACCTACTTGGCATGCAACGGTAAGCATTTTCCTTGGAGTTCCGTGCATTAATTCTAACGAACAACTGCAGCTGTCCGGTCTCAGGTGAAATCATGGTATAGATTCGGAGAAGGTACCAAATGTAGTGCCAAACTGGAAGATTTCAAGTTTTGCATGGGGTTAAAGTGGAAAGAACCGGATGAGAGACGCGACGCGTGGATCAGGCGACGAGCAGAATGGTGGGCTCGAAGACGACTAGCAAAAAGTAGCGAAGATGTATGGGAAATGAGAAAGTAAGCAGTACATTGCAATATTCTCCTCGAACTCTGCTCACTAACTAGCTGTGCAGAGAACCTCCAGTAGCATACCCAAGACGCCTAACTGAAGAAGAACTCATATCTACGACTCCAGTCGTGTAAAGCCTATTCTGTGTAGCAGCTCTAGAGGATTTCACCCTACTCTCGACGTCCACAATGTATGATAAACTCCATAGAAAGTCTGAATTTTATATGTAGTTGAATTATGCTAGTGAGCCATAGAGTGCGGCTTTATCTTCCCTTTCAAGCTAGCACCCCTGAATACACCATTTCCCTTTCATCCATGGCTCTCAAGTATCACCGGCAGCCTGCAAAGACAATCTACGTACTATACGAGCTCGTATGCACAGTATTCGTCAAGATACCGCTTTGGAGTCTTCTGGCCATGCCAAGGCACGTTTAGACCTCCAGGAAGGATTCAAGGAATTTCACTGACTTGTCTCTTAGGAGCTGGCGTCCTATACCAAGTCGCTCTTTTACGCGAACCATGTCTATACATCTTCTTCGCCATCTTATCGACTCATTAGACAGGTGTGTCTTCAATCCTTGACTTCAAATGCAAAGACCATAATGCTCGGATCAGAATCGGAGGACTGAACGAACCAACTCATGAAAACCTCGAAGGCGATGATGGCACCTGGATCAATCCCGCCCCCGATCTCATTGTCGGCGACTTGAAGACATGGGCCTCGATAGCGTCCATAGAACCCATCCGCATCCCTGGCTACTTCTTCTTTCCCCACAAAGTATCCAACAGCGCCTCTCAGTCCCAGAAAGTTGTTTACTCTCTCCATGGAGGTTCATATATTATGTGCAGCGCTCATCCCTCTTCTGAGAATGCAAACATTCCTCGTGCTTTGCTCAAAGAAACCGATTCTAGGATCAAATTCGTGTTTGCACTTGAATACCGGCTGTCAAAGACATACCCCTTGGAACCAGCCAACCCCTTCCCGGCGGCGCTCGTAGATGCTATCGCAGGATACAACTTTCTTGTCAAAGAGCGTGGCATTCTTCCTGCCGACATCATTGTTGAGGGCGATTCTGCAGGAGGTATGCTTCCGTCATCCATTCCGAGAGTGTAACCGCCATTCATTATTACCTTTTGCTGTTAGGAAATCTCGCACTGGCCTTGACGCGTTATCTCATCGAAAACGAAGTACCTGGACTCGCTCCACCAGGCGGACTTTTGCTCCTTTCACCTTGGTGCGACATCGGAACATCACACGATGTTGACCCCTCCTCAATTACCATCCTCAAGGCCGACATTGATCCCGAACCGTGTGGGATGGATTATGCGAAAGCCGCGTTTCTAGGGCCTCATGGTATGGGTGCTGCAGATACAAACCCTTACATCTCCCCAGGCTCTCGCCATCCGTCAATGAACCCGAGCTTTAAGGGCTTTCCCAAGACACTCATTTGCGCTGGGGAAACAGAAAATTTACTTCCGCAAATAAAAGTCTTGAGAGATAGGATGGTGAAGGATTTAGGCGAAGGAGATGTGTGGTACTATGAAGGAAAAGACGAACCTCATGATTATCTTGCTCTTCCGTGGATTTCTGTGACCAAAGATGAGACGCTGCGCGAAATCTCACGATGGATTAAGGTGTGCCTCGTGTAAAGTAATCCAATGAATATACAGTGTCATCTATAACATGAACAAAACCCATCCCAAAAGTGAACAATAGAGATATTCCCTAGGCAAGAATCTCAGCGCAGAGTTTTTTGACCCACCCCCGTCTGTTGAATCTGTCCCTCGGTTAGACGTGTCATTTGGATCTGTTTCTTTGAAGGTCGCAAGCCAGGCATTCATGCTTGCCAGGGCTTTCTGTTGAACATCGAAGATTGTAGAGTCGACAAGGCCAGCTGTAGTACTCAGATCAGAACAGTGGAATCCGTCGCTGAGCGCTATAGGCCTCGTTTCGGAACTAGCAATATTTTGAGATGCAGCTGACAAGGTCGCGCCTAGCCACGGATCACCTAAACAGTGACTAATGTGAGCGCAAGATACAGATCGGAAAGGATGTAACATACGACGACCGTTTGCCACGAATAACCGCTCGACTTGAATATCCCAACCTGAGTATGTGGAGGTGGTTTCTAATACTTTGGGACGGTCCGATAATGTGAATGTCTTGGGGAAATAGGAAGTACAGGTGCGCTACCGTGGATCATAGTCAGAGATGGTTCGCAAAACCCTGTACGTAAATTGTCCAACCTGGTAAGATTCTTCACCAATCAACCGCGACACAATGGTAGGCATTCCTTCAGGAGGCGCAGTCTGATACCATCCCACTTCGTTGCACCTAAAAAAATGCGTCAAATAAATTTCGAAGCACGTAGAGAATAAGACTAACACCATCCAGAGCCATGAGCGACTCTCGTTGTCTAATGAAGGGTCCGTCCAGTAAAATAAGGTGTTGTCATGAGTGTTGAGGCACATGCTTGTACCACATGTTAGGTTGTGATATTAAGGGCCTGGGGGTGGACAGACCTTGGGCTTGAACTGCCGCACACTTGACCAGGATCAACAAAAGCACCTCAACCCAGATGATATGGACTTACAGTCTCTAAGGTAAAACTGTCTGAAGTAAAGGCCCATGGCTTCGTACGCGTGAGTTAACCCCCATCCAGAAGATGTTGCTGTCACGCCGTCCTTCACTTCTAGCGCGTCGCAGAACTCGAAGAAGGTTCGGTCAGACCGATATGGTTGTAACATCTGCCAGTCCCAGATCGGGTTTCTCACTAGTATCGAATCAGTATCTTGATCAAGCGGAAAGCAGATCGTACTGACAAGCACCCACGACATCATCCGCAAACTCGAGACCCTGCAATCCAAAGTTCGCCTTTACCTCTCTAATCTGTGTCTGAGTGCCATTTGCAAACGTTTCGTCGACAAATTCTATAACTCGTTGAATGTCCGCAGAGCAATTTTGTGGCATATTCTGACGGATCGGTTCATAGTACTGCCAAAAATCGCTAGAAGAAAAGAGGAACGTCAACACAGGAGCATATCGGACACGAGTACAACATACAGAATGGGCTGGACAACACCTGACGAAGAGTAACCGGCCCAAAAGACACCGGGGTTCCTGAATTGACGTTAGGATGCTAATGTGAAAGGCAGGTCAGGTTCTTATAACTCACTTAGCCATTGTCCACGCAGTCAATGCACCTATGCCACATTGAGCGCGAACAGGTACCAATCAAAAGAACACTAACCGGAATAACTACCACCAATCAAAATCCATGGCACCTTGTTGGGCGGCACCTGATCACCGCCAGGCATGGGTAACTTGACATTCTTCGCGAAATATACGAGATCATCCATTGATTGCTGTATTGTGAGATATTTAAGGCTCTCTTCGCTGAGATCTGGCTGAGGATTTGAGTCTCCGAAGAAGCGGTGTTCGATGACTATCGTTGCGCCGCTGAAGTTTTGAGCGAATTGTCCATTAATCGTCAAGTTCGTGAGATATTTCCATGAATCTTCTGCATTTGATTCCCCTGGCGTAGTCAGGATAATTGGTCCGCCTGTGTGATCGAAGTTGATATATACACCAAAGATGCAACGAGGAATACAATGCTCACCTGGCTTGTGATACTCCCAAGTATGGTAGTATCTCTGTTTAAATGTCCCTAAATTCGGGTTCTGATGATCTATAAGTTGATCGAACCAGTATTCTTGTGTGTACGGTGGGATGGGGTTTCCGTTGACGTCGTTTGGGTTCACTGCAGGAACTTGAGCAACGACGCGAGGCAGTCCAGGCTTTCGCATAATGTTCGCATTTGGGCGGGTATGGTCGCGGGCGAACGCGAGTTGGAAGCTGGTCAACCAAATACAGAAGTAGAAGAGTGTCCATCGTGGATGTAACATGGATGTCAGGGGGATAGTGGCGGACAGGAAGGGAAGGAAGAGGAAGCGAGATTCATCTAGGCTTTCCAGCATTTATATGAATTCAAATCCTTGGCGACATGTCCACGAGTATCGTATAATGCAGTAGTGTGTCTCTGAGCGCCTGAATCCCCGAGCGGCCGTTTGAAGGGTTGCACCGGGTTTCTGTCTCGCCTTGTTGCTATACCTCCAGGTCCGGATCAGCCTGTCTCGACAGGGTCACTGTGCACGGTGCACGACTACGAATATTGCACTGTGAAGAGGGTTTGGGTAACGATCAGCCAACCAGATGTTAGAGTCAGCATTGCTTTCATCTGATCGTGGGCGCACTTAGTTGTAACCGCTGTCACCGAACTACGCAACAACATCTTGGAAGTGTAGTAACGGAAACTTGAGCATAAATGAAAGCGATGCAGTGTTTTCAAACGATGATTGATTATCTCCACGAGTTTCACAAATTGGACTCTGCGATAACACTTTCTGCGTTCTTCAACTCGACATCGTCAGCGAGTTCTGGTTCGTTCTTTGCTGCCACCTGGATGAATGTGCATGACTATCGAAACTCAAACCATCGGTGGGATTGAGAACTTACGACAAGCTCCTTCAGCTCTGCAACAACGGTAGCCAGTCTATCGGAGGAATCTCGAATCATTTTATTTGATTCTTCATACATATTCGTCTTGGAACGTGTATTAGAGAAGGCCAAAGGAATTGCTAGCACACTCACCGCATTCTTAACATCCCATTCATCTGCAGGTACCCCATCCGCGAGAAGTTTGTCGCGTTTTGCTAGTAAATCCTGGGCTTCTTTGCGGTACAGTCCGTTCTCCTTCAAGAGCCTTTAGAAGATTGGCGTCGGGAGTTCCAATGAACAGAGTGGCTTTCGTCGCACCGTTTAGTGGCACCAGACTTTATTTTGAGTTGACGTTTCAAGGTGTTTGTGTCGCTCATGATGATGGTAGGAAGAGGACAAGCAGCTTGGAAGAAATTTCGCGAATTTGATTGAGTTCGAAAGTGTGACCTCATCTCTTTCCTCACCATCATGGCCTATGAATATCGCTGGCAGCCGGCGAAGACATTGTATCTCACACTCCAAGTTCTTTTCACACTGTTCATTAGGATACCGATATGGATGATGGTTGCTATTCCTAGGCAAGTAGAACTTTTTGCGCGTTTTATGACCTCTGACAACGTGCTACCCCTTTTTAGGATATGGCGGCCAACTCCTTCACGCTCTTATGTCCGAACTTTACTCATACAAACCATCCGACAAGTAGTGAAGATCATGAACAAGTATGTCTAATGGTTCTTTGAGGGAAATCATAGATCACATTCCACAGAACTGGGCCGTTGACACACGAACCGAACTACAGAAACCTTGAAGAAAGTGAAGATGCTGAAGGCGTATGGGTTGATCCAACCCCAGAACTCATCACAGGGGACCTGAAGCTCTGGGCTCTTGTTGCTGCCGTCCAACCCGCTCGCATACCTGGTTACATCTATCACCGAAAATCCCGAGGGTCGAAAGATATCGAAGCCGCCCCTTATTCTATAACTTCACCTGGAAAGATTATTCTCTCTTTCCATGGGGGATCCTACACTACAGGCACGGCACATCCTAGAGGATCATATGCAGCCATTTGTCGGGCTTTGCTCGAGGAGACAGATTCGTCAGTGAAATACGTTTTTGCTCTAGAGTATCGCGTATCTTCGGCACATCCTCTGGAACCGTTAAACCCTTTCCCAGCTGCTCTCATCGACGCTCTCGCCGGTTATAATTACCTCGTAAACGTCCGCGGAATAACAGCTTCTGACATCATCATTGAAGGGGATTCTGCCGGCGGAAATCTGGCATATGCTTTGACACGGTACCTTGTTGAACAGCGTGGCCTTTCCGGACTGCCTCCACCTCCAGGCGGGCTTCTCCTTTTCTCTCCCTATTGCGACGTCGGTCTATCACATGATCATCCTCGCTTTCAATCGGTAGAGCGCGGCATTCTCCAGGCTGACTATGTACCTGCCCACCACGGGATGGACTATCCCAAAGAGGCTTTTATTGGTCCCCATGGAATGGGCGCTGCTGATATAAATTCTTATATATCCCCTGCCTCTATGCATAAAATGATGAAAGTCGATTTCCATGGTTTCCCGAAGACCTTCATTTGTGCAGGGGAATACGAAATTCTTATTTCGCAGATCCGGCTGCTTCGAGACAGGATGCTTCGGGACCTTGGTACCACGACGGTCACCTATCACGAAGGCCAAGATGAAACCCATGATTATCTTATTTTGCCGTGGAAGGAGCCAGCGAGATACGAGACATTGGAGCATGTCACTCATTGGATCAAATCGTTGTAGAAAAGCAATCCGATAGCAAGCACACTCCTGTATCTAATAATACAAATGCACCAAGTTACTTCAGTCTCCAGAATCAATGCTTTATTTCCGTGGTATCGTCACTGCGAGCGCTGTCATCCCTGGAAGGTGGTTGTTCCATGGTGAGGTTTCTTTCGTTCAATACCTCACCATTTTCCGCTTGTCGCATTCCTCCAGCATCATAATCAGAAAGGTAGAAATACACTGCAGGCATGCCGACGAAAAGTGCACCAATGATGTTTCCGAGGTAGGCAGCAATGAAAGACCTATAGATCCTGTGAGTCATTGGAGGAGAATACCGAGCTGTATACATACTTTCGAATATATTCAGCAACTGTCAACTAAAGGGTTATTAATACCAGAAACAAGGACCATGAAAGACGAAGCTTACGTCTGCTCCGAACATGATTCCTAGAGGAACTGAAAACATGTTTGCAACAACTGTCGCCAGACGAATGAGTGCTTGTTTTCAGGAAATGCTCGTGTTCCCTTACCGTGGTCATAGCCACACGCCACGAAAACCTAAATCCACCAGAATTAGCGGGAGTGTCGGACAATTGTCATAGCGTCCTTACCCATATGGGTATCCAGATAGCAAAAATCTAGTTTGGAAACGGGAGTCAATGAAATGAAATGTGACACGAAAGAAGGACGTACTTTTGATATCGTCTCCTTCGCTCCTGCAGCTTGCTGGAGAAAAGAACATACATCAGCATCTCCGCGGAACGTGTCCGAGGTGAAACTTACCCAAACTGCAATGCACACCAGCCAGTTGCACCCAATCCCTCTTAAGAAGATTTGGTGCCATTCAGGATCAGCTGCTTTATGGCTATATTTTTGGAACGACAGGTCAGCATGAGCGGTGTTACTAACCGGATAAACACCCACATAGCGAACATTTGGATAGAGGTACGATATGGTTCGGCAGATACGATGCCGCTGTCTGAGAAGAGGAAACGAGTGTATGTGAGCCGGGCACAACGGGCCACAATGACGAAAGACTGACACCGAACAAGAATTGCAGCGAAGAAGAGACTGCCCACAAGGTTCCCAAAGGTAACTGCGATCAAGGGTTCAGCTGGCAGATGATGTGAGGGCGGGATGCCAGCTCACCAATAAGCCAGTTAATCGGAATGCTCCACCAAGGTATCGCGCCTTTAATAGCAGCCATAGGCATAACCTACGCATATAACGAATGTCGATACGGTGATCTTGTGTGTGGATTCCAAAACGCACCATCATGTTGCTCGTCAGCAGTTCTTGCCCAGTCAGCACAATCCTACACGAATCGGTGAGAATTGTAAAGAAGTGTTGAGAGTGTAACAAACGTACATCACGAGCCCCACGGGGAAGGTAAAAGCCGATAACACTGGGGAACAACATGCGCTCAACACACCGCCGACTCGCCGTCCCTCGCACTACCCTGCTCACCTTTGATGATCCCTGGGTCATTTTGGGTCAAAGAGGCTGCTCCGCCTGAGGTTATCTCGAAAATGAGACCTCCAAACGAAAGATAGACACCTGCGAGCTGAAACAGAACGTTCCAGTCAGCCCATGGGGTCGGCAGAAAGATGCAGCGAATGACGAACGAACTATGATGCGTTGTCAGTAAACCGACAGTATTTTGGGGGGTAAAGATATACATACTGCTTTGATGAAAACCGACTCGTAACGGTCCTTGTGCTTCGCTACACCGTGTTGAACCATAGCCGCAGCGACGGCAGCTGGTTTCATAGTGCTGGGTGTGTCCATTGTTGCCTTGCCTAGGGTGGAGATGGGGGCGTTAAGCAGAGGAACTTTTCTCTCTCAGGCCCTACTAAAAGGAATAGGCGACAGGGACCCTTCTCGCGGTATCGCGTAACGTGAGATCTTGCTCCTTATGCTTCCTTATGCTCCTTCTCTTTAAGGAGCATTCTGGAGCATTGAAACATTTCACAGGCCGAAGCGTATTTTTAGGATGATGGAGACGGCAAACGCGAGGTTGCGTCAATTGAATACAGTTGTTGGAGATCATGGGGCCCCCTGGACTGCTGAAATCAGCCATAAGATTTACTGGTGGAAAAGAGATAAGTGATGGTATCTGCGGGGAATGATGAACAGATGAGAGGAAGACGAAACATCCAGAGATACGGAGATGAGGGGCAGAGTAGAGGGCGCTTGTCGGGAAAAATTGCTTTGAACGTGCCAAGTAGCCGAATTTCACCTCCGCGGCTAAGCAGTGGCTAAGCGGCCCTTTCGTCCGGCATTGACCGTGTACCCGGCTCCCAACGTTGATCCAACATTCCATTGCGAGGCCATAACATAGAGCAATGAATCTATGAGAGGTAATATTGCTCACAGACGACTCACGAGGTAGAGCTTCAGTTCCTGAATCTCAACGTGCGGTACACCCAGTGTGTCACGGGAACATACCAGTGTCACTTAGGACTTCCTTCTTCGCTACAGTCCTCAGATGGATTGATTCATGCTAACTACGCATGGCCTCGGAGAGAAAAAATAGCAACACTACGATATTCATTGACTCGGGTCTCGGATAGACACCGCTATTTTGTAAGTACAGAAACACTTGAGGTAATAGTGGTGATAAAGAGGTGGTTTGATACGTGGATAGTTGTGGATACGCGAAAACGACGACAGCAATGATACGAAAGCAAATGCTGTGAGGAATCTAAAGACCGAGGGAATAAACAAATAAAGCCGGAAAACTGGGGAGAGCATTAAAACAAGCGAGCACGGAAAGCAAGAGCTGTATCATAGAATGAGCAACGTGAGAATGTGAAATGATGGTTAGAATATGGGGATAGAAATCGATTTAATTAGCAGATTCGAGGCGAGACCATTTAGCATTTATGAGACAACGGGAAAAGAAAAACCAGACGACGCGCGAATAACTTCTTGTATAGAGCATTGACACAGAAACGATGAACAGGACTTGAGCGACGATGATACCAGGAACTAAACTGAATGCTTGAAGGATGATGTCGACGATGGATCAAGCTTGAATGCCTTCGCCCATAGACGGGTTGTGAGCATGATGGCCGCCGCGACCTCGACTACCAGCACCACCACCTCTCTTCCTTGGATGAGGAGAGTGGCGGGGGCCTTGCCGCAACATGGGTCCCAGCTCGGCTACACTTCCAACAGACACCGAGCCCGAACCATAGAGCGCACCCCGGTTGTGGCTACTCCTTTCCTTCCTCTTGTAGTGAGTCGGCGCAGGGAACGGCTCGGGGAGACCTTGCTCGGGACCAAGTTCAGAATAGTATATCTTCGGGCGCCATTCTTCGCGTTCATCCATGATGCTCGAGTTTTTGAACTTCTCGATGAGCGCTTCTTTCCCTCTATATCAAAGAGGACCATCATTGATCAATAATCGGTAACCTAAAACGCAAGAACACAATGGAAGACTCACTGATAGTTGGCATAACTCATTTGTAAGACCTTCTCACTCGAGAACATGTTCCTGATCAGATGCCGTCAACGTCGGGGATGGAAAGATCTCAACGCCACACAACGTACCACTTGAGATTGAGTCTCATTTTGGCGAAGAATAACAAGTCTTGAACCGTTATGAAGTTGACGAAAGCATATCCGAAATTACAACCTAAGAAAATACGTCAATAACAGTGACTATTACCAGGGAGACAAAAAAGGACCAACCATTCTTGAAATCCATTCGAAGGTACAGAAAATCAATCCGACGAGGACAAACTTTGTTGATGAACGTCTCCAAGTCCTTGATCGACATTTTGTTGGGGATATTTTTGATCATGACAGTAGTGCGCGTGTCGAGGCCTTCCTCAATCTTGACCAAATCGAGTTGGTTGCCTTTTTGTACCTCACGGACAGGACTGTTGACCTTGGAAGACTGGGAAGGGGACGAAGACCTGTCTGTCGTAGGTGAGGAAAGGGAGGTAGGCGGCGAGTGAGGTGGTACTGGAGCTGGTGGTTCTACAAAGTAAGGACCTTGATCGATATCGATACACGGACCAGCGGCGCCGGCAATTGGACCCTGCTGATAATCGAATGGGATGCCGTTCTGGAATTGGGCTGCAGGTACCCAGTATTCGGTCGGTGGAGTTGGCGGACCATGGCCAATGAAACCGCGTTGTTGAACAGGCGCGGGGAAAAATGGTACCTGCGGCGGCGATGGTGGCGGATAAACCCCTTGATAATTTAGCTGTGGTTGGATAGGGTACATGGGTCCATTGGGAATCATTTGGTGCTGATGATAGTACATCTGGTTATATTCATACAGGGCCTGAGCATCATAAAAGGCTGGCAGTCCCATGAATTGGGGAGGCTGAGGACCAGAGCCAGCAAATGGTGGAGGCGAGGCAGGATAGTGTGGCGACATTGGCATGGGATGAGGTGGAGAAGGCACGTGCTCGAGAGGATGCACAGGAGCAGGCGGGAAGGTGTAGCCAGGATCCGGCTGAGGATGATTCTGAGGACTGAAAAACTGCTGCAATGGTCCTAAGGGTGCGTGAGCCACCTCAGGACCAGCCACAGGGGCGGCAGGAGGATCCGCAGCGTTGGGGACACCTCCGTTGTTTGGTGCCAAAGACCGAGAAGCCGCCTCCTCAGCCGCACTCGAATTGTAAAACACGGCAGGAGAGTCGGACCTCTCTACAGAGCTAGGCATAGTCGCCGCTGAGGCAGAGCCGTCTACCGGAAACATGAATCGTCTGCGAATGTGCGATGCTTGGCCTGCAGGAACGGGGGTTGAGGCTTGTGGTGTTGTGTCCTGTGATACTGGCCCAATTCGGAAGATTTGTAGCTTGATTCCGAGATATCTCATGCCGTTCAGAGCAGACATGTCTCCAGAGTCACGAATGTCAAAGTACTCGAGTCGATAAACTTCTGCGTCAGACTAAACTTGTATAAGCTTTCTGTAATAAGAAGAAAAAAATTCCTAAATACCTCAACGGTGATGGTATCGTTAGAAACACGTTCAAAGCGCAACAATTCACCTCTACGGCTGAAGAACCTGAATACTGGTCCAGCCATGGGGGAATCGGATGGACGATCGACTCTGGTGGCTGCGACGTAGAAGCAGGGCTCGATAGAGTTGACAACCGGGCCCATTTCCTGAGCAGAGATCAAGTCAGAAACAAGGTGGATGACCCCAAATTTAGCAGTGGCTTACCTTTTTGAGTTCTTCAATGGATATAAAATCACAGAGGAGCTGTTCGCCCTCTGCAATGAACTCTCCAAGGGCCGAGGGTACCGCGTTAGACAACGATTGCTTTGCGCGCACGGCATCACGAATGTCATGCAAAGCGACGACGACGATGACACCTTCCGAGATGCGACGGGTGAATATCCCACAAAGGAGAGGACGAGGATCGACCAAGGTTGTCGAAGCAGGAGAAAAGGAATCTTCGAAAGCACGACGGAACTTTTCCTGGAGGTCGGAGGGAGAAATAGATATATTTTTAATCTGTGCAAGGCATGTGAGCAATCAGTTCATATCGATGGCAATGGTCGAGGGACAGACCCGGGTACTTACCAGCAGGAGTCGCGAGGAGTTTTTAGGAAGCGTAGTAGTATAGTGATTGACGGAGACGTTTTCCGTGGGACCAGTAGCATCCACTGGAGATGACTCGACACTCGAAACCGTTCTCAAGCTAGACGATGGCGTAAGAGGTGGGGTCAAGAGCGGCGTGTTAGGCTGAGGCTCGGCTGCAGCAAGACGCTGAGCACCCCTTCGAGCCTTGACAGACGGCCTAGCGACGTTCGACGACTCGAATGGTTCAGAGTTTTCTCGCAACTGCCTCTCGTTGGATTGACGAATGGCGTTGTTGAACGCGGCACTGAACTCCTGCCTCCTTTTTGAGATCGAATTAGAGTCGTCGTGTCTGTCATTGGGATCCGCTGGTGGCGCTACGTCGGGGATGCGATGGAAGTCGGTGCGATCAAGTTCTACGTTCATCTCAGAAGGAAGAGGTCCCGAATGAGGAGGTAGCCTAGAGCAAAAAATGTAAGAGTGGCACCGAGAACAAGCCAGCAAACTTGCCAGATGTTTGGGAGTGAAGGAGAATGCTGAAGACGAGAGGGCCTCGATGGTGGTCGAGGAGAAGGAGAGGGGGAACGCGACATGGGGGAAAGAAAGAAGAAAAAGATGGATCTGTGTAAGGGGAGACCGCAAATCTGTCGAGATTTAATAAACTTGGAGAAGAAGCAAGAGAAGTCCGCTGCCTAAATGGCACTAAGCTGGTCCAAACTGGCCAAACAAGTCCGGGCAGTTGCCTGGCAGTTCATTTGACTAACGTCATCCAGATTCGCGACTTGGGATCTATACTTTTTGTTTCCAGGGATACCCCGAACGTAAGTAGCGAAAATTTTTTTTCGTCGCTTCTAGTCTCTTTTTTTTTCTCTGTATTCTTGACAGATAGATCTTGAAGGTAAAAGCTTGAATCATCTTGAGGCATCTTGAGGCATCCCAGAGTTGACTTGTTGGCGACACACGTTTTTGATAGCCAGAAAGCGTCTGGCAAGATTTCTGGCAGATCATGGCAAAGTCAGTTCCCCGTCCAAAAAGTTTGAGGACAAGGCTTGAGGCAAGAGTCGCAAGCGAACTCAGTTTGATTCTTTTCATTCTCACGGCATGTTCCCCCCACGGCAGGCCCCACGGCAGAACAAGTTCACACGCCCTGAACCTTCGATAAGCGACAAGTCACATCCGGTCACATCCGAGTCACACCACATTTCCATTTTTCGTCCATACGGTTGGGAAACGCGTCGTTCAAGACGTACATATACCGCCAGCATGCCTCTCTATCAAATGCTTTGTATATCAGCTCATTACCCAGAATATGTACTTGAACCGTCCTTTTCAATGTTGCATTTTACTTACTCGAGTCATTCACAGAAACACATAAAACAGCTGGTCACCCAAACATGCACTCATCTTATGAATTCCGGAGGTGTCGTTCGCAAAATAGATTCCTGGGGCACTCGAGTACTTCCACAGCGCATGAAGCGTCACAAGCAAATATATGGTCTCGGAGAGTGTGTCTAGTACTTGCTTTCGTTGCAAACGCGTTTCTCATGTTTATTCTCTAGCTACTGGACTCTCCACTTTGATGCTTCGCCTAGAACAATACAGTCACTCAACAAAATCATGCGACAGGACCCCTTGGTCGTTCGTTGGACGGTATTGAAATTGGGCTCAAAAGTAGAAGATATCGCGGCCAAGGGGCGCTCGACTATTGAAGGCGAAGAACATGTCAACGCAGCCGCGGAACTGGTTCAGTGATCTCGCCACAAGCTATTCCGCTCCCGTCCCTTTTTCCGCATTACATGTAACCATAGCATGCTCACGTATCACACACCTAATTTCATCATTGTTAATACCCAGTCTTTTCCATTCAGATTCGCCTTCGGAACCTTTTCCACCAAAGCAACTCTTTGAAAATTTTCTTCGCCGCCAATCTCCACCTTTGCCGGAGCCACAACCTTAATCGCTACTGATGTTCAATATATTCCAAAACCTTGTGCAACCCGTGGACGACTTTGACGCCATCCAATACCTCATCCTCTTCAACGTGCGCTTGTTCCCCGTCCTTCCCAAGGCGTCTAAGCAACAATGCTTCCATTCCAATATTCCTTGCCCCGTGGTAATCGCTAAGAGAACGACAGGCGGTTCATATCAAAATTTTTTTTTTCAGGACGCGTTTTTTTGGGGGACTTACGCTTTCAATTCATCACCGACATGAAGGCACTGATCAGGTGCCAAAGGTCTGGCTAGGGATTGTTTTCGGCTAACCTGCTCCAAAACACGTCGATAGATTTCCCCGGAAGGCTTTTCGATTCCCTCTTCTTCGCTCAAAACGATTGTGTCTGAAAGATACGCGGGAAACCCGAGATCTTCAAGTACCGATCCTGGATGTCATCGTCATTTCCTTTCCTTTTTTTCCGATTGGCGTAGAGGGGATACGGCCCCCTTGCGACTTACGACTTCGCGAATCAGAATTACTGACAACGGCGGTGGATACCTTGAGTTCGTGTAATTTCTCAACTGGATCGGGATCATGAGTGGTTGGTTTCTGAGTCAGGAGAGTGCCGACGCGTACTCACTCGTGGGGATAGCGTCGTCAAACGCGCGATAACCTTCCCGAGAACTGAACCGCTTCATGAGGGATGCCACAATGTCGGAGAGTGATGCGTCTAGAGCTATGCATTTTACAATGAATTTTCCACTTAATCTGTAGGTATTCTGAAGCATATATACCTTCACGATTTGCCCCTGCACCCAATGCAGTCCTTCGAATGACTTCACCCCACCAATCCTGACTTCCCTGTTCATACGCAGGGTTTTCGATCTGAAGTGCCTTGAGAGCTATTTATCGCATCAGCAGCAAGTCGAATGTCAGTCTTCTCCGGAAACACGGCCCAAAATCCACGGACCTGTCTTGAATGACCTCTTGATCTCCTCCGGAGGCAATTGCCCCAAATAGGGCTCAAAAACTGCAGAATACTGGACATGAATCGGAGCTCGCGGGGTAATGAGCGTGTGGAGAATGTCGAATGTGACGAGACGTATTCGAGAGCCTGACATTTTGCGGGCGGATGGATCGAGGAAGGTAAGAATTCGAAGAGAATCAGGATCACGTCCGAGTCGACGTTGATCGTGCAGACGTTGACGACGTCCGAGTCCGTGCGGGTGTAACGCGGGGTATTGCGCGTAAGGGGTGCCTCTCGGAGTCGTGTGATGTGATAGAGTGACAGGGAACTTGCAGTACTCCTTCTTCTTCTACGTCGACGTCAGCGACATGCTGAAGGTTTCCGGTATCGTTGGGTTATCGGTACTCGTCGCTGCCGCAAGTCCGGGTCGGATTCTATCACCGTTACCTCTCCCAGTGCCTAGCGACCCATGTGCAGCTATTGCCGGACAGCTATGGGTATCTCCACAGGAAGCAAGAGAATGTCTGTTGAGTTTCCCTGTTGACCCAGTGATCAAGGCGAATGTAAGTTTTGGAAACATATATTTCAGTCTGTTACGCGTTCTGACTCGCACTGGTAGACACTCGAAGTGATAACTAAAACCCTCGCATTCCATACCTCTGTCAACTATCAGATTCAAGCACCACCTCCTTTCGAAGACACTCACGAAGACTTGTTCGAGGACCTTGCGAGAATCAATGAAATAAAGTACGACTCGGAGTTTGCATTTCATCTCGACGTGTTCGCAGCGTTCAGGGGATTGAATGATGGACATTGCGTGAATATTGACCGTTGCTACGACTGTGAGTGCTCTCACTAGTACTCATATTCGCATCCCAGCGTTTCTGACGATATGCATTCAGCGGCATTCGTGACTTACATCCCATTACCCCTGGTCCTTCTTTCGGAACCTCACGGCGCTCAAAACGTGTACATTGCACCAGAAGCATACGAAGTGGCGTCAGCCGAGTTCAAGGATGGAATTGAGTTTTGGCAGAATGCGCTACCGGGAGAGTTACGAGGACAGCTCGAATCAGTAGGTGTTTCGCTCGCGGCATGAACCATTAGGCTAACGTTCATACTAGCTATCGGGGGCACAAGTTCTACTTATTGATGGTCAAGATCCTTTCGTTGCCGTCAACGCATACGCAGAGAACGCGGGAGGGTATCAGGGTTTCGGAACCAGGCAAAATTCGTCAGTACTATGCACTGGTGAAATAAGCGCTCAGACCTCAATCCTTCGCTCAGGTTTTTCTCGAGTTATTCCAGAGGCAGCGATGGCTGGAACTACACGATGGGAGGCTTTGCTTCAAAGATTCACCCATTGACAGATCATGTCATCTTGACTCTTCGACGAACTGGGAAGCGTGAAATCGATGTAATCACAGTAAGTATGCGCTGTACGCCTCAGAATTGGACTGAAAGGGAGATCTCTGCTTTTGGTAGCTTCCCTACAGATCTAGACGCGGTTCTACGACCAAGGAGTTCACCGATTCAACCTCTTTCCGCTCGAACAACTGCGTAGCAACGGGGGGCACTAATGGAAGGGATTTGTATCATCCCATCCCTCCGCAATCAGAGGAACAAGTGTCAGCAGCAGCAGCGTTTCAACAGCAACCATGGCTCGATCCCAGAGAATCACAAAGGCACTACCTAGACGTGATGCTAGACGCCGCACCACTTTCTGATATCGACTTGCCAGAACATCTTCAACCCGCTTTACCTTCGCTTAACGAGAGCTACAGCGTTGCTCAATTCTACATGTTGGATGGGATCAATAATCAAACCGGTGTCCTAGCCTTGGGTAGCTTTTCGGCATCCAATTACAGCTTGTTCCAGCAAAGCTTGTTGGAAGGGCTGGTCGGGCTTAAATCGCAGGCCGCCACGAACTTGATCGTGGATGTAGTAAGCAATTCGTGCTTCAATTATTCTGACAAGCGCCTTGCTCACAAACGCTATCCTGTTTCTGTTTTAACCTAGACCAACAACGGCGGAGGTAAGTACGCCCACTTGATCGGCGTTCTATGCATGTAACTGAACTGGCCTGGTTTTGGGCGCCTTTAGGCTATATCTGTATTGCCCATGTAAGTTTTTCCGCTCGATGTTCCCGCGAGATCAACTTCTGAAAGTGATATGCCCCAGTGGCTACATAGAATTGTAATGTGCCGTCAATATGGTTCGGTTTTGCTGTTCTTCATTCTTCTGATAAACAGATCGTGGGACCGAAAAGAACGACAGAACCCCAAGCCGGTTTGGATACCGCTTTACGCGCGGGCCCGCTGGCTCAGCTGATTGTACAAAAGATCGTCGATGGCGCTGATCCTGACGACAAGCTGATGTATAATCCTCTTTCATGGAGGAATGCATCAAACATCCCATTCGAGAAGGGCACAGACTGGATCAAGCCTTTGGACTACAGGATGGTCAACGGACATGAAGACGCTTTCAGTCAAAGGTACCGAGGGGACCCTGTTCTTTGTTGATCATCGGAGATGGTGCTGATATGGCAAATAGGCTCGGTCAAGAATGTCAACCTTTCGAGATGTCTCCCCCAGACGAAGCACTGTTTGATCCGAGGAACGTCGTAATTGTGTCGAATGGAAGGTAGGTCGATATGGCTCGATTTTCTATTGATGACTGACACCGTGCCTGTAGATGTGCGAGCTCATGCTCTTTGTTCAGTGTATGTACTCCGGCATTGTGGAGGTTCTGGTCCATCAAAGAAAGCTCATATAGCATACCCGCAGATCACGATGTCGAAACTCGAAGGTGTGAAAACAGTAGTTGTTGGTGGGAAGCAAGACGTACCCCAGCAGTATTGTGGAATCGTCGGTGGCCAGTCGACAGATTTTTCGACTATAGATACTCAAATTAAGGTACGTAGCCGTCTAACGAACATATTCCACTACAGCACTCATGATGTATCTTTTCAGAGTGCCGGATTAAAAAACAATAGTTTGGCACCTCCAGATTTGTAGGGTTCTTTCGTATTGAGACCAAGCAGGTTGATGTATCTTTTTTTCAGCCTCGGTAACATAGTACAAGGCATAACCTGGAGACTAGGATTTGGATTAGGAGCAAATTCTGACAAGCCAGAAGGTACGAACCACCAGCGTCCAGTAGTGGGAACTTGCTTCAATTCTAAACGTTCCGCTAGAGTGGCAAGATCATCAAGCTGACTTCAACATGCCACTTACAGCAGAAACGTGAGTTCTTACTTACTCATTGTACACATCAACCCTTGAACCATTTTTACAGAGTCAACAATCCTGTCGCTATATGGAATGCAATTGCAGGCGAACTGCTGCAGAAGCCCCGGAGTGATCCAGCAGTCTTAGTAGTCCAGTCGGCTTGAATTTTGCTCACCTTATAGATACCCCAAATACACGAACTATTCTAAAATGCTGCTTAAAACCGTCATGATATTTTACGATATGGAATCTGGCACGGGATGTGACATTTCCAGATCTCTTTCTCAACTGTCAGCTTATCAGCACACTGCGGAAATATTTGCTCAAACACATCGACCCACTTGGTCTGTTAACGATGGATCACCGCCGAATCAGCATTCGGACGTCGTCAACAAGGATGTTGGTCGGAGACAAATCACCATGGGTAAAATAGACTTGGGCCGCAAAGACCCAAGTATCGTCGCTGATGTTATCGGGCCACGGCCTGCAGAATGGCGCGTTATGGAAGTCATCCTGTGATGCAAACGGTCCGACAACTTTCGAGACGTATATGCAGTAGCTCATGAACGATTTCCGGAGACACCAGAGACCGACCTATTGGGTGGAGGAGGGATGTTACGCAGTTGGCAGACAAAATGCAATCGCTTATGGTCTGCGTAAGAACAGAGATATGTTCTGCAGAGGCTTGTCGGAGCTCTCTCTTCTCTGTAATACCGTATATCCTGATCA
The DNA here is from genome assembly GCA_037176845.1 of Paramarasmius palmivorus. NCBI lineage: Eukaryota > Fungi > Basidiomycota > Agaricomycetes > Agaricales > Marasmiaceae > Paramarasmius > Paramarasmius palmivorus. The sequence continues at coordinate 664,200 of JAYKXP010000010.1, read as the reverse complement.
GGAAGATCGACCATAAGAACGATACAACCGAGGTCTTTGTCGTGGAGGACATTGGGGACGGGGTGGTTATTTGCGCTTTAATGTGTTGCGTGGCGAGCGCTTCATCGATGATAACTGAGTACTAAGGAGTCGTGTTTAGCATACATACTGAAGGCGTAGGCTAAGAATATGCGGCCAATCGTGTCGCACAAGAGAGGTAAAGCCACGTAACCCATAATAGACTCCATATGGATAGTTGTCTGCTTATTTCAGTAACATGATGAAGCTAGAGAAAGGACTTGAAGAATACCTACGGGTGATAGGCAAACGCCTCTCATCGATGGGTGAGTGAAAGAAAAAAGATCATGGTGCCCCTATCTCGCACGACACGTGCTTCGGATATGTCACGATTCCGATTCTGTCCACAGTGCACACCTTGGCATGGTCAAAAGACGCAATGATCATTCGCTCGCACTCGTACTACATATCCCTAAATTTTAACAACACAACAGCATCCCAGTTACTCATCGTCGTCCTCAATATCACCAAATTCGAACATTCCCAGACGCTCGCGTTTGGCATCATTAAGCGATTGTTGGAACTTTTTCATCAACTGAGGGTATGACGATAGATATCTGCACCCTTTGCGATCTACAAGAGCCACTCCTTCTCGAAGTAAGTCCGCGTTTATGCAAGCAGAAGGGTCTTGGGCTGTTGCGGGGTCTTGAGGATCGATGAGGCGGAGATGTAGCAGGTTTCCTTCTTTGTGGTCGATGTTGGCAATCTAAGGAGCAAATTTGAGCAGGGCAGAAAGCCAATCCTGTGAAATGCTCACCAGCTTCCGTCCCTCACACAAAGTACGGAATCGGTCAATAGCATCAGGAAAATATTCGCTATCTGGATCGACGAGCTTGATGAAACTATACCTCGTATTAGAATCAGATACTTCTCATTGTATGACAGTTGTCACCTTAATCTCGCATCTTGTGCCTGACCAGGTAGAGAACGGAACTTTGGATCTAGTGGCCGAATGTTGGAGAATGACACTGTTTCTTGATTTCCATAGTCGATAAATGTCAACTCCGCTTCCTAGAACAAGAATTAGCGTCTGATATGTCAGGGTAGATAGATATTGCACCTTCTTGAGCGGAGATGAACGTTTAATCTTGGCACGATACCATGCTCCATCTGAGAATTTCGCGGAGACAAGGTCACCTCCTTTTGGTGTGAATCCTGCAGGTACCGATACGGCCCCAGAATGATGAAGGGAGAATTCTCTCATCAACTTTTCTAATGAGGCGATACCTGGAATAGATATTCGGTGAGACGATGAATGAGATAGCATGACAATGATATACCCTCGGTGTTGAGAATCTGTACAGAGAACTGGAAGCCATTCTTTGGCCGGATGTCACTGATGATTACATCGAGGTACTCCGACTTCATAGGGCCGTTATCATCCGTCTGACTCTCGGCTTGAGCCGCAAGATCAGCTTCTTCGTCGTAGTCGTGCCAAATCTGTTTCCACAAAGTCAGGTATTGTTGTATGTATGAAATGAAGTAGCACACATTGCGTTTTGCAGCCTTGGCCTCGCTCTATACCACAGTTGAGTCCAAGTATTGCACCAAAAGGAAATTAGTAGCAAACCTCTGCATCATATAGCTGTTTGGCCCATGGCAAACTATCCGCTGAGTAGGAATGCACAGTAGCGAGTCCTTCTCTCACGAGAGAGATGGCAACATTTTCGGTTTTATTAAAGTATAAAGCACCGATGAAACCTCCGGACTTATCGATAGTTTCGACTTCGAACTCGACGTCACGCTGCATGTATCGCCTAGTGGCAAATTCGAAGGATTCAACACCAAAAGGTTCGCTCTTCTCTGAGGCATTCCGTGCCGTTCTTGGAGCTCGAATGCCTGGAGTGACGATGAGATTCGTTCTGAGCAGAGGATGGACGAAGACATTACCGCCGAGGACTAAAGTAAGTGTCTGGTTATCCTTTGGCAGGTAGAGCCTAGATGGACAAGGTAAGCCAAGGGTTCGAATTATTGAAAGACCTTGCTACTTGAATCTCGAGCCTGCAGCAACGTAGTCGACCACTGCAGGTATCCTTCCGAGTCGTTTGAAGCTGTTCACGAAAGGTGTTGCACGGGAGCTGGTCTGCAGAACCATCAGTAAAATTTAAAATGTTGTGATTGCAGGAACCGACTTCAGAGATGTTCAGGGGTTGTTTTGGTGGAGGGATGTCCTTTCCGGAATGAATGCCTCTCGCTTCGGCGACAGCCCTGTGGCACAGTGATCTTGAGAATAGGCGTTTGGGAATTGAGATAGGACTGACGCTTGTTCAGCGGCCATGAACTTATCAAAATCGGGGGAACGATCTTCATCGTCACGTTTGTGGCGAACAACACCGGCCAAACCCTTCTCGATGAGCTGTTCTGCAATGTTACTACAAAGTGGGGATTGTGAGTTTCCAGTCAACGAGGCAGAGAATTTGTATTTACGCATTCTGGCCCCCATATCTCACAGTACCTGTTGTGAACCATCAGCCTGATATGTACACAAAAACCGATTTTGGCTTACCGCATTCCCTCTCGTCAAACTCGCCTTCCTTTGGTCTGATGAAGTCGATGTTCACTTTGACAATCTTGCCAATAAGCTTTTTGCGCAAGAACTCCCGGGCCTCTTGTGCATAATAGGCTTGCTTAGGATCTGAAAGCCTACAAGACATGAGAACCTCGTAAATTTTGGGAGGCAGGAGAACAGTTACTTTGGCCCCCTAGTCGAGCTCAATTGTATTCTGCGCTCTTTACCCGAGTCTTTCTCGACCACAGAGATTTGGTCTCCACTCCAAATTCGGATTACTTGTGCATCAAAGGTGCGGGCGTTACCATTGATTGAGGTGCTGGCTTTCAACGCTGTTGGCGCTGGTGTACTTGCGTAGAGGCATAGTCGTTTCTCTTTGGCGCTTTTTTCAGCAGCTCGAAGTCGCTCCATCCCACCACCCGCGGCAAGCATTCCTGCGTGCCAGTCAACCACACGGGCTAAGCCAGCCCCAACCAGGAATTCGGCGATGTTACCAGCCGGGTGCAGGACTTGGGATATACATTAGCTACAGTGGAAAATCGAACAACGTGATTCGTACCATTTCCAATGAAGACACTGGCGGTAACAGGTGCTGACCCAGTGGCGCTAGCTTGAAATGGTGTGGCAGTGGATGTAGGAAGTGAGAGGATCTGGACCCGAACTGCCCGCTGGAGAAGACGAGATTCGGTGAAGAATTTGGCCTGACCAGACGCGTTTATTAACGTCGCGACTAGAGCTACATGATGGAGCAGTAATTAGACCCACTTCTTCACCCCATGGCTCCGCGGTTTCGCCCTGCTTAGACGATGCTCGAGCACAACGGACACCAGCAAGTGCTATGTTGACAATTTGATGGTCTCCTTCTGGCAACAACAAACGTACTCGTAGAGTCGAACCGTCTCTCACTTGCTCGACGATGGCTGGATAGTAGAGTCCGTTAGTCTGAGAGCCGGTGAACTTGGGTCAAACGTCCTCACCATCGATGTTCTTGCCCTTCCACTCGTTCACAAAGGCCTGTGAGTCTGTCGGCATGTTGTGGTTTACTGTGCGAGTCTTTCATATCCATAAGCGACAGAGCTACGACAGCAGCGATAACTGTAACATGCCTTCGGCCCATGCGGATTCCAGATACCCTTTCCGGCTGCTTTTGCCTCGCCTTCAAGTTCACGCCTGGCATTATCCTCGTCCGTGGGATCTCTCTTAGATTCCTTTACTTTGCCCCAACCGTTCTTCAAAACTTCCGAAGTGAGGTCAACTCCTCCGAGATCGGCGCTGCCAATGTCCCTGGGTATATCGTCATTTGAGGGTAAGGAGTGCGCGGAAACGAATGATATTTCTTTTCCGACAACGAGTGCACGAAGAAATTCTCGAGATTCGAAGGCCCAAGGCTATAAAGAGGTCAGTTATACTAGCAGAAGCCATGATATAAACAATCACGCACCTCATCTTCCCTAGTAGATGTACCTAAACGTGGGGCGCTAACGTCAGCCAGGTGTAGAACCCTGGAAGAAATCAATACGGGTGTCATGGGGTATTTTAGGTGAGCTTGCCTTTCTTTTGGTGGTTGCCCTTGAGGACCAGGACGACCGCGAAGCACAAGAGAGTCACCAGAGATGACACCTAGAGATTAACTAATTACAATACTGTTGCACACGACTCCGGATGGGTATTCACTTTTGACGATCTGTGCGCTCGTCAGCGTATATGATGAAGAAAAAGATATGACACTGACTGCTTTCATAGACATTTCGAAAGAGTTCCTTGTGACCTGGGCGATGAAAACCGAAGAGAGGAGAATGTAAATAACAATTCAGCCAAAACGCCAGCGACACGACTACTAGCACTGCCCTCCCCACGGTCACGGGTAATCCTTAGGTACGTGTCATTGTCAAGCTTTTAAGGCATTGGCAAGTAGAAATTCGAACGAGCTAGACTTGCGTTTAGGCAGATCAAGCTCTAAAATCTATTTCGAGATCTAGCAATAAGTATACAACAGTTCGGTTTTCTAGAGAATGTCCCAAAAAGAGTGTAAAAAGAAATGACTATGTAAAGAGAGTCCATCCCAAATGAATGTATTGGTTCTGGCGATCACCCGCACAAATTCCACGGAATATTGCGACATGGATTGACAAGTGAAAGACGACGCCCCATTCGATTCATCCAACTCCGTGCGGCTGTCTCTGGAGCATCGGGCGTCGTCAAACGTAACCATTCTTCCGGCTTAGATATGCCCTCAAGAACCCAAGGATGGCGCTGGAGAATAGTCATTATAAATCATGAGCTGAAGAACTCTTCAGACAAACCTTGATATCCCTCACGCTGATTCTGCTTTGAGGGTTCTTCTGAAGCATGGAATCTAAAAGACCGGTAACAGTATCAGAGCCCTTCCTCCCTCCAGTAGGCATGCCGTCAGCTCCCATGAAGTTTTCTGGAGTCCAGTCAAGGGTGCAGATCCGTTTGAACAGCATGTATCGATTATGATGATTATTCCCATTCAGACTGTCAGGCAGTTGGAAAGGAAAGTGGCCGAAGAGAAAGCAATACAATGTCACACCGAGTGACCAAACATCAAGTGCTTTTGTGATCGGTGGTCGCTCGTGCGGTATTTGAGCATATGGCTGAACCGTGGACGACGAGCCTAGTGTGTCTGAGGAGGCTACATAGTCATCTGGGGCAATCCAACAGATTTCTGGCGACATTAGCATCGCGGTACCCTATCTAATATCAATGACCTTCACGAAATAGTTGTCTCGAGACCATACCTGCTGCTTCATTAAATCCTCATTCGGAAATAGTGAAGCGGGTGCCCGGGACAGGTGCCGGTTTTTGGGAGTTAGGGTGCATACCGTTCTTTCGAGCTCACTAAAGTGTGAAATGCCGAAATCAATGATCTTCACAACACTGTGATCCCTGGACCATACGAGATTGGCAGGCTTCAAATCACGATGGATGATTCCTTGGCTGTGCACTATATTGACCCCAGAAGTTAGTTTGAAAGCAACCGAGGAAAAACCGCCGGTGGACTCACGATACTCTAGCCCAAGTACTGTGTCTCGAAAAATCCTTCTTGACTGGTCCGTCGTTAATATTGGCTGGCCATCCGTATTCTTCCATTGGATTTGGCCGCCACCCATGTACTCTAGCACTAACGCGCTCATTAGTTCGGCTTTCTACTTCAGCCGTAACAGTACTCACCCAGGTAGATTTTGTCCTGCGATTCATCATCCACCACCTCGAATAGTCGAACGATATTGGGGTGTCGACATGCTTGAAGAATGGTGATTTCTTTGCGAGCTGCTTGTTCCCCAAGATAGGTTCCTGCCTGATAGCTGCGCCTGAGCTGCTTGTACTTATCCTCCGGTGTTTTACGCTTGACTGCTTTCAGAAGCTGACAGGAGTGAGTGGTCGGAAGGGACAGATACTCTGAAGAAGACTCACCACTTCTTGACCCTCAGGACCGTCCTCACAAAGGGAAATTTCGACATGACTACCTCCAATCTCCTTCAGTCGCTTGCGAACCTTATATTGGTTGATGTTGTGTCGATTGGATGACTTCAACTGCCTCGTTATTCGGACATCGTCAATAAGCTCTAAAGGAGATCCTTTATTGGAGGGTAGAATGCGCATGGTGGTGGTGGGAAGTCATGAAGTGACTAGACCCAAGTCGCGCTGTTAAATAACTCTCACGCTTTTTCCATACACGTGCCGAAGTACGTACAAAAGTCTATGTAACTTCTAAATTCTGTGAACAGTAAGAATCTCGGCTGCTATAGCTCAAAGACTCGACTGCTGGCATACTCAATATAAGTCAGAAACTTCAGGAGATGCGAGACCTTGAGTGGTCGACCCGAAGCCACGAAGGCGCTCGAAATACCGAATGCGGTAAGTGGTAGTGATGGTCCATTGACCATTCGCGACCGGTGCGTATCAGTCTTGGGGGAAGGAATAGATCAAGCTAGAAATGCCTCGACGTTGCTAGCCAACATATCGAATCTTGACGGCACTCGCACGATTTCGAGCTTCAAGGGCTAATACATCGAGTCAGCAAAGAGTGGTCGATCTAGTATGTAACGCACCCTTGATTTCTTCGGCTTCTTCACGCTGTTCATAATTAAGTACCAAGCGCTTCAAATGCTGCTGTTCAACCCTGTCCTTCAGCTGTGCGCTGCGCGTATTGATAGCCAATGCTGACTCCGCAGGGACAGCTAGTTGCCGTGTCTAAACGAAAGATAAGTACCATGGTACTTACCGCAGACACAATACATACCTGATGCTTGTTACCTCGCTTAGTTACTATCGTGAAGTTCATGACACCATTGTTGTTGTCATCATCGTTACCCTCGTCTTCTGCATCGTCTCCGCGTTTCTTGTTACGCACGGCAGGTGGCAGGACAGCGGAATCCCACATCTGGAGAGCCGTCTTCTTGTCAACCCTACGTCCCTCGCCAGAGATATCAGTGACTAATTTCGCGAGCTCCTTCTCGAATTCGGCTTCAGCTTCTGCAGAAGGGCCCAAGTTCTCCTGACTAGAAGAAAGTACAATGGCTTCTTCGGGAGAAGGTGGCCTTTCCTGATCCTTGGACGGCGGATCAGAATCTTAAATGCACCGAAACGTCAATCAGACAACTAACCATTTCATCTTCCTCTTCCTCTGCATCCTCTTCCTCGTCATCGTCCTTCTCATTTTCCGCTCGTTCGTCTTCTTCTCCGCCGCTCTCTTCGCCACTATCCTCACCATCGGTTGCTATCCCTTTGTCAGCAAAAAAGACCCGGAGATCCATGACGATGATAGCTCACCTTCGGAACTTTGGAATGCGACATTGAGCATGTCATCGACAGCAATTGCTGCATCTTCGAGTGTTTTCGCAAGCTGCATCTTAGGACGGACGGCCTGCAGACCAGATAAGCAAGTCAGGATGGGCGATTGCATACCGATACTTTACCTCGAGCGAGTCGGAAACCATAAAGTCGACATCCATAGGAAGCTCGTTCTTGCAATGAATGTAGTACTAAAGCAAGGTCATTGAGACCGCCAGGTCGTAGATAAAGAAACCCACCTGGAAGAAAGTCAAGAAATTGTCAAGCTTCTTTTTTTGCGTGCCCCGGTCGAAACACATCCCACACGTATCCAACAGCGCGCAGACCAAACGAACACGGAAGAAATCATCTGGCATGTCCAAAGGACAACCTTGTTGAGGAAGTGGGCGACCGTCCGCTACAATGAATGTGAATTAATGAGTGGAGCACAAATTAGAACGCGCTTACGATGGCCGAAAGTGACGACAGTCCACAACGTGTCAAAAATGATGCCTGAGCTCAAGAGTCGATAGATATATAGCTCTCCTAGATACTTAATGGTCGCTACCCGACGTTGGTTTGTGCTGTAGACGTTTTGCTCCAATCCTCGCCTGACGTCCTCCAGAACCTGGTCAACAACAGACACCGAAAAGCTGGGATGATATCGTTGGAGGTCATACGTCAACATAGCCACGAGACTGATGTTGCCAAACTTGAGTTTCCACGGCTTGGTGAAGATCTTGAACAATATGGTTCGTATATTTTCGTCGTCCCAATCGAGTTTGCGTATCAACTTGAAAACCTTGTCAATTGTTTTCTTTGCTAACACGTCATAAATCAAATGACGAATGAACAGCTCCATCGGGGTGCGTTCTTTCTCTTGACGGGGACCTCGCTCCGGGGGGTTGCACTGCGAGACATTTAGCTCAAGTACACGATTGTGAATAGGAGACCCACTTGGTAATAGGCATTCTCCAATAACAAAAGTTGTCTTTGGTCGAAGTGTTGCATGCTCTGCTTGCGACGCATCAATTCCAGCTAGAAGTCAGACGTCAAAAATGTCGTAGGCGCGGAAATTGATGCAGTAGCTACACACCATAGTTCCAAAGCGCTCTCGTGTGTCTTCACTCCTCAGTAAGAACCTACCACATCCTTCCAGTAACAGCGCCAGGTTTTCTACATTGTTGCCAGAGAAATCGTCCAGGCAAACCTTGAAAATATGGAGGATCACATGTGTGGGAACAACGCGGAACTTGGTCAAGTTGGACAGATACATGATGTTCTAAAAGAAGCTGAGCGGCTGGTCTGCAAAAAAAAGTGTAGTCTGACCTTGAGTCTCAGTTCTGCCAGGTCTTTAATAACGTTCTTCTTCTTCTGTAAATAGCGGAACTCGGCGTCCAACTAGCCAAACCAGTTCGATAAGCTTGCTACATTGAGCGAAAGAGGGGACTGACAATGCCAACGAGCTCCGTGCCAATGTCTGGCATGTAATTGTTAAGAGTCGCGACCAGGCGAGAATAATGGGGCAATAAATCAGTCCTCGTCTTTGGAACCTGTGATAGGAACTTCACAAGAGGTTATGAGTATTCCCTTCCCGGAGGTGCCGTGATCAGCACCCACCTTTACAAGGCGCTTCCGAGCGGCTTTGGAGTTCAAAAACGCAAAATCAATGGCTGCTTGATCAATCAACGCGCGATTGGTTGCCTCAGGTAGCCTGGCAAGTAACGCCGAGAGAAGTTGAGATGGTCCTTGTGGTGCGAGATGGGGAGAGAGCGGGGGTGTTGCTGCCTTTGGCGTCCCGGGTGTAGGTGTTGGAGTACTATTAAACAATGAATCAACTGCAGTTCACGAAAAGAAGTTTTGAACGTACTCATCAGCCTCATCTCCTTCATCTTCTTTTGAGGTCACTGGGGCAATCGCCCCCTCGTTCAACTTTTCGAGCTCTTCCTCTAATTTCCTAAATTCTTCCTTTTCTTGTTCCAGTCGCTGTTTCACCTGCTCTTCATCCTCTTCCGCGGCTTTCGGTTCACCCTCTTCAAGGCCTAGTAAGCTCTTAGGTACGAAGTCTTTCAAGTCATGCACTTCCTCATAAAACTTTCTCTCTTCTTCGTCTTCCCACTTGCCTCCGGTGGTGAATATTTTTTCGCTATCTTCGCCCCCCAGGACATTGCCGTTACTCAGTCCAATCTGAATGGTATCCGCTTTTCGGGATGAAGTGGGAAGGGTCGGCAAAGGCAGGTAGAGTAGTTCTGACAATCTATTAATCCTTAGTAATAAGGTTGTGATGGATAGGTAAGCACGTACTGTTGACAGTTTGCAAGCAGTTTTTCGTAGCCTTTGGTCATCTTTTCGTATGCTTGTTGCCGGTCCTCAAAGATTTCGCCTGATCTTATGTATGCTTCGTGGTTACGACGATCTTGGTCTTGCAAACGCTGTGCAATACGACTGAGTTGATACACATAAAACGGAACCACCATACTCACCGTATGTTCCTTCAACAATTTCTTACACACGTTATCAAAGTAGCCTTCGCACATACGCTTGAACCGATCCCGAATGTCCTTTTCCACTAGTTGGTCGGCTTCATTGGTAAGAGAAGGGAACATCTCGAGCGATGGTGCTTCATCTGCTTGTGTAGATAGAGTCCCCGGCTCAGAGTTCGTGGGGATTTGCTTAGATGATGACGAGGGGACAATCCCGAGGAACGGATACGAGTAGGACTTAAGGAACGAAGAGAGGAGGGGTAGCGAAGAAAGTGTGGGGTCATTGGACAGCTGTTTGCAGAACTCGTGTTGGTCTTCACTCATTTAAAGAGAGCCTAGTTAACTTACCATTTCCTTCATGACCTTCATAATCCATTCTCCGCCACTTCGACCTGGGCCATCCCTAATGACACCAACAAGAGCTAGCTCGGAACAGATTCGGAGGATCGGTCTCTGACGGGACACTCTGGAAGCGTCTTCTTTCTCTCTCTGCTCTGGGGCCAAGGATTGAAGAGATGCCCGAGATGGAACGCTGAGCGCCGAAGCAAGAGACGAAACAAGGGCGGGTGTAAAGGATTTCGGAAAACGACGATGCAGCGAGGAAATTGTCTAATACATAGTGAGCGATGGTCGAGGATGAGACGAAGGGACACACCTCGACTGCACTCCACACGTCTTTTTCCGTTTTACACTTGACTATGCCATCCATTACTGCGCCAACAATTTCGTCTACATATTTCTCCAATGAGAGCGTGTCAATATCCTTCAATATTTGATCACGGTTATCCGCCCCCAGAGACTGGCGTGTTCTCTTGATAAGAGCCGTGTGTCGTTTAAGCGATGAATCTAGCCTGGAAGACTCTGGAAGATTAATGGATATTGAGATTCTGCAATAAATCCGAAGAACGGGATGACATACCAGGAGAAGTTGGGTTCTCGTTCAGTTGCTTGAGCGCAAGTCGTTTGTCATGGCGAGCCTTTTCGTCTTCAATCTTGCTATTCGATAATAAGCCATTTACAGTGCTCTCCGTGGTCGCCATGAAAGTGTGAGTGAAACCTGTACAGCGCGGCAGCGCCGTTGATTGACTTTATTGAGTCAAGCCCGTGACTTGAAAATTCCAGCTACCTCAAGTAATAGTTTCGCTGCCGAATTGGCATCAATGGACGACTTTGACGATGTCTTTGACGACCTCGATGATGCTGCCCTCGCTGAACTCGATAAAATCGAGAGCAATAACGCGTCAATCTCGCAGGAGTCGGACCCTCGACCGCTAAAGCGTCAAAAAGTGGTGCACCAACCTATCCTCGAGCCCGTCAATGATGGAGATGCAGAATCGTTTGACCTTGAAGATCTTCCGGAAGTCTCAGTTCAGAATAACAATTACTCTATCGATATGGATACAATAATGCAGGAGGCCCCAAGGCGAATACAAGAAGCTCCTATGAACAACCGCATCCAGCCGAGCCAGAATCTCAATTCCAGAAAGCGTCCAGCACCAGGAAGTTTTGCTGCACAGCGCAATCAGACTCTAGGTCATGGTGTACCTTCAAACGGTTCTAGACGCAACTCCGTTCCAGCCAATCGTCGTGCGGGCTCCGGTGCTAGATTGTCTGCAATTGCAGCTGCTTTGTCGGTACCAGCACCAGCCCCAACACCACCAGCTGCCCCAGCTCCGACACCACCTGCACCACCTGCACCTACGCAGAGGCCTCGGCATTTCGAAGCGCTGACGGGAAGGGTTGATGAACTTCAGAAGCAATTGGAACAGGTAACAGTCACGTCTTTATTTCAATGCCCAAAGCTTACACTGTAATATAGCTGCGAGAGGAAAATGAACGGATGCAAAACGCCTTGAAAGAAGCACAAGATGCTCGTTTTGCAAAGGAGGGCGAGGTGACTGTGCTTAGAAAGAACATCGAACGAGTGAGTCGCTTTTTGGTCGTGATACTATTGAACTAATTTGTGCCCAGGCAGCCCACGATCATGCTGCACAGATGGCAAAGCTGAGATCGTCCAAGGAAGAGTCTGACTCGAAACACTTAGCGGCACAAAAGGAAATGAAGGAAGAAATGGAGCGCCTGAGGACTCAAATTGTCTTCAAGGTAAGCCGATACAAGTCAGCATAGCAGTTTTACTCACGGACGTCGGATACCAGCAACATGAAGCGGAAACGGCTGCTATGAAACGAGGCTCCCCTTCGGTGCGAGGGAGGGGGCCCCAACGAGAGATGACGCAGACTATACCAATGCCCCCGAAGACTCCGACGCGCAAGAGTGCATTCAAACAGCCCCCTGCAAATCTACCTGATGGATTTATGGTAGCTTCACCAAGCAGGAAAATGACTTCAGTCGCGAATCGATACCCTATCTCGCCTGAAAAATCACGGAAGTCGGCGATACTTCCTGGGTTCGAAAACTCTTTTCTTGGTTCACCTTCGAAACCGAAGCCCAATAGGTCTTCTCAACCTTCTCGAGCTCCTGCTACGTCCCAAAGGGCTATACCTAGTCAACCGTCTCAGCGTCCTGTTTCGACTTTACAATACGTCCCACTCAGCCAAACATCGTATGCTCCCCAGCTGCAAGTGGACGACGATGCAATTATGGATGACTTGCCTGGTCCCGCTTCACCAACACCAGCAGATGCTATCATGGATCAAGATGCAGCCGAAAACGCGGCGGAACATGAAGGCCCTGCTGAAAGTGAGGATGAAGACGATGATTATCCAGAGATCATGCAGTTAAATAGAAGGGCCGAGGTACGTCGACTCTATCCAATGTTTAGTCAAGGCTCTCAACTTGTTGCAGCTCAACAGGGCTATATTGACCCATATACATCCCACGTCCAAGCTACCACTTCTCCAATCACTCATGGACTGGGCATCTACTCCCGACTTCCCGTCTACACAAGTATTTGCAGAATCGATGGCCATGATTCTTGAAACAGTTGCCACCATATCCGACGATTTAATTCTTGATATTACGGTCTCTATCTTGACAAGGTGCTCGGTTTCGATATTCGAAGCATTTATGGCCACTAATCTAGTGAGTGCCAAACATGTATGTCCCGCAAGCTCGACTCTAAACCGATCCTATAGCTACCACCCTTATCCGCGATAGCTAATCTACTTTCAGTGCTTATGCTAACACACCCAGAATTCCGCCTATCATTGCTCACTCACAACGTCCATGACACTGATAAACGACCGAAAATACTAATTCTGTTATCACGGCTGATACAAGACCAACTTTCTCCGGAAAATCATAACGCACAGTCTCAGACCTTGTCGGAAGAGGTGTTTAATCTACTGGAGGCCCTTGTTTGGGATATTCCAGTAGAATTGGTGGAGGAGTTGGCCATTATTCCTTGCAATCAAGCTCTGACCACTGTCTTGTTTCACAATGCTCAACCACACTGGTTTTTATCCCGAAGCACACGATTCATCGCCCTGCTGTTCTCTTGTAGGTGCTCCGGCATAATAAATTCTTGAAGCGGCTAACGGACATTCAGATCCCACCATTTATCAGCATTGTGTGAACTTGGCTACCACGGAACTGGAAAAGGACGTCGATCTTGGGCAAATCTTCCATCTTGATCGCCTTTGTTCTTTCCTTATTGATACCGGTCGTTGTGATCCTGACGTATGTGTTTCATATGAAAACCTTTTCACGACACTGACGACGCGTTCTAGGCGGTTTGTATGAAAACGCATATCTTGATGCTATTCGCAGCATTCTCAATGGCGCCACCTGATGGCCTCAACTTGCTTGTGAATTCTCAAGTATTGGTTTCATCCATCGTCACCTACATCGCCTACTTGACACAACCGATATGGGATGAAGAGGACGAAGACTCGTGGGATCACCATTTAAAGCCTCCTGCACTGTACGTGTTTCTAGCGCGCTTAGGAACAAATGCTTGACGTACGTCGTAGTACCACCCATACCCTCAGCAGAGCTGTCGCTCTTCTCCACTATATTGTGAACAACTGCCAGCCACCAATCAGTCTACGCCAGAAATTCCACAAGTCGCCCGTGCGAGCCTTCAATGGAATCACCCATAACTATATTATCACCTTTGGGCGGCTCGCTTACGCCCCTCCGCCAGAATGGCTTAATGAAGACAGTAAACAACATCTCGCTGGAGTTGTTGGTAAGTGGAAACGAAGCGATGCTATTGTGGGTAATATTAACAATTACAACCAGAAATGGCTAGAGACTTGTTGGAAATGGTAGTGGATGGGCCGGAAGTTGACAGTATTTGGGCTTTGTACCAGGATGACCTAGAGAACGACGAGGGTGATATGGAAGAGCGACTCATGGCCGATTGATTAGTTGAGTCAAAGCAGCGATGGCTTGAACGTGTTGTTAGTAGTCTACGGTGTGACTGTTAGTTGGATTTCTATTTCTTGACAAGTAATGACGCTTACTCGGCGGCAGAACCGTTTAACCCATTCCAACCTTTTCTGAAGACTCGTAGAATGCTCCATCTCCAACATCATCAACTTCTTTATGCTCAAATCACATATCTCATTCTTGAATATAAGAGAGAGTCGCTGGTGATACTTGAGCTTCAAAGCGTGTTGTGTTGAGTGAAGCCATCGTCAAGACGAGAAGGATGTACCCGTACCTCGGACTCCGAAAGGGTTTGCTCACCAGTCTTCTGAGTGGGTATGGCGGAGCGAACAACGCTGAATTTGCCCTCGGTCGTGAGCCAGAACTGCCAGAGACATTCATTCCAGGTAGAAACACGATCAGTCAGGTAAAAGAAACGCTCGGGACACCAAAAGCTAGAGTCCCGTGAAACTAGGAGAGGTGTAAGTGCCGGAAGAGGGTATTTCAACGAAGTAGTGTTGTGGAGAATGGAAGGTACAGAGAGAGAGGATTTGGTCCACATCATAATTTCGTCTCGAAAGTGATTAAAGGGAACAGAAGAGTGTCCACCCGGCGCCAACAGGACATGCGAAGTCGAGGCCAAGAGCCTGGCGGCGTTGATCAGAGCATTCGGAGAATATGTCTTGTGTGTGGTATTGATGTGTAGGATGTGAACAGAGAGCGAAGCCAGACCGCGTTGGCGTTGAAGCCTCTTCAATGACTCGATAAGAACCGGATTAGAAAACACGCTCTTGCTGACTTGTGTGGTCACCAGTAGTGATATTGGCCCTGTAGCCAACCGATTGTTAGTCTGGAACAGACAACTGGTAGTGACATGCATACCGTCCCATTGAACACCCCATTGTACTAGGCCACTCATATCAGCTGCCAACTCGCTCTCATCTGCCCACATGCACACAGAGATAGATTGGTTTGTTTTGATACCGGGGAGCGCTCCGGGCTGCAAATAATGCGATTCTGGCTGGTATAAAATAGACCTAGACGTTTTCAGACCATCCGAAAGCGAAGTGGCTGGTAATGTGTCAATACACGAGCCACAACACCAAGAATGTCGCTCACTTGATTCTGATTCGATTATGCCTGGTCCATTCGTGCTGAATACGCGAACGTAGACCATGAAAGGCGTGAAAACGAGGCTGAAACAACAGTAGAGAGCAATTGTGATTTTGATGCATATTATCACCCATTGACGAAAGCGGCAAAAAAGAGTTGTTGACTGATACCCTTCAGAGTGAAAGATAACACGATAGACCTCTGAGATGTGCAAGTACTGAGAAGTGTGATGCGATGAACTCGAGCACGGCGGTGGGAGCTGTGGGTCAGTGTGATCGGATTTTTTGCCGAGTTCGTTGACCCCTTCTACCGAAGAAGAGGATTTGACTCGCTGGTTCGCGGTCGATAGGTGGCTTTGAATACTGCCAGATCCAGAAAGCTTTGGCGAAGACATTGTGAAGATGCAGAATTTCGAAAAGTCAGAATCGGACACGGTGACGGCCCTGACCACCAACTGACCACAAGCCCAACCGTTCGTTCACACGGTGAGACTTTTCATCTGTGACCACAATGTCATTTCATGCTGAAGCTCAAGAACTACAAGATACTAACGGCTCCAACCATATTACTTCGCACATGACAGAGACCAATATCTATTCCTTCATATGGTCCTATCTGTGGTTCCCCCAAAAAAAGTTGCTTTGAAGTCAAAACTCCTGGACTCGAATGATGATAGACTTCTACATACATGGTCCACGATATTTCCAAGAACCACATTCGGCACGAATCGATTTGTGCATTCATTATCGGTGTCATTGTCTTCACCTTGAAGGCTTTGAGTAAGTCCCTGTCCTATATGCTTGGCATGAAATGGGTCTGACGATTCACCTTGACAGTAAAATGCAAGTCCAGGAGAAACAAGATGCATCTCGCCTTGGGGATGCTTATAGTAATGGTATCTATCCGGAACAACTGTCACGACATCTTCGATTGCTCATGAACCTCATGGATCGAGCAAAACTGAGAGAGGTAACGCACCCTTTTTGTTATTGATGCGCTTCAAGTTGGAGAGCTAATAAGCACCGAATTAGATACTAACTGGATGAAAGATGAAAACAGACCTTCTGATCGACGAAATCAGCGAATGCCTCATTGCCAACGCCTGGAAGCGTGTAACAGCATCATCACGGAGACCGGACAAGAATGACCTACGAGGAGCGCCATATACAACCGTTTGGATATTCACGTCTCGCGGTAGCTGTAAGGTCAGAAAAAGACCGTCTAACATTGCGAGGGCGCCTCCCAACGAATGTCCAATCTTTACACGTCATCAACCGCATGTCCAATGTGTATATAAAAGGTGAAAGTACTTACAGTGTAGACCAGCCTACAGTTTTTCGCAGCTACGAGGCGTTTGACTTCCTTTAGCACCTTGATGGCGGACTGTTCGTGTTCCTTCCGAAACCCATCGTGCACTCGGACATCTGAAGGCAGACCCGGAAAGAGATCCTTGCTCAGCTCGCTCTGGATCAAATCGACATCGGTCAGGATTGCCAACCTAGCGGAATTACGGGTCAAGTGGACAAATGTTCATTATGCGAGACGTGTATTCACATTTGTGTGGGGTCAGTGCCTTGATGCGCCACTATTACTGCGGAGCGTTGAGGCCAGTACCCAACAAAATCTATCAGCGGGGGTCAGATGTGGAGCTTTGCGCGATGCGAGAGCTGAACACACAGTCCTGGACAGCGTTACCATCACCATCCACATACGTGGGTTGGAATCCCGGGAGCGCATCGCAGGCCTCTGCATGGAGCAATTACAATCAGAAACTCGACAGAGGAAAGACACCGACCGCCACAGCTCCAAGTCCTGATATCATCATTATGACAATACGCCGCACTTGCAAACCGAGTGAAGGGAGCTAATGCTTGAAGGTCGGCTGGTGGGACTGTACGAGTCTTCGCTGCTTTGGGGACTGCAACGCCTCTCGCGCAGTGACGTGCAGAAAGGGCGAGAAGAAAGAGTCTTTTAGGGGAGATCATGATGAGGACCTTGCTTCCAGTACTCGTACAAAGCCGATTTTTTAAATATCGGACATCGTAGATGGTGTGGCCATTGGTGCACAAAAGTAAGCGCCCCTTCTTCTATCTGCATCGTCAGAAACGACGTCAAGGTGCCTCGAAGGTGCAACAGATCGCAAGGTTTTGCGTATGCGACGTCTTCAGAAGGCTCTTCAAAAGGCTGTTCCATGGACAAGCTTGAATCAGAGGTCAGTATACAAGGCTCACAACGCGCTGCCACAAGGTCCAAGTTCGCAAAAGGTGCCTGTTCTCCTAGCACCTGACAGAGGTATACAGCTGTAGTGGCTGATCTAACCGGGCCGTGGGTGACTCTGAGTCACTGAACGCTAAATTTGAGTTACTTAGCTACGTATGGAAAATCGGGCTCTGGTTAGCATGCGACAAAAACGTGTATGGTGCGAGGCCCAGATACTTGGCCTACGAGGTTAGCCATGACCCACTTCCAGCTCTTCCCATAACGCCCACAATGCCAACCGAATACATTGCAAATCACGGCGACTTCCAAGGCGACACGAATACATGGTACGACCAGTGAGTGATCATCTGAGGGTGGGACGCCAATAAACTTCGATCTCTCACCCGTCCTACTAGAACCAGTGACGTCCATCTTCACGACAGGTCGGATGATTCGACTACCCTTTCTGTTCTCGCACAGGCTTTAGGAGAAGATACGGCAACAATAGAATCATTCTCGCGCTCAGGTCCAAAATCATACTCAGGAGACAGGATATCTTCGAAGGAGAAGAAGCATCGCCGACCTCGCCGAGTACCTTCAGCGCTCGAAGAATATCTCAAGTCCATCAAAGAACGTAGTGACAAGTTGGACACAGAGATTCGAAGAGCAGACGAGGCTGTATCACGGGCAGAATTTGCCGAGGCACGATTGAAGGATAGCTTCACAGAGCTGATGACGGCCGAGGGCACAAGATCGAGAGCAGAGATGGATCTGATTCATGCTCAAGAAGAAATGCGTTGGCAGAGTCAAGAGATAGAACAGCTGAAGCATGATCTGGAAGAAGCACGAGGAAATACAGCTCAAGAGCGCTCTAAACGAGTTGATGCGGAAAGAGCTGTACAAGAAGCCAGACAAAAGGTTCGAGAGGCTCGGAATACTCTTCGTATACAAGAGGCTAGAGAGAAGGGTCGAGAGGAAGGACTGAAATCTGGAATGATCAAGCAATTCAATGACAAGCGTGAAGACGTCTGGGAATCCGGGTACGAGCGTGGATATGAGGAAGGCAGAGCAGACGGGTTTGAAGAAGGTCGTTCGAATGGTTGGAACGAAGGACTGAAGCACGGAAGAAAACAAGGCGTATCGGAAGGAAGAGAGAAAGGAAGAGCAGAGGAGAGGGCGAGGGCCCTTGCTGCGTTCGATAGGTTCATTCGGGAGGAAATTGAAAACCGACGTGAGGTGAGTACTCCAAGCAACTCCAAGCGTGACGTTCGCTGATTGTGAAATGCTCAGCGGAATGATATGACGCGTCGATGGACAGACTCAATTTATTACACAAGTAGCGTCATTTCTTTTGACAGTAGTGAAGACGGATGAAGAACGGGAGCCAGGCTAGTTGTTGACGGGTAGTTGTTATTGGTTGAGTTGTATACATGACGGTAGACGTAATGCTCACCTATATAGTTGTTTCCAGTAGTGGCAACAAATCGAATCATTATCAATGCAGTGAGGTGTGGAGTGATATGACTGCATACAGATTCAGATTCGAACCACAACAGAGTAATATACATAGATCTTGGTCCCTCCTGAAGCCCACAAAGCAAAACGAGCAAGAATGCAAAGCAAAGCGTAATGTAATGACTGCCTCACGAGAAAGCGTACTGTTGTTGTATCTGATTGAGCTGTGACCCTGGAAAACTGTTAGTATATCTACTAGGGACTAAATTCTCGACGTACGAATGACAGCACAGTGCATGCCAAAGATAGTCATAGCACTAATGATAGTCCACAGCTCGTTTCGTAGCTCTTCGCGTAATGCGGCGCCAGCGGGGTCTTTTCTCTCCTGTTCTATTTCGGAAATCGCACGGATGAGTACCTTACAAACAGGTGTCCAGGTAGTCTGCGGGAGATAAGTACACACCATATACCAAGAAAGTATGATGACTTACTCCTAGTAGAGAGTTGACATTTTCACACTCTTGTTCTGCTGCTTGGAACTGCTTAAGTACATAGACGGACGCTCGAGCAGACTTCAAGCATGTGAATTTGGATTCAGGGTCATCGAAGGCACTTTTCAGCTGAATCACTGCAGCGTGTGCCAGAGATTGTGTGACCAACCAAGAATGGCGGAGGGCACTCTCGTGACACGCATTGATACTAGGGAGAGTGGCGATAAAATCGGTAAGATAACGAGTGAACACGGCGATTTGTGCAATCTCTTGGGGGTCGTTCATAACTAGCAAGACGTCAATGGATGCCCATGATGAGGTAAGACCAAGTCGACGAACCTGACTGCCATTGAATGCCAAGGTACGTAGCACGCTCGAACAAGACTGCAGCTTTAACAGATGCACCAAGGAACGTCGAAACACCCTTGGGTGGTCGATCGCCCACTGGAACTCCACCACCGAGAACTTGAAGTGTTAGGTAACCTTCAGGGTTGGTAGCGACATCACCCTAGAATGCACGTAAGATAGAAGCAACAAGGGAGGCAACGAATTCGAACCTCTTCGTACGCGCCAATATCCAGCGGCAGCGGTGTATCAACAATATCGTCCAACAGAACAGATATTCTCGAAGGCCATTGTAATGAAACACCCCATGCCTTGTGTAGAAGAACTACGGCCCAAAACGCATCGAGTCTTTCACCCCGTTCAATACCATCCGCAGGTGGTGGTAGCTGATAACTCGCAGGATTGTAATGGGTAGACAGTTTGTGTAAACCACATGATATCGCAAGCGACATGGCAGAGTTCAGACGATGCATTGCTTGCGAGAATTTTCCGATTCGTAAGAAGTAATGCGTGAGAAGAATCTCAGCTTGGATATTGTGGACTACGAAACGGGGGTGACGGTGGGCATCCATAGCCTGGAGGGCCCTTTGTAGAAACAGGGGCTCGTGGTCGCGGAATTGTTTGTTGGGCGAGCATTGAATCCCGACAAGATAGATGACGCTGATGAGACTGGGTGCAGGGCGCGCTGCAAGGGGATTTTTCTTGGATGGGAACATGGATTCGAGGAACCTAGGTCCGTGAAGGAAGAAGCCCAGCAGAAGGGCATTTGGTGCAAACGAATCAACTCTATAACTCGGATTAGCCGCAGACCTCAATGTCAAAGAAGCAAGACGCACAAAAGTCTAGATATCTTGTCCGGAGGCTCGTTCGACATCCACCAGTTGGCTGGCAAATCCAAGTCGGGATCTCGTATGGGTCGCTTAACTCGGGGGGCTGGGACGAAAGGAAAGTCCTCCGAGGCGCGTGGGGCCGATTTATTAGGACCAGCAGTTCTTCCGGGTATCTGCACGTCGGTAACGGGATCATGGTCTGCGGTCTCCTGAAGTTTGCGTAGTTTCGCCTCCAGCTGTGCAATTTGGTGCTCCAATTGTTGAACACGGGTTGTTCCACTAGTCGTGTCGTATTCGCAATCCTCGCCATGACCGCCCGCTATGCAACGACGACAAGCTGGCAATCCACCGTCGCATCTCTGTGTGTAGAAACCGGATCAGATACAGGAACAAAACACAAGAAAACCATTACTGGCCACTTTTCTGCGCCTGTAAGATGAAAATGTGTCAATAATCCCTGTTTTACAATGAAATTTTACCACTTTCCTGCAGTCTAGACAAGCCTGGTTTCTAGCAAGAGAATCTGTCTGCTGGGACATGGAAGTCGAGGAACAAGGTTCTGCCATTGCGACCCTAACACTGCTTCACGCCGCTACATAAGCGTATATATAAGCGCTCGGTACACGGTCGCAATTGCCATTGGGGCAATGCAGATGCCACACTGCGATGATGGTGATCATGATGGATCGAAGCTATAAGAGTATTATCTCGTTTGTACCATACTGTATCTAGTCCCCCACCTTGTTCTTCTACCATCATGAGCTCAGGTCTTCCCCCTACCCCCCAGTCCCCAGGAAATCGCAAAAAAGGTCCCAAAACCCTTCCGAAACTGCCCTTATCTGCCTTTTCGCCCCCAAATACAGGCACCAGTGAAAAATTCCCACTGGCACCATCACCGTCGACCGTTCACCCAGAAAAAGTCGTCGACGCAAATGTCCGCGATATTGATCTCACACGATGGAAAGCAGAAGCTGGGCCAGTCTTGGGGAACCTGATTGGCGGGATTGTCGTTTCCTTACCCAAGGTGGATGCAGAACTTGTTTCCAAGTAAGGTTTAAGTTCTGGACGTCTTGGTCCTGTGCTCACCTTTCTTCTCGCTGTTTTCAGGTTGAGTGCCGATAAATCGCTCACATCTCTGGTCCTTCCTTTCTCCTTGGACGATACCGAACATGCGGCAGCTTCAGTGCTCTCCAACTCACCAGTTCGAGTGTCTCTGGTTACCACATTCACAAAAGCGACCCCACAAGCCGTCAACAGTTTGAAATGGGCCCTGGGACAGGGTAGACCCGTTGATATCGACATCCATGCACCACTATCCGACGACGTGTTTGAAGGGTTGGAAGATCTCCTCGCGAAAGCAAGAGCCGATATTCCCAGCGTCCCTCCCATCATTCTTTGTATGAAATCCAGTCCTTTTGTTTCACTTATCAATCATGCTGATGGTTTTTTGTAGCCAATCTACTCCCGCCACCAGATCAACTAGAGCTCCCGCTTGTGAAATTGATGAACCATCCCACGTACAGGACCTTCCAGGCACAAATTGCAGCCCTTTCCTTGATCCCTGAGGTGTACATCAAGTATTTGCCGCCTTCGTGGAATACAGCTGCGCCTGCAACACCTTCGGATGCAAGCCCCAGCCTTGAGAGCGCTGAAGCCAAGCAAAACAAGGAGTGGAAACGCAGGATCAAGATGTATCGTAAGTCGGACACAGTCGAGTTTTGATATCACTCTGACATCAATTTTGCAGTGGGTCCTGTCATGGAGGCTTTTGGTTACCAACGCATCATCTTTGGCTCAGCCTCATCTGCATCCACAAGGTCGAGTTTGACCGCTGGGGCTTGGTATGAGATCGCAAGAGAGTCTTTGGCGGAATTGGGTGTTGAACAAGAGGCAGTAGACGCCGTCTTTTCGTTGACTGCTCTGAAGGTCTATGGTTGAGGGATGTAGCCGTGTTGGGAATCATTAAAGGAACTCAATGTTATCTGTGTAGCTATACGTGCGTGCTGTATATATAAATATCGGTGGTTTCTTTCCTTAAATTAATTTTATGGGATGAATAATATGTCCGAGCTGGTGGTTGCTGTTTCGAGTATCACTAAGGTTTTAGGACAGCGCCTCAAATTTCATTTGCTATAAACAGTAACGGTTGCCGTGTCCATATATACCCAGTTGGGGATTACAGTTGGGCTTCCAAGCGACTTGTTATAGTTAGGGGCGGACAGCTGATATGGATGCGAAGTGTGCCAAGTTCCAACAAACGAATTGACTAATTAGGAAATTAATAGCACAATTATTTAATTAGGCAATGTCAACAGGAAACTTGCCATATATGGTAGGCGGGAGTCAACCTGAACCACGAGCCGCTACCTTGTTCCCTTTTACAGCTGGAAGCATGACGTTCTCACCTGCCCCCACAGTTCATAAAAGGCACGTTCCTTGTCCACATCATCATCGACGGTTCTCATGGTCAACTCGAGCGATTCAGAGGGCGAAGGAGCTATTGGCTTTGGGAGGAAAGCTCAGGACTCATCGTAAGCACTTGTTTTCACTTCCTTTGTTTTCATTTCCTTAATGCGACCATGTTTGCAGAAGTAGCAGAGAGTCTTCGCCAGCGAGAGTAAGTGGGTCTCGCAGTACCATACTGGCGCGAAAGCTCATCAGATCTGGATAAAAAGCGTCAAAAGCGTTCGTTTTCGCCAACATCTGACGATGAAGACCTAGTCGTACCCGAAGCTCCGAACGATGACACACCACCGCCAGAAGATCGGCCATTGATCAGACAAGCTGTGGCTTTCTCTGCACCCGGAGGGAGCTCGTCTTTAGGTTTTGGTTCATCGGGTACCACTGCTATCAATACTTACCAGGCGTCCGTACCCGCACCTTCGTCAACTACTTCCAAGCAAACTTTTTTGCCAGGACAAAGTGTGCCACCTCCACCGAAACCAGCCAGGAAGACAGGGAAAAGAAGACCAAAAGGAACATACCCAGAGCACTCTGGGCGGTTCAGATTAACCGATATGACTCCAGCAGCACCAGAGGTCGTTAATCCACCGATGGTCAATCCCTCTCCTGCATTTCCTATGCAGACAACTTCCGCATTCATGACATCTGCTCCGTATTACCAGAACACACCCACATTCCCTATACGTGCATCTCAGCCATCTCCAGCGCCTACTTTGGCTACCATAAGCTCTGACGGCACATTTAGGTTTTCAACGACTCCCCCGGCCAGTGCGACGTTGCCCGCGCCTTCAAGCCAACCGAACATGAATTTCCCTTTACCAAATGTAGTGCTTCCAGCTCCTGCAGGTAGTCTGCCAGCTCCAAAGCCAAAGGCTGGTGCTTCAAAGAAGAGCGGTTCAATTACTGGCGCCGTACAGTCCGATATGCCCGTTCAGCCCGTTCCACCTCAAACCAATGTGCTCCCTGATCCATCTATGCAACGACACGAGTTTGTTCCAACACAAAACAACACGCCTGCTATGAAACCGTATTACCGCAGAGATTACAATGATCCGCCACCAAATTCGTCGCTGCCACCAGCCTTACAACCAGTAAACCCCAAGAATCGCCGCAAACTTGCTGAAAAATCTGGTAAATCCCCATGTATTTGCCTCATTAATCCGTTCTCTGACCATCCTCAGGCAAAATTGTGCCAGAAAAGGACAAGGAGAAGGAGAAGGAAAAGAAAGCTGTACCGAGGCGGATGCTTACACTCTTGATCATTGATTTTCGGAGTGGGGAAGAAGACCCCCAACTTGCAGAAGTTCAGGTACCTCTTCGACCAGTTGACCCTCACTTTCCTGAAGACGGATTCTGGGCTAATGCCAATGATGTTGTGAGTCTCTGGTTGAAACTTCTCACGGAACGCAGCGGTTGACGCTACGTGATAGGCCGAAGAATTGCAGAATAGCCCGTCGCGGATCGATGGTGATTCGTTCACTTGGATCTCAGCACGTACGATGCTTACATTTCTTTAGGTCAAGCCAAAGTATTTACGATGCGCGGGAGGTATCGACAATTCTTTCTACGAGTGAAACAAGATAACTCTTGGGAGGTGTCAACCGCAAACCTATCTGTAAAGGCAGATAGGACGATTGACATCTATGTTGAGAAGGTAAGCTGAATCTCCTTTCCTCTATAGTTTTGTATGTGAAAACCCGTTTACAGCCCGCTAGACCTGGTGTCTTTCCAGAGCCTCCGCGCCTTCCTCAAGAATATCCGTCCACCCCAGAACTCGAACTGCGGTATCCAGCGTCTAGCTCTCGCTACAACGAGCGCACAGATTCCAGCTCGAGCAGAAAAAGACGGGCCTCTAAATCACCTACTTATTCGCCGTCTCCTCAGCTGTCAAACTCAAAACAAGATCCCAGGAGTCCAAAGAAAGCCAAATCGATTGACTCTGAGGAGGAAGACGAAGAGTTATTCGCCACTCCACTCGATGCCCATCTTCAACAATGGGAATACGAGTCGCCTGATACCGATGAAGAGCCAGAGAAGCTCAATCGCCTCATTGCAGATAGGATCGATCCTTTGTTACAGACGCATGAAAAAGAATGGGAAGAGTTTTTCTCGTGCAAGTCTCAACCACAGCATGTTCCATCTATGCTTGCACAATACCAATTTGTACAGAAAATGGCAGACAAGTACGTAGGTAGAAGAGTGCCTTTTCGTACTCAGCGGAATCATAGGATTCAGATGGTGAGTTTACCGTGTCATTTTCTTCGTCAACGCTGATAGAGAAACACAAGTCGCACATTTTGGATGCTCTGCATGCGGATACCCGAAACTACCCGAAGTTTGGTGACGAATGTACAGAAACGTTGAAATTGCTCGCGTTTTATGGTCCTGAAGGTACTCGAAAACAAGATCCTCGTATCAAGGAGATGATGCAGGACAGGTCAGAACCAGAGTATGGTGCGAAACCTATTAAGCGGTTCTTGCATCTGTTGCGGAAGATTGACGATGAATGGAATAGTGAACAGCGAAAGCAGCAAGATTTGAGTATGCGGGATAGTGCAGGAGAGCAGAATACTGGATAGGGACTGATAGGGACTTGCTGTATCAGTAGAAGAGCTTTATACCTAGGACTAGATTCAAACCTGGAAACGCGGTCCCACACGGATGCCGTCTCACCTTGCTAGAAAAGGAAATCTTGTGTAAGCAAGTAGGACCTGCATCCGAACTGGATGAAAACAAATTCGCAAACTCTTTCTACCGAGTCTCATGCGATGACGCCCGTAGCCGGGTCGTCGAGCTCGACATCACAGCCTATGAACGACTACACGGAAGGTGCTTCTCCCATCGACATTGAAGCCGCTGCAGCCTACAACCGACGTTCCCGACGCGATTCGCAGTACAGTGCATATGATGATACCGCCGAAGGAAGTATCTTCAGTGGTCCTGGTCATTATGCGAACCCATCCAGTGTCTCTCGAATGTCGAATGTTGAGCCTGGGAGGAGAAGTAGTGAGGGTTGGAGAAGGAGAAGTATGGACTCAGGAAGACGAAGTGTTGAGCGGAGAATGAGTGTGGACAGTCAGGTTTCGCGCCAGAGTAGCGGTGGCGAGGACGATGCTGAAGAAGATGGCGAAGTTCGCTCAAGTCGAAGCAGACGGCGAAAGTCTCCTTCACCACTGCGTTCGAGCGTCATCGGGAACTTGGTCAGTCTATTCGGAAAATCGACTGCAGACGGTCGTCGACCATCCATGTCGCGTCGGAGGTCATCAGGGTCTATCAGCAGGCATTCTAGGCGCAGCTCACGTTCTGATGCTGGCTCTGACTATGCCGTGGAAACCGATACAGAACAGGAACGGTGGGGTTATTCCTCAGGGGAAGAGGACTCCGAGGAAGAGGATGCTTCCTTACTTTCTCGTCGAGACAATGTATCGGTTACTGCAAGCATGGAATACGATTCGGAACCTCCTTCACCGTCACTCGCTCAGAACCTTCCTCTTCTTAACACGGACCCGATATTCGGTGGAGAATCCAGAATTGACATGGAGATACCATTTGCAGAACTAGATCCACCACCGCCTGGTCCGCCGAGCCGTCAGACACTCTACATGGAGGACGAGGACACTAATATCAGAATGGTGGGCTACCAGGCTGTTCCATGGCGTCACTACGCATGGAGAATATGCTGTGTACTATCGCTGGGGATACTGGGGCTTTTAGGTCACTGGTTCCCGCGCCTCTGGTTACGTTGGGTGGCCCGCGAAACATCGTTTAAGAAAATTCGCTCTGGCTTTGTTGTTGTGGAGGTGGGTTGCTTCAATGTCTTGACGTCGTGTTATGCTCACGCCTTCAGGGTAGACCCAACATATGGACGTTGCCTTGTTTCCTATCAAGACACTGGATTATCGTTATCACATCAACACTGTCTTTCCACCTACTCCAGGAAATGGTGTGGCCACACCATCGACCAACTGCTCTGATGATACCTATGATGATGAGCACAAAGTCCTTCGTAAACTGTTGATCGTCGACTACCGTTACTCGCGTTTCGTTTTGGACCCTCGGACAGGATTATTTACTGTACTCAAGTTGGTCAATTACTCAACATGGATGAAAATTTTGCTTATGTTCTTCTTTTCAGGGAATGGAGAGATCAATCATGGACTGCACCGTCCGCAGTCAATTCTGGTCTGGAGACAGATGTTAGACAACAGCGACTGCAACTGTTTGGCAAAAACGAGATTGACATAGAAGGCAAATCTACTCTGTCACTGTTAATCGAGGAGGTAAGCGGCGAGAAAGTCTCCGAAGATATTAATGCGAATCTGGTTCCAGGTCATTCATCCATTCTATGTCTTCCAAATCGCCAGTATCATCCTGTGGTCTCTCGACGATTACTACTACTATGCTTTCTGTATTGCTCTAATATCCATGGCGAGTATCACGGCAACTTTACTAGATACAAAAAAGGTACCGCTTTCAATTCTTCGAGCGTTGTGGCAGTTGACTGAAACTCGTCAACCTAGACTGTCGCACGAATGCGTGATATGTCTCGCTTTTCGTGCAAAGTGGATGTTCTAGCCGACGGTGATTGTATGTTCTTACCCCGTTCGCTCCTGCAAACTGCATCAAATGCTTTCTCGTTATTCAACAGGGAAAGAAAGAGTCTCGACAGAACTAGTGCCTGGAGATATTGTAAATCTATCGACTTCACAGCTAACTATCGTTCCTTCGGACCTTTTTCTCCTGTCTGGAGATGCTATTGTCAACGAGAGTATGCTCACTGGCGAAAGCATACCGGTCAGCAAGATTCCCGTAAAGGACGAAGATCTTCTCAGTTGGAAAGACGGCAAATCAGAGAACCCAAAAACGTTTATGTATGGCGGTACCAAGGTCATCAGAATTCGCGGAGCAATGTCTGTGGACTCTAATGTTGGAAGGCCAGCCTTGGCATTGGTTGCACGTACAGGTAGCTTGGCTGTGACTTCAAACCTAAGTCAAACCTAATGTTCTTTTTTTCTAGGTTTCAATACAACAAAGGGCGCTCTTGTCCGTTCTATGCTGTTCCCGAAACCCGTTGGATTCAAGTTTTATCGTGACTCCATAAGGTTCATTGGCGTGTTGACTGGCATAGCCATGCTTGGCTTCAGTGTGAGCGCTGTGAATTTTGTCAGGATCGGCGTACGTGGCGTTTAAGGAGTCTTATACACATTCCCCACTAACGAGTGCTGCACAGCTACCTTGGCACACCATTCTTGTGCGCGCTCTAGACTTGATAACGGTCGTCGTTCCGCCAGCATTGCCGGCAACTCTATCAATCGGTACCAGCTTTGCCATCAGCAGGCTGAGGAAACTAGGCATCTTCTGCATATCCCCCAGTCGCGTAAACATTGCTGGCAAAGTCAACATATGCTGTTTTGACAAAACGGGTACTTTGACGGAAGATGGTCTTGATATACTTGGCGCTCGTGCATTGGATAGAAATGTTCACCGCTTTGGTGAGCTCCTTGAGGACGTCAGAGATCTACCCCTAGGAAAGGATAAGGCATCGTTCTTGCATGCCTTGGCCACTTGCCATTCCTTGAAGAGAGTTGATGGAGAAACGGTTGGCGATCCCTTGGATGTGAAGATGTTTGAATTCACCAAGTGGACCCTCGAGGAAGGCCATACGACTGGGACTGGTGTGATCAAGGACAAGTCTGGTGCTATCAGGGAACAGACATCATTGGTTCAGACTGTTGTCCGACCGCCCGGCAGTGCACAGTTCAGGCTAGAGGACGCGTTGAAGGGTGGTGCAAAGGTGAGTGTCTAGTCCCTATCAGGATGCAGTAGACTAATACGGTGTTAGCACGCACATTTTCTTGAGCTTGGCGTGATCCGAACATTCGAATTTGTATCGGCCCTCAGACGGATGAGCGTTATCGTCAAGAGACTAAGGAGTACCAGTATGGAGATCTATGTTAAAGGGGCTCCCGAAGTAATGGCTGAAATATGCGATAAGGATTCGTGTATGTCACTGCAACCTATGAAGAAAATTTGTCATTAACGCATGGTTATAGTCCCCCAGGATTACGACGACTTGTTATCGTATTACACCAAACGCGGATACCGAGTTATAGCAATGGCCGGAAAGAGCATTGAAGGGCTCACCTGGCTCAAGGCTCAGCGTATGAAACGGTAAGGAACTTGTTCAATTTGATGCTATGCGCTGACAAGCAACCCAGTGAACAAGCAGAGAGCAAGCTTCGCTTCCTTGGCCTTGTCATATTCGAGAACAAGATCAAGCCCGGAACAGCACCTGCAATCCACGCGTTACGGTCTGCTCACCTCGCATGCAGAATGATTACCGGTGACAATCCACTAACGGCGGTCAGTGTGGCTAGAGAGTGTGGTCTTGTCAATCAGGCTGCGCACATATTTTCGCCTATCTTTGTTCGTGGTAACTATCTAGTGTTGTGTAGAGTGCCAACCAGCAGCTTACGTTGATTTAGGTGATCCAACAACACCCGAGTCACAACTAGAGTGGCTATCAATGGATGAACCCTCATGGAAACTTGATTCTTACAGCCTTAAGCCCTTGCCTCCCCCTCCGCATTACACTGTCGACGAAGACGAGCTAGGTTATCATGACTACGCGCTGGTCATTACGGGGGACGTTTTCCGTTGGATGGTCAACTATGCGCCCCTTGAGACTATGCATAGGGTGAGTGTCCTCTATTGACATCTTCGGATATCAAGCTCAATACCTCCCAAGCTCCTAGTCAAAGCGCAGGTCTTTGCTCGTATGTCACCGGATGAGAAGAACGAAATCGTGGAGCGGTTGCAGTCCCTCGGATATACCGTTCTCATGGCTGGTGATGGTGCAAATGATTGGTAAATCATATGAAACACTTTTTGCCCGTCATAGCATCCTAATACTTCTACAGTGCAGCGCTTAAGGCAGCCGACGTAGGTGTATCGCTTTCAGAGGCTGAAGCCAGCGTGGCAGCACCTTTCACATCCAGCACGCCGGATATTGGTTGTGTCATTGAGCTCATCAAAGAAGGGCGCGCCGCTTTAGTGACCAGCTTTAGCTGTTTCAAATACATGTATGAATATTCTCTTCTTTTTAACCGTGTTCTAAAGATAAACGCCACCACAGGGCCCTGTACTCCCTTATACAGTTCACTTCGGTAACATTGCTATATTCGTTCGCCTCTTCACTGGGAGATTTCCAGGTACGTCCGTCAGTGCTACGTGTGAACACAGGAATGCTCACTGATTTTGATGTACTTAGTTCCTGTACATTGATTTGTTCATCATCATTCCTATAGCGGTGACCAGTTCGTGCATCAAAACAGTCTATCTGAAACCATCTGATTTTTTATTGATATCCAGTGGGCCGGACGTTGCCGTTCCCGCGTATCCATACGAAGAGGCCTACAGCGAGCCTGGTGTCAAAGAAAGTGCTGGCAAGTATCATCGGGCAGATCATCCTGACAAGTGTGGTACAAGGTTGGGCATACCTCTGGGTGAGAGATCAAGAATGGTGCGTGGAAACGTGTCTAGTCGGTCGTGATGCACCTAAGATTGCCATCAACAGGTATGAGCCTCCACCGAGTCCAGGCCCTGATGAAGGTGGCAACCAGCTGGAGTCTAGAAATTATGAGAATTCTGTCCTGTTCTTGGTTTCCTGCTTCCAGTATATCCTGGTTGCTGCCATCTTTTCCATCGGGCCTCCCTATCGTAAGCCGATGTACACGAATGGTAAGTATCGTACAGTGGTTTCGAGGAAAGTTACTGGCTGACAAGCTGTCGCTAGCTCTGTTAATGCTGTCGTTGGTGCTCTTGTCCGGGTTTAACATTTTGGTGCTGTTGGCACCCCCGCCGACGGTCGCAGAGATCCTAGGGCTGGTCCATTTACCAATCGAAGGCAGGTTGACGCTACTGATCGCAGTATGTGCGAACATCGCACTGTGCCTCTTGTACGAACAGTACGGGACTCAGGCGGTAGCGGCTGTGATAGGACAAGTGATGGGATGGGTACAAGAGTGTAGACGCACCAGAGAGTCTGGAGGCAAAATGTACAAGGCAGTCGAGGGAGGTATGAGGTGATTTCAATTTGTGCGGGATGCCGGAGAAATAGTAGAAATAAAGCTATGTGAACAATAGAACAAGCGGAGTCTGAACCCGTCAATGCGGCAATGGCAACCGAGAGATATTGTTGCTAAGCACAGCCAGCCTTGTCCTTAAGGTCACTACTCTCTTCTCCTCTTTCTTTGCTAGCCCCGAGGGCCCTTCCAGTCTTTTCCTTCATTTTTTCAAGAACGCTCGCCGTTCCCTTCAACGTCGACGCTCCGCAGGAACCGGGCTCTACGTCTTGATTCGCCAGCCCTCTTCTTCAAGTTTTCTCGTTAATGCTTTCAATCATGCTTTCAAAACAACTGCTTTTCGTGCTCCTGCTCTCTTTGAACGCAATGGCGGCTCCGGTATTGCTCACTCGTCAGAATTCGGACGGTCCCACCACAGTCATGACGGTCACAAACACTTTGACGTGCGTTCTTGAAATATTCTCTTTGTTGGCAAGACTGACAATCTGATTGCAGCGCTGCTGGCACGGTAACCGAGACATGTGTAATCACTTTGACCCCCATTACTGTTGACGGCCAGCCAGCTTTCGAGGAAGTGAAGAAGTGTACTCTTAGTATGGATGGGACGACCAACAATGGTGGTGATGGGACTGGTGGCGGTGGTGGCGCCTCGTCAACAGAATCGGCAACGTCAACTTCTACCGACTCTACTGCTACTTCCTCGGCGACTGCTACGGACTCCACGACCACTGCTAGCGATGCGACGGCAACGGCGAGCACTACCGCTTCCGATAGCTCTGCGTCAGGGGAAGCTACGTCAACAGATGTGCGTTGTCATTTGTACTCTACTCATTTCAATAATGTTCATCATCTTTCATAGAGTGCATCTGCTAGTGCAACCACCAGTGCCAGTGATGCTACTGCTACCGCAAGTGCTACAGATTCAGGTGCCGCCTCTGCTACTGCAACCGGATCACCGGCCATCTCTGTGATCGTGAGTGGTCAAAGAAACACTAGATTTCACTGTGCTCACACATCTGATAGGGTACATCAACAATTCCGGCCAGTGAAGTCTTGACGGGGACCGCTGCCACCGAGACTGCCAGTGCTAGCGCCAGCGCGACTGATGGGGCTGCCACCTCTGCTGCTGCTACAGATGCCACAGGCACTGACGGTACGACAGCGACATCGACTGATGCCAACGGGGCTGCTACTCCAGCGGCGGATCAAACCAACAACTCTGCCGCTGCAGCTTCTGCAGAAAGTAGCGAAGGAGCTGAACAATTCAACCTTCCCGGAAAGAACCTTTCCGTCTTACCTATTGGTTTGGGTGTGTTCGCAGGTATCTCAGTTATTGCGTTGATTATTGTTGGTTTGGTTACCTACGAGAGGACCAAATACCGCAAGGCGTTCAGGCAACGCAAGCTTGCGGAACAAGGAGCCAGTATGGGATACGGTGGTATGGCGTAAGTGACCTTTTGGTTCTCTCTTGAACGAAAGAAAAGTACTAATTTTGTTGACTAGTCAACGTACATAGAAGGCTGGACTTTAATTTTCTTTCTCTCTTTTTCTCAAGGATGGTTTCACCGTATTGTAATAACATTGGGTATCCCTCAACAATCTTATTCTATCTGCGGTGTAACACTGGGACTATTATGCGTGTATCCACTAGATAATAAGAGGCCAAGCTTCTGAGAAACAAATTCAGGAATCAGGAAACACGGCCACTGCCGACACGTGAGAGCGTGAAAATTTGTCACCCGGTGTGGCATGCGCGTTTCAGTTGAACGACAATGGCAAAGAACAACGGCAAGAAGGCGTCACAAGGAAAGCCTATAACCGACTGGTTTTCGAAAAAGCCACGGACGGCAAACTCTTCTTTCTCTTCTACCACCGACCCCTCCTCAAATTCCCAGCCGAAATCTCAGTCTCACTCTCTAGATTCGCCCTCATCCAGTTGCGAAGCATCATCTTCCATGGGTTCAGGCAGGAAAAGAAAGGCTACAAGCCAGCCAGAAGCAGATGTACAAGTCGCGGAATCGTCACAACGCACGCCAGCAGCCCTATCGACGCGTTCTATAACGAACGCGCCTGCACCCCCTACTCCCCTTTCTCCAAAGGAGAATCTCATTCATCATTCACCCTCACAATCTCGCCTTGATTCCAGAAAGAAGCCCCGTCTTTCTTCTCCAGATCCTATCCCCACAGACTGTGAAACTGTACCACCTAGCCAATCAGATGAAATGGAGATTGGTCTACCTCTTCGGCCTCCACAGAAAGTGGATCGTCAAGCAATCACGCACACAGTTTCAAAATGGCGCGAAGAAACAGGTCCAGCAGCAGAACTGGTCGAGGGTTATCCTGAAACGTCCATGAACGTTGACCCCGAACCTCTTCCAGACGCTATGGATGAAGACGAACCTTCCTCGCCCCTGTTCACGCCCAACACATCATACAGCCTGTTTGGTACAGAACCAGACCGCTCCTTTGGTGCATCGCCTGTTCACCCTCTGACTCCGCCAATGAGCGGTCCCGAATCACCAGCTCTTTCACCGGTCATCCTTGACTCTGACGCGAAAACAGCCAAGATCATCGCAGAAATCAGAGCCAAGGCTTACGCGAAAATCCAGTCGAGTCCTGAAGACGAGAAGAAAATTGAGTTTCGGGAGGAGCTGGATGACAGTGACGACGACGAATTATTGTTGAACTTCGGCAGTATAAAGAAGGGAAAGCAAAAGGAGACCGAGGTTGCGTGAGTGATACTACCCTTCCATCGATTCCATAATCCTAACATATGTCAACCAGTACTGCGTCCACATCCAAGCAAACCATATCTCCGGCTAACAACCGCTACAACTTGCGACAGCCGGGTGCTCGAAAAGCCTCGGCTCCAAAGTCGATTTCTCCGCTACAGTCTACTAGTGCAGCTACCAAGCGGAACAGAAAATCATCGCATAACCCCCTTGACGCTCTTCTCAAGGAGAAAAAGAAGGCAGACAAAGCAGGCAAAGGAGACGATGCCTTCCAACGTGCCGAGCGGGCTGTCGCTGGCAGAAGCAATATGCGCTCAGAGATGGATGACGAGGAAGATGATGGTTATCTGATGGACGATGATTGGTTAGGTGACGAGAACAGAGCCAGAAAAGCCCTGCAAGACAGTAGGAACAAGTTGGAGTCCAGCCCAGAGCGAGATCTCTTGGACGACGACGACTTTGACATGAGCGAGGATGAAGCAAAGCGCTTGTTCGAAGATGACGCACGGGGGAAAGCAGTTGCGGATATGATTGCGGTTGACAAGAAGCGTAGAGAGGTTGACTCGAAACTCGAAAGGCGAGTTGGGCATCCGCTCTGGACTGTGGTACCCGAGGATGCTATGGCCCTCGATTTTGAGCCGAGCAACTTGAACTTTTTGAATCTGGGTCAATACCCGATTCTCCGAACATTGAAGGCAGCGCTGGAGGAACAAAGTACGTGACGTCGCAATTATCGTGGAATCGCTGGCGCTGACACGACATTATACAGATTCGAAGCGAGCCAGCCTTCTATTGAAGACTGGTGCATTCACCGTTGCTCTGCTTCGCGACAATCCCGACCTTGTTTCGTGTCTCTGCAATCGAGGTAAGCATGATTATATACGAGTACATTTGGTGCATTACTGACAGCCATCAGCAGCCCTCGGATCTCCCAAGGATGACTTGACCCAAGCGGCGTTCTACTTCCTTCTAGGTAGTTGGAACGGATCAAATCCTCAGGCACCTTGGCTACCTTTTGATACTGTCGTTGATCTTTTGGCCAAGCTCGGAGCAGATGTTCGGAGCTTTGGCTGGAACAGTAAAAGCATTCCTCGACCCATCAACGGGGCTGAGAGGGAGAGCTGCCTCTTGCGACTAGTCCAGCTTGTGACTGCTGCTGCCCAGTGGGTACTTATCTTTCAAAGTTTGCCCAGTGCTGAACCATCTCTTTGACAGGACACGCAAAATCTTCGCTCATGATGCCTCTGATGTTCTGCTAGCATTATGCGCAGTTTCGTCAGATCCAAGTACTTCTCCCGTGCTACGCACCGAGATCATGCTAGCAGTCAATGCCGTATGCTTTGCGACTGGCGAGGAACATACCATTTCAGCATCTCAGGTACCCCGTTTCTCTTGTCCTACAAGTGCGTTGTACTGAGTTTTCTGTAGGAATCCTCTATTTGCTCGAAACTCTTAACCTTCATCTCGAGGCTTGCTCCAGTAAATAAAGCCCACGTTGTCTCCCTTTTCGCCGGAGGTTCTGGTCGAGCCATGCGTATGGCACGCTGGATCGCATATTCAATCATCTTAAAACGAGTGTCGGTGCCTGAAGTGAGTGTCTTCATGATCCGCAGACAATCCTTGCTAACTCGATGTCACAGAAGGAATACAGCGAAATACCGCCTCTAGATTCTGTCCTTTCCTCCTTGTCCCCTTCCGGTCCCAAGGCAGATCTATTCAGAATCGACCCAGACACCGACTATGTTGACATGCGGTTCTACGTCGACATCTTGGCCGTCGCTTTGTCGAATATACCCCGCTACGTCGCAGTCGACACTAGGATTGCAGCTGAAGCTAAAGCCATTGCTATCGAGAAGGGTAACAAGAGTCCCAGCAAGGGCGAGATGCCCACTCCTTTGGTGCAAAGAATACAGATGGCTGTTGAAGAGATTCATTCCAAGATTGGTATGTCTCTCTACTTGTTTCTACCGCATGCAAATGCTAATTCTTGAACAGTGGACACTCGTGGTGCCCATCTAGATCGTTCTAGGGCTAAAGCTGCGCTGAAGAACCTCTCAATGCGAGTGTATTATCAACGCCAGGCAGCAGTCAAATCTAGTGGCCCTAAACCAAAGAATATCGCACAATACTTTGGCAAGAAGAAAACCTAGATTTTATTTAGTGTTTCACGTTATTCCCTGACGAGCTTCTGTTTTCTGCCTAGATATCCCATGCCATACCCATCCTGAACCTTTGCGCTATGAATTAGATGCAAACTTTTTGGACTTTTCTTGGATACAGTATTCACGTTGTTATTCCTTTCTTTATCATTAAAATTTGTTCCTAGTCGTACAGTATGCCATCCTTATACATCTTCCATCCCGTTCCATTTCGTATGTTTATTATGTATCTATTTTACACGTAGGATACTGTCCCACTTGGGGAGTCAAAAGAACCGACTACTGCAGTGGTATAACTGAACTGTGATAAATATACAGAGCGTTCATGAATCCTTGAGGGAAGGTCTGAATCGTACTCTAACTTCTGCGACTTCCTTGCGCTTCTCCTTCATGGTATGTAGGATTCTATCCTCGAGTTCGGCGAGTTGTTGGACGGTGAGGTCGCCGGGAACCTCTGCGACTAGATCGACATATAGCAAAGAACCCGCCCGACGAGCGCGGATATTGTTGATGGAGTGTATAGAGGGCGTTGAGGATTCGGATAAAAGGGGATCCAGTGTACGCCTGAGCGAGCCTTTTGTCTTTTCAGATACACCGGCATCTGTAAGGTCACCCCAAGCACCGAGAAGTAATTGGATCCCCTGCTGCAGGATGACAAAGGAAACGACTAGGCCTAGAATACAGGTGTTACAGTCATCATGCAATGATTTGGTCAGAACTGCTTACCACCAATAGGATCTAGAGGTAGATGGGGGAATATCCATGACCCTAGTATCGCAAACAGAGCAACAAAACTCGAATACGCGTCGCTCCGGTGATGAATCGCGTTCGCAAGTAAAACAGGACTGTGTTCTTCATCTGCAACACGCTTTGTTGCTCTGTATAGCCACTCTTTAGCAATGACGCTTATTGCAGCAAACCTAACAAAAAGAAACGGTCGTCAGGGAAATGGAAGGAAGCACACTAAGCACGAGAACGAACCAAGCTGCATTGGGATCAACTACTTCTACGTGTGAATGCTGCATGGATTCTGGCACTGACGGAGCTACTTGGGTCACATTCGTGAGGATTTCTTGTAGAGGACCGGTGGGAAGTGTTTGTGCGGCTTCAGTGAGGGTTGACATGAGCAGGTGGTACGAGTGGAAGCCGATACCCAAGGCACCGCCAATGAGTAATAAGGAGACTGTGGTGGTTCCCAATGTCTCGAATTTGGCAAAACCGTAAGGGTAGCGTTCAGAAGGAGGTTTTCGAGATAGTTTCCAGCATGTGAGTGTCACGAAATCACCCAATAAATCTGGGAAATGATACAATAAATTCCTCAATGACGCTTGAACACTGGAGACTCAACGTACCACTCAACGAGTGACCAGCATCTGCTAATAACGATGCTGAATGCATGTACCACCCCGCTAATCCCTTTGCTAACGTCAAACCGACGTTTGAATACAGCCCGACCAGTGTTATTTGACTTCCCCTGTCACCTAGAATGAGTTAAATAAATGAGGATGTCGTTGAACAAGATTGAACGCTTCGGCACACCTTTGCCTTGCAATGCTGCCATTATCTGCTCTGTACCGTGACTATGTTCATCCTCGCCATGAGAATGTGAATGCCCGAACAACGAATGAGAATGAGTGTGTTCTTCGTGGTCATGTTCGTCCCCTTTGTTATTATGACGTGCAGTACCGTTCTCCTGACCCTCGCTTGGCTCTTTCTTGTTGGTTGAATGTCGCCGAGAACGTATTGATGACGTGGAGGACATGGCGGCGAAAGGAAAGGAGGCTGGAACTGATAGAATGAAGGAAACTGAACCCGGACGAAATTTTGATCTGGATTTATATGCGAAGGGTACCGGTACAGCTGACACTGACACGTTTCGCTTTCTCAGGGTGAGCGAGTATCGGACGTGAAGACAAGGTCGAGCAAAGAATCCCCGCAACGACGGAGTCGCAGTTTGCATGACAGTAAGGGGGGCCGCGTTATTTACTGCGACTGGGGGGTTTCACGAGGTCAGGTCACTGCAATTCTCATATACTCGTCATTTTCTACGGCTATGTATGTGTATCAGTAAGCCCAGGTAAGCCTGGCTCCCGTAGTAATACACGGCTTGTGATAGGATATCGTCAAGGCCTCCGATGGCGCAAGAATTCGAGGAACTATTCTTCCGAGTCCGGACGCTCGCACC
This sequence comes from Paramarasmius palmivorus, assembly GCA_037176845.1. NCBI lineage: Eukaryota > Fungi > Basidiomycota > Agaricomycetes > Agaricales > Marasmiaceae > Paramarasmius > Paramarasmius palmivorus. Next base: position 625,966 of record JAYKXP010000010.1, on the reverse strand, counting down.
GCAGCATACTGCGTCTCAATTCTGAACTGGAAGAATCGTATGGCAGCGTTTGTATGATTCTTTGTACACCACTGTACAGCTTGCTCGGTCATGCATCATGACTTGCTCTTAATTAATCCAGACATCAAGTCAAAGCTATTCCCATCTGGTTGGAGGTCAATAAATCCTTCCTCTCCCCGGTCCCATCCTCTCCGTTCGGGTAGAGTTCGCAAAAGACCATGGTCAGAAGTGATTCCACATATCCGAACGTAGGTCGGTGGAGTCGTGGTGGTGAGTTGGACGAGCTGATCACTGTCATAACATAATGTCAGTCTAATGTCTCGAGAAAGCAGTCATAAAGACATACGAATGAAGCCATCGTTCGAGATACAAGTCCATGAAAGGCGTGAAATCACCTTTCCCACTAACGAAGACTGACCACATCTTCTCAAACTTGATCATGATTGCGGCAGCAGTCTTCTCCATGCTAGGGGGTGCATCTCCTTCGCGTTGTAGCTGGGCTAGTGATAATATTGGCGGAGGATTGAGCACATTCAAGCCACAGCCTAGAAAGAAGATCGTCATCATTGACAACAGCCTACTAAATGCGCCCACTTACCTATCACAATATCAATTTGCCCATCGGAGAAGCTAGTACTAACCAATATCCCTCCGATTTTCTTCTTTTGCTCCTCCCTTTCACCAGTAACCGCGTACAGGTCATTCGGCCACTTGATTCGGACAGCTTCCCCCTGTCTCCCCAGCACTGTTGGATACCTGCACGCTTCTACCATCGCCAACGCAATCAAGTACTGAATAAACACGAGCTTATTCGCAGGGAAAGATGAAAGTGGCAATCGAAGAAGAAGTGAGAACTGCAAACATCCAGCGGGCGATATCCACGAATTCGATCCTCGTCCTCGCCCTGCGATTTGGTGTGAAGCAATAGAGAGTAAAGGTACCGGAAGGTGTGAGAGAATATGTGGATTCCTAGTTAATTTTCGCATCTAAGACGGCAGTAGATGCTCATCCTGACAAAGACTTACTTGTCCAGCATCGTTTGGGTACTGGTGACTGCTTCACCGTACACCAGCACGTCTCCAAAACCCCATGGGTTACTAGAGGAGTTGCTACCCGTCCGAGAACGAGCTTCCGATAGTGCTCGGAAGAATAGAGGTATGTCAAATATAGGCGTCAATGTACCTTCGGGAAGCGCACCATCCGGACAAACGATGATATGCTTTGGCTGCCAAGTCGCAGGATCTTCGGATACTTCTTCTTGGCGTGCCTTCTGCAGGACTTGTTCTGCTTCAGCCAATGTGTGAAAGTGGAAGGTATCGTTGGTATCCTTGATGACGCCGCCAACCGAGACTCCGATTGCATTAAGTACAGTAGAAACTGCAGATGAATTGGTGGGCTGTGAAACGAGGAACTGAGGAAGTGGCCGGGGTGTGGTTTCGATGAATGATGCCTGTATACCCAGCCCAGTCAACGTGAGTTGTAGTAGTCGCAATCTTCTCTGTTCCGCTGCTTCGAGTTCCGGAGCTGAAAGTGTCAAAAAGACTGATCGAGCTGGATCTTCGATAACAGGAAATTCCAAGCTGGGTGCCCAAAACATAACCCTGCCCTTGCCTGATCCACATTCCACTGCCGCAACCTGTTCATCTCCAGCATATCTAGCCAAGACGCGACAACCATTCTGCTGCTCGATTCCAGCAAACTCTCTTTGTCCGCTTTGGAACACATCTCTAACAACCTCTCCGGCAATGTGTAAATTCACGGATTGCGGTCGATCCGAAGGATCTGCATATGTCGGGCAAAGAGAGCTGCCAGCTATCTTAAAGCGAAGACCTCCAACCGAAGCTGGTTTCAATGCGAATCCCGATGAGAGACACAGAACTGATCCCCCGCTTTCGACGTATCTATCCAACGAAGAGATCCACTGCGGTGCTGACGATACGTTCTTGCATTCGGGGAAGACGAAAAGAGCACAGGATATCGACCAAGGTTGATTCTTCAGAACCTGTGATGTAACGGACTGAATTGTATAGGTGTTTCGCAGTAATCTGCGAAGTGTCGAGAGGGTGTACTTGAGAGAGTTGGGTAGAGCTTCGGGGCCAGAATACACGAGGACGTTCATCGTTTCGGCCTCGAGCGCGATAGTCCTCGCTGCCGCTGCCAAAGCACCCAGTACTTCGCGTCGCGGTGAGAGAAAACTGATGTCAATATCTCGTGACTCCTGAAATATCCGACTGCAACGATGATGTCAAGGACTCTCGTCCGGACATGTGCGCGACGTTTCTCTTCGTCTTCATACCGTTTCAATAGCACTCTTCGACCAAAGTTCGACCCAGAAAAATCTTTTGGATTCACCCAGTCTCCAGATTCGACTTGGAAATTAGGCGCAGGCGCGTCATGGAATTCGGAACATGAAGAAAAGCCTAGGAAAACATGGGTGATGAAGGATACTTCTAGCAGGTAGGTCTTCATGTACTCGCTTCGTAGAATGAATATATAATCTGGATGTTTGACCCAGGGACACATATCGTCTGCTGACTTCTGTGATAATACCACGTCCTATTGCCTTTGTTTCTACTCTCGCTGCAGACGGAACACCCAATCTTGCGCCATTCAGGTTGGTGGCATGTTGATCTCAATCCAGCTCGAATAACGGAACCTTGGACAGTTATTTCTCCATGGTATCACACACGCCGCCACTTCTTAGTGTTTCCTTCCAACTCCCCAAGAATCGGCCAAAGGACACCCGGGAGAACATTCTCAGCACGAAAGAGTTCACAGTCAACATCATAAGCGAACACTTCGTCCAGGCAGCCAACGCTTGTTCAGTTGAAGCACCTGCATCTGTAGACGAGTGGATCGTGAGCGGTCTGACTATGGAGCCAAGTGTGAGAGTCGTATCTATCGTCATAGGATTCTCAGTTTTCCCTGACTGTCACATTAGCGAGCTGTCAAGCCTCCTTGCGTCAAGGAGAGCCTCGTTAGTATGGAATGCGAAGTACGCCCGTCATTTCAACTAAATGAAAACGCTACGATTGACACGACATTACCCAGCTACACTTCCACCATGACATTGCCACTCTCGACACGCAAGAACTCACACACACGTTGGTTTTGGGTCTCATCAAGCAAGTTCACGTCAGAGAATCTGTCCTTTCAGAGGATGGTCTACAAGCCGACCCTGCTCAATTACGACCGATTGCTCGCATGGGTGGCCTGTCATATTCCAGACTCACGGAGGGCTTCGATATTCCACGGGTGTCATGGAAAGCTTCACAGGAAGAGATTCACAAGTTGTCAAAAGAAAAGAAATCATAGGCTGGTGTTTTTGGTTATATTGCTCAGATATACAACCGACTATTGATACATACACGAAATCAAACATGTGGTTTGACCTTCTTCAGGCCCATCGTCCGGGTACAGTGGGGTGAGAAGATGAAAGGCCAGCATCGACGGCGATATTCTGCGCGTTGACGTAGCTTGAATCATCTATAGTAGTATTTATTTAATGGATCTCACTCCCTTCTATAGTGAAATACTCACCACAAGCCAAAAATAGAGCTAGTTGAGCAACTTCATCTGCAATGGCCCATCGTCCTAGAGGGTTTAATTGTCCCATCTTGCCTTGCGTTCCACGTTGTTTCGCATACTCGAACGCGTCGGTTGTCATACCGGTTTCAATGATTCCAGGACAGATGGAGTTGACACGAATACCAGTGCGAGCTAATTGATATGCAGAGGTTTTGGCCATGGAGTTCACTGCAGCTTTGGATGCCGAATCTGCGCAAGATTGTCAGATGGGGCTATTGAAATTTCGGGCGACATACAATCGACCGTTCCAGCTCCTGAACGAATTCCAGCAACTTGCAAGCAATAATTAGATACTCGTAGGCTTGTGCATATTGCTGGGACATACCGGACGCAGTCAAAATGATACTACCACCACTCAATTCCTTGCCTCTGGACGCGTTGGTCTTCTTCATAGCCTCAGAAGCGTGCTTTATGGCAAGGAAGCACCTGATATCCAATTCAAATACTTAGCAGTAGTCCTTGTCATGTGTGGTAGCCTAGTTGACTTACGAGAGACTGTTGACCCTCATACTTTCCATGAACGTTTCTGCCGTTGTGTTCGCCAATGTATCTCGGCTCGCAATACCTGCATTGGCAAAGAACACGTCGAGACGACCTTCCTCCTTCAGAGCTTGGTCACAGATGGCAATGATATCTTTCTCTGATGCAGCATCAAAGGCGTGTGTAGTCACCTAGCAGAAGGTGAGACTTTGGAACGACGCAGCGCGGGGTAAGCATACCTTCACGTCGGGGTATTTCTTTTCGATGGTTGCTTTGAGATCGGGTAAATTGGTGGGGTCATAGTCAACCAGATAAAGATGAGCTGCCCCTGTAGTGACTTGGATTAGCCACGTTGTAAACGGAAGGAGGGGAAAAGGGCACCTTCGTGAGCGAACCGAATTGCCGATGCCCGTCTTGGAGACATGAGATACGATCGCCTGCAGAAGAGTAACTACTCACCCAATTCCTTTGAGTGACCCAACACCAGTAATGATGCATACTTTTCCCTTTAACCTGTTTCCTCTCGGTGTACCCTCGATATGAGCTTGCACGTTTCGTATACGTGTTAATGTCGTTTGGAGACTATCCTCTTGTTTTGCACGAGTATTGTCGTAAAGACTAGTGGCCTTTCCAGCCTTGCCTTTTGGAATATCGACTGGCATTTTTCTGCGAATTAAGCTGCAAGATGGTGGTAGAGCGGTGAGGAACGAGCGGTACCATCACAACTCCCGGTTATTATAAGTATTGTATGTATCACTGACACACAGGAAAGCCCGGCGTCTCTATTTCCGGTGTTCGATCCTTGTTTGTCCTTGCGCATGTTGCCAAACAAAGCTGTCGCGTTTCTTGTGATCAAGTCAAAACTTTGAAATTCTTACAAGTTCTTCTCTCACCGTCATGTCGTCCATCGAGCTCATCAATCCGAAAGCCGAGAGTGTACGGAGGGCTGCTGCTCTTCAGGTATGTTTTGGCTTTATCCTGTACAAGGTAGGATGAAATTCAGTAGTTAAAAGGTGAACACCACCGGAGCGATGGGTCTGGCCAATGTTGTCAAAGGAAACTTGGGTATGTGCATGCTATGATGCTCTAATGATGATACTGAACTGAATGATCATTTAGGACCCAGAGGAACCCTTAAAATGCTTGTAGATGGAGCTGGGCAGATCAAAATGACCAAGGACGGAAAAGTTCTTCTATCGGAGATGCAGATCCAAAATCCCACTGCTGCCATGATTGCACGGACAGCTGTTGCGCAGGATGATCAAGTTGGAGATGGAACGACGAGTGTGGTTTTGTTAGTAGGAGAGTTGCTCAAGCAGGCGGATCGGTACATCAGCGAGGGTGTTCATCCAACCGTCATTGGAGAAGGCTTTGATCTTGCAAAGAAGGAAGCTTTGGCTGTAAGTCGCAAGAATATCTTTTGCCGTGCTTCTTATTCATCTCAGCTTAGTTCCTCGACACATTCAAACAACCCTCAAAAGTCGACCGGGCTACATTGATCAACGTCGCTTACACTTCGCTTGCAACAAAAGTGAACGCACCGCTAGCAAAACAGCTTTCTGCTGACGTCGTCGATGCGGTTCTGACAATAAGACCGCCAGCACCTTCAAAAGGTCTGCACTATGTAATAATCACATTCTTCACCGCTAACCAAGTGCCCATAGAGTCCAAAGACCAGTGGATACAACCTATTGACCTCCACATGGTGGAGATCATGAAGATGCAACATCGAACGGCATCAGAAACACAGCTTGTCCGTGGTCTTGTTCTCGACCACGGTGCACGACATCCAGATATGCCCAAACGGCTCGAAAATGCGTTCATTCTTACTCTTAACGTGAGCTTGGAGTATGAGAAAACGTGAGTTCATCTCAATCCTTTATCGCAATCCTCTCCAACATTGAAGACTATAGTGAAGTCAACTCTGGATTCTTCTATTCGTCAGCGGAACAGCGAGAGAAGCTCGTAGAAGCCGAACGAAAATTCGTCGATGAGAAGGTCAAGAAGATCGTCGAGTTGAAGCGTCTTGTCTGCGATCAAGCTGTGGATAGCAAAGAGAAGTCAAAGAGCTTTGTAGTCATCAATCAGAAGGGTATTGACCCTCTCAGTTTGGATATTCTCGCAAAGAATGGCATCTTCGCCCTCAGGCGAGCAAAGAGACGGAACATGGAACGGTGAGCTATTATATCATCGCCTCCGTCATTGTTATCTTATTGCACTATGATAGATTACAACTCGTCTGCGGAGGCTTTGCGCAGAACTCTGTGGACGATCTTTCTCCTGACGTACTCGGTTGGGCAGGTCTTGTCTATGAACATACCCTTGGCGAAGAAAAATACACCTTCGTTGAAGACGTTAAAGATCCGAAATCGGTGACTCTCCTAATCAAAGGCCCCAACGCGCACACAATACAGCAGGTTCAAGATGCATTACGAGATGGTCTCCGGGCAGTGAAGAATGCCATTGAGGACGAGTCGCTGATTCCTGGTGCTGGCGCTTTTGAGGTTGCTTGCTCAGCTCATCTGAGTGGACCGGTGAAGAAGGCAGCAAAAGGAAGAGCCAAGATGGGCGTTCAAGCATTTGCGGATGCTCTGCTGATCATACCCAAAACCCTGGCGGCAAACGGTGGGTTTGATGTGCAGGATGTTGTTGTTGCTCTTCAGGTGAGGTGACATACATGCACACAACTTCGATGTTCTGACTTTGACATCTATACAGGAGCAACACGCAGACGGAAACATTGTCGGTATAAACCTTCAAGATGGTGAACCATTCGACCCCACTGTGGAAGGTATTTGGGATAACTACAGGGTTAAGAGGCAGATGTTACACTCATGGTACGGTGATTCTCTCATTTGGCGTTTTTACTTATTGAAAAATCCTTGTCCAGCTCTGTAATTGCAGTGAACCTGCTATCAACTGACGAGATTCTGCGTGCAGGACGAAGTTCATTGAAGCCGGACGGTGCTCAGTAGAGGCGTAGTAGAAGCATAGTGCAGTCTGTGTACAAAGACCACATACATTAGCATCTAGAAGTTTGGACTCTTGCGAGGCATATTCTTTTTCAGTGCTTTCAGCCTCTGTGCGATCTTTGAGTAGGCAAGTAAAATCCTACCGCTGTTCACGTAGGATTGTCAAACCTCTCACTGCTCAGAACCATCCAACCTGTGTCATTACTCGTACAGAACATTAGACTATGTACCTATATACTCGACAACTGTTCATGATTACAACAGTGCTGCTATATTACTATTACAGTTCGTGCGTGAATAAATAGAGATGGAGAAATCGACAGCAGTGAGACGTATCAAGACCTAACACGGAGCAATAAGGATATTTTTATAAGTCAGAGACCGGAATATCGTCCCATCCAGCGTCAATGAAATTGGGGGTAGCGGAGATATGTGGAGATGAGATAGATGCTAAGCGCTTGCGTAACGGTACTAGCGGTGGATATTTCTGCGAAGGATTATCAGCTGGTAGAGCTGAGGTGTATTCCTTGCATACGATCATGGAAGCCGGTAGTGAAGGTGGTATAATGTAGAGCGGTACGTCCTGCGTCACTCGTCAGCATTTTTTCAAGAGTCTTGAAAAGGAACACGAACTTCTTCTTCCTCCGAATAAATATCGTCCCAACTACCGGCGGAGGTGACTAGACGAGTCACTGGTGGTGTAGAGGTTGGTAACGTGGCGAAACGACTCTCCAGAATCTCGGAGGTCCCAGAAAGGACAGACATGGAATCCGATGTGGTTGGAGACATCAACTCGGGCGTGACAGGGTTAGGCAACGTCTCTGCAGTGTCATCAGGCTGAGCTACTGGTTCCTCAGTCTGTGGCCTAGACTGAGAGCTCCAGCGACGTCGAGCAAAATTGAAAGGAGAAGGTTTGTAGGTAAGGGAGGGCGCAGCCAATGGTGCAGGGTCGGCATCAACCACCTCGATAGCAGGAGACGATGCAGCAGAATCTTCTGGAGTGACCGGACCCTTGTCTTCTTCAGACGATGTTCCGTCATCAGCAACAAGAGGTCCTGCCCATGCACGAGCTGCAAAACGCATAGGATTGGGCTTTGAGAAAAGATTGGAGCCACGGTTGACAAGGCTTGGGCGCGGATACATCCTAAGGGGAGGTGGTTCTTCGTGTTTAGATTTCTTCCTCAAAGGACTATCCTCCAAGCCAGCATCGCCGCCCTCGCTAGAACGTTTATTCTTTCCCTCTTTCTCGAGTCTAGCCTTTTGCTTCTCCCTCTCTAACGCCCTCTGTTCCCGAGTCTTGCCAGGACTGGACTCTGCGGACCCAGGAATGTAGATCTTTTGGGGACTAGACTTCCCGGACTTTTTCTCGAAGCGGCCATCGGTTTTGCGAGGCTGATCCTTAAATCCGATTGAATTGAGAGAAATCTCTTCCTCCTCCATCTTGACGATGACAGTAGATTGCTGCTGCTTATTCTTTTGCGCGCGTGGCGATGTAAGGCGAGGCCGACCACGCTTCCGTTTCGGAGGCTCGGGTTCAGATACCGGTTTCGCCTTTTGAGCTTTATTCTTCGCCGACTTGGGCGTCGCGGACTCTGCGATTTTGGCTTTCTTGGCAGGCTTTTCATTAGGATCCTCATCTTCGGATTGTCGTTTACGCTTCGAGTTCGCAGCAGCAGCCAACTTCCGATCAAGAGTCGGGAGTGCTTTCTGGGTAACGCGGCGCATAGCATCGACTGGGGTACCCTCTTCCCGAGGAGTAAGGGCAAAAGTGGAGGCTGTACCGGGAAGTGGCATCCTCCGCGGCCAAGGCTGTCCGTAAATAGCGAGATGACGCATGCATCTAAAAACTCTGTTTGAGATCGTATCCAGTGACGCTAAAGGGTATTACACACCTGGGACAATCTGGCTTCGTTTTTTTCTTCTTCTCCAACTGAAGACCCCAAACAACCTTTTGATCCACAGAGATGACGGGTAAAACATTGTTACAGGTGCCACATAGAGGAAGCGGCTTCCCATCAGGACCTCGCGGGATGTCCGTCTTAGAAGGCGCTTGACTGGTGCTTTCTGAATGAGGTGAGGGAAGGGGCGGTCTGGTTCGCAGAAGACGAAGCTCTACTTCTTCCTTCTTGATCTTCACGCTACCCTCCTTTTCTTTGCCCTTATCTAATGTAAAGGGAATGGAAATGGAAGAGCGGCTAGACGTGTCCGCAGCCTTGCCCTTGCCTTTAGATGGGGAAATTTGTGTGGATACAGATCGAGTGGAACGCTTAGTGGGCGTATCTGGCGCGGAACCAGAAGCAATGGCCTTCTGGCGGCGTGTGGAAATTATGGATCGGAAAGGTGTTGATTGGTTGCTCTTGGGGGCAGATGGTCGAACCATGTTGCTATCCTCGACAGACGATAAGGAACTGAGCGATGATGCTGCACGGGAGGCGGATGAAGGTTCGGTGTCGACTGTTGATGACCCAGGAATTGCCTGTGGCGGTTGACTAAGTTTGGAGGGGGCACGCGAAGACGACAGCGAGGTTAACCCGGATGGCGAAGCTTCTGTGGATAATTCGATCTCCACCGCACTAGGTATATCAATGGCACCAGCGAGTGGGAGAATATTCTCATCCTCGTTGTCACTTTCGTCCGATAAATCATCCTCCTTATTCACAATCGCATAAACACCGCGCCGCGTTCTCCGCTCATCCAAATTGACTGGCTTTTTGACTGGGACCTCCTCTTCTGACTCCGCATCGCTCGATGAAGAATCTGAATCTGAGCTAGAGTCCGACATTTGTGCGTCCTCTTCTTGAAATGGCGCATAACCACCGCGTCCATTTTTCTCGCATGTCTCGCATAGACAGTGCCGGTTCTTCTTGCCAACTGAGAAACGTGTCAGTTCCATCATCAGATGAGCTATCCAGGGTGAGACCGCGTACAATAGCCATCGCCATAGTGTGCTGTGATCTCCTCCCCTATGCTAATTGGCTTAATGACCCTGAACGTGATGTACCTTCCCTCGCGAAATAATTCGCAGTTGTTATCACAGTCATGCTGTCATGTGTTAGTCAATAAGCGGCGTTCTCTGTAGAACTAACGGCGGACTCACGTTTACAAATCGGGCCGGTCCCAAGAACAGATGGTTCTTCTTCATCGACTTTGAGTGAATGACGCTAAAGTCCCGTCGAATATCAGAAGTTTGAATGTCGCTTCGCTTCAGTTCCTTATCCTCTTCGTCTGTCAGATTTGCCATGGAACCCTTCAACTCTGTAATCACGGTACCGGGCGCCAGTGCCTTCGTAGCGAGAATACAGAGTTCAGATTTGCCCGTTCGGTGGGAGTATCGACAGGTGTGAGAGATTTCAATGGAACCGCCAGGTTGATACAGTTCGAAATACCGCGAGGCATGGCTTTTTTCGTCTCAGCAACGGATATCAAGTTTAAAAAAGCGGAAGAGACACACGTGGCGAACGCGTTGATCTGTTTCTGGGTATAATTCTGAAGGTAATAGCGAATTGGCATTAAACTGTAAATGACGTGGTGCCGTTAGTAGCTGGGAGACGTTGGCGTGTGACGAGTTCGAACCTGAGAAGTTCATCGACAGCTTGGCGAATAACATTGTGAGCAGGACCCTTGGCAGTGACCAGCTAAGCAAGAGAAAGGCAGAATTAGCGAACAAGAGTCGAGAAAACACGGTCAAAGACATACGCGTCGAACAATATCCAACAAGTCCTTCGCCTGCACCTTGGGAAGCCGGCGCGATGGGTCCATCTTGTGCACTAGCAGAGGTACACTTCCTGTGCCCAGCTTCTCCACCAAAAGATGACTGACAAAGTCATCGTCCTTCGACAAATCGCGCATGTTCATGATTTTTGTGGGTCGCCAGGTAAGAACCCCTTTCGAAGACGATGCCGAAGACGTGGCGGGCGCCATTGCAAATAGGCAGACGACTACGCGTCGAGGAGATGAGAAGAAAAAGAGGAAAAAAGTCGGGAGGAATAGGGAAGATGGAGGGGAAAGAGTAGATGAGGTCAAGAAAACAGGGCCGCACACAGGCGAAGAACTCGGGTGGTTATAAATTTTCTCACCCTGCCGCTTGCATAATTCCGACCGACCAAGGCCCAAGATCTTTTTTACCTTGTTCATACAGACACAGCAACATCACGACGCCCAGTGTTGTTACTAAACAACAGTTTCACAACGGGATTTAATCTTCATTAGTACAAAACTAGGTCTCATAGAACAAAATCTCCGAGCACCACGAAAAGATCATATCCATGACGCAGGGCGGTCTTCTGCCTCGATGCCAGATGACACTACTAAGTGCCGCCCGCACCTGGTCTTTAGCGTTATTGGCGAACACGCTAGCTCAGGCTAGCTTCTACTGTACATGTTACTTGCCTGATCGGAAAACTCGAGAAAGTTCAGCTGAGGGAAGGTGTATGTGGCGGCAAACATGCTATAGAACCTATTGGAGGTAATCCTTCTCAAGGGGCGTCAGGCTGGTGCCAGCAAGCGTCGCTGAAGGTTTTGATGAAACGTGCCGGTCTGAATGGTCCTCTGAGAAGTCAACAGTCTTCGAGCTGATTGCCGGTCCAGCATATTCAGGAGGAGTCACGGTATTGGCGCATTGACGCACTATCATCCCTGCCGTGACCAATCCCATCTACCGCTTGTCCGAATAGTGTCCGAGGGATTTGCCGGTACTTCTTTGCATATGTCTGGAAGCCTGTGCTAGTGAATGTGATGTGCCAATTTGAGAAAATCGTATCCGGACATAACTCGGGGTGTGGTTGTTATCCAGGCATAGCACAGGGACTGTGTCAACGGACATCATTGACAGAGACCACTGATGCGAGGAAGCGTTCTGGATGTTTGAACCTTGACGTGCTCGATGGTTTCGCAGTCTTCGACTCGGATGCCGGCCTTGCGTCCGGGCTTATCAGGGGAACGGTGTCGGCGAAAACCTCATCCCAACCTATAGAGAGCATGTAGAGTTAACATGAGTCCAAGTAGACAAGTGAGGGGGCGCACCTTTGTAAAACCTCCGACAAACCTATGTTACAAGTGGGTAAGACCGCAATTATGAGGGCATGCTGGACATGAGAAACTGTCTGATGCCTCAGCACCAACGACATTATCATTGCCAGCCCTGAGACCATACTTTGTGGAGTTAAAGACGACTATTGGATGAAGTGTCTCCAAGTATACGGTAATTAGCTCCTTAACTTGCTGGCCATGAGCAATGGTAGTGTAAGACATGAAGGCATGAACGTTCAAACACGCTTTCAATATTCTAAGAATGGGCGCCAGTCTGTCAGTGTGGGAGAAGCAACCATGAGGCGTAGCAAAACAAGGTTCATACATACCTAGAAGCATGGTTACAAGCATTGAGGCGTGTTTACTTCTATGATGTGCTTCGTTGACAGGCATCGCTCTGGGCCATGACGAGTTGGTAACGAGAATCGATATAGCTTGTGATGTCGAGACCTTGCACAGGGATCTACACAAGGACCGCTTTTGATAAGAGATCTGATTCAGAATCAAACGAGTTCATCCGTTGTCGCCAATTTCCAGGCCAGGCCTGTCCACCGGGCTGAAAGCCTGAAACACAAGTATCCTGGTGAATACACGCCCGCAGACAGCCAACAGATACTTACTATAGAACCCAGAGCAATAGAATCCCGATAGTGTCGAATAAGATAAGGCCTAGGGAAAGAGAAAGAGAATGCGAGTGCGAACTTGGCGTAGCGCGCTGGTGACCACAAATGGCAAATTCCCACGCTACAAGGTATGGAATTTGCTGCGCGGGACTTGGAACTTGCCTCCGACTACTCATCTCGTTCTCGTGTTCATCTTTTCAGTGTTCTTCTACCTTCATTTTCATCATCAAATCACGAAGTGAAGCGGCTCGCAGCACGGAGACGGGCATGGAATGCGAAAGCGAAGACATACATTATATTCGACTTCTCTCTCGCCATGTAACTCCACAATCTTCCATCCTCGTCAACTTCTAGCGATCCACAAGTCCAAACCATGTCTTCAAGCGACGGTTTTGCTCTCTATCACTATGTACCTTCTATGCCTGCGGCAATGGTTGCCGCAGCTGTTTTCGGCCTATCGATTGGAGCGCATGGATGGCAGATACGTCGGGCTAGGACGTGGTATATGGTACCTCTGGTAATCAGTCTTTTTGGTGAGTCTGCGGTTCATTTTGTGCAGTATAAGTATCTGACTATGCTTCAGTCGAACAAATCGGATACGTGGTCCGCATCTTTTCGCACCGTAACAACAAAGATGTTATACCCTACGTCACACAGTTAATCGCAATCCTCATTGCACCGGCATTCATTGCGGCGTCTATCTATATGATTCTTCGCCGGTTAATTGACATGCTACAGGGAGAACAATACTCCCTCATCCCAGCCAAATGGCTCACGAAAATTTTCGTGTCCGGAGATATCTTCATTGTCGGGTTGTTGTCAGCAGGTGAGGTTATTCGTTACCCGCGGATCGCGAAAGCTCATCTTATATTCCGACAGGTGGCGGAATGATGGCTTCCGACGACCTCAGGGACACTGGTGAAAGGCTCATCAAGGCTGGTCTCATCGTCCAGTTAACCTGGACCGGACTCTTCGTGGTCACGACTCTCATATTCCACATTCGCATTACACGATTCCCAACTCCAGCCTCCACGAGGCATAGGGCACCCATGTCTTGGAGGACGATGCTGTACGTGCTTTACGCGGCCAATGTCCTCATCACGGTTCGAACCATTTTCCGGCTTGTCCAATACATCCAGGGAAATGATGGAACCCTCGTCCGACGCGAACTCTACCTCTATATCTTCGACGGCGTGTTCATTGCAATCGCTGTCACTCTGTTCAACGTGTTTCATCCTTCGAGGGTATTGGCTAAACAGATGGATGACAAGGAATACAACAGTTCGACCAGCTCCGACGCAGAGACATATCAGATGTCCCCGGGCGTGTGAAAGACGTTGTGGACCCCCTTTAGCATGGCCGTCTCTTTTGTTCAGTTCTTAATGGACAATCCAAACCTTTTGTACAGTACGTTCAGGATCAGTTCAGAATCCAAACCAGAGGTCGTGCAATCTCGGCTAATAGTTTGGGGTAAGGTGTGCGCGTGAGCCTGCTTTAATCGAACCGATGCGCATGCATCATGTGGGCGTGCGCATATGAGTCAATCCGGAAACCTACAAAGGGAAATGAAAACACCATATTTGGATGATTGAACGTGGCCTGTGACTCATCACTGTTCCATTGTTCTCCATCCTAAGGTATATAAAGGGGCGACCACCAGCGACAAGCTTCCTCTGTCCCAAGATGGGTCAATACTTTTACTTCGTCAATTTCGACAAACCACTGTTACATTGCTCACTCGGGAAATACGGGGAATGGTTCGGCCTCGATGACGACTACCAAGTGATTAAATTTCTCAAGCGCCTCGTCGTCCCACCGCCAGAGCCCAAACTTGGGCAAGTCCAGATTGCTCATCGTCGCGAGCGACACGACTACTGGAAATATCGTCTGGGTCTAATCCATTCTGTACCAGGGTATGTCAAGAATCGGTTTCAACTAGAGCTTCCACTCACCGGTTTTGACAGGGCTGGTTCAGAATATGCTACTCTCCTTGATTTACCCTTGGAATTGCACACAGCCATCTTCGACTTGCTTGACGGATATGGTACCGCTCTGAACCTCGCCGTTGTGAACAGGCATTTTTGGAACGTCGGGAAGGCTCGTCTTACACACTTCCTCGCTCGAACTGGAGATACCTTCTGTTGGGCTGGTGATCGCATCATCTTCATTGGGGACGGTTCAGAGGACCTCCCAGAACATATCGAGAATCCTCCTGGCGATGAAGATTGTATAACGATAGAGGAAATCAAGGATGAAGTGCAGTACGAGTCTCGTAGCCCCGATTGGCCATCACTCCCGAAGGTCTATCAAAACGACGGCCTGCCCACAACCAAAGAATTTAAACCTTGGGTAAAACCATATGAACAGTCTTCCACTGTATGGGTTCTGCGAAATCTCAGCAAGAAAGAGTATACGTACGCTGTCAAAAGGAGCAACTCGAGCAGGAGAGGATATGGCACGTTTGCAGACCGTTTGTCCGTGTGGGCAGTGTGGGCGTCCAACGGTATCAGTGGAGTCGACGACAAGTACGCCCGCGGTAGATGGGCCGGAGATTGTTTCGATATCGTTCCCGAAGAACAACTCAAGTATGTAATAGGGAAGGATGGGAAGGCTGTCGAAGAGGACGGATGGCGAGACGTGACAGAGGAGTTGAATCAAGTGTTGGATGTGATACTTGCTTGAAGATTGATTGGGTTCTCGGTAGACTGCCGTTCTTTGAATTCGCATGACTTTGATTGTGTACTATACTTTCTTTAGTTGACGAAAGTCATCTGTATCTCCGTCTATACCATTTACATGACTACTAGTCGTGTCGATGGCATGAATTACTTACTATATTGAGCGCAAATGCTGTATAAACCTTGGGATATCGATGGAAACGACACAACAAAGCGTTACGAACGAGAATGAGAATGCGAACTTTGCGAAGGGGACAGCGGTGCGGTAGTGGTGCCGGTCAGGTACAAAAGTAGATTCCCACGGCTCTAACAAAATTCTTTGGCTGAAGTTCTTCTGTCTCCTCATGTTCAGGTTCTGTTCAGGTCATTCCTCGATTTTTTTTCACTTCATTTTTGCTTCGGTTTCAGCAGAACGATGGTTTGACTGCGGAAAGCTATGCAACGAAAGGGACTTTCATTCCACACCAATGCCCGCAGCGAGGCGCTCGCTCCTGACGCATTCGGTATGTAAAGCGAAACCGAGATGAGAAACCGAAGACATACATTATCAACGCCCTCCACCGCAATGTAGACCCACAGCTTTCTTTCCTCACCAATTTCTGTTCTTACTATCCTCAATCATGTCTTCAGGCGATGCAGGGCAGGAGCCAACCCCGATTTTCGTCCTCTACCACTATGTTCCATCCCTTCCTGCTGCCTTAATATTCACTGCTATACTTGGATTATCGTCGGCAGCACACACCTGGCAAATAGTCCGAACCAAAACCTGGTACTTCATTCCTATGTTAATTGGTGTTTTAAGTGAGTTTCTTTTCCCTTTTGTGTTGTCTAGAGATCTAACGGCTCCACTACAGTGGAAGCGATTGGATACGTCGGTCGAATCATGTCGCACTACGACAACATGGCATTAGGACCCTACATTATGCAGACGCTCCTAATTCTTATTGCACCGGCGCTCATTGCGGCATCCATCTACATGATTCTCGGACGGTTAATTGTGATGGTTGAGGGAGAAGAATACTCCCTTGTCCGAATCAAGTGGCTCACCAAGACCTTCGTTCTCGGAGACGTCGTCAGTTTCTTGATGCAGTCAGCAGGTAGGCTCTGTCTTCACCTACTCAAGAAGCTTAAAAGCTAACCCCAATTCCTCAAAGGTGGTGGATTGATGGCTGCCAACTATGAGATGATGCACACCGGCGAAAGGATTATCATCGTTGGCCTTATCGTCCAATTGCTCTGGTTCGGATTCTTCATCGTCACGTCTTTCGTGTTCCACATTCGTATTGCCCGCTCCCCTACTTCAGCCTCTCTTCGGCACCAAGCTCCCGTATCATGGAAGACTATGCTGTATGTGCTATACGCCGCCAGTCTCCTCATCATGATCCGATCCATCTTCCGACTGGTCGAATACATCCAAGGAAACGGCGGCTACCTTTTGCGGCACGAGGCATACCTCTACATCTTCGACGCTGTGTTGATGTCGATTGCAGTCATACTGTTCAACGTGTTCCATCCTTCGAAGGTGTTGGTCACGCAACCAGATCACAAAGGCTACACTAGCTCTACCAGCTCCAACGTAGAGACGTACCAGATGGTGCAGGGGGTTTGAAAAAGACACGGACTTGATTGTTTAATTATAGAGGAAGACACAATATGGTATTCATCATCGTTTATTCTCCCATATACCTATACACATCGTCATGTTGAAATAGTACCTCAATGGATACTCTTGATAGTCAAATGAGCTTGAGCATACTCCGCAGATATACCACCTTCAGGCTTCGGTGACTATAGAACTTATATTAGATCTTCTAGTCCCAATTCCGATCCTTAAACTTCCCTGGAAGCTGCATATGGCGATTTTCATGCTGCTGAATTACCAAACAGCGTTCTCGTTTGTCATCGCCAACACTGATTTGTGGAAAGGCACACCTTACTATACATCTCCTCACTCGGCGGGGAGATAGCAGCTACTGGGTCGGCGACTGAATTATCACCTGTGGAGACTGGACATCGGGGACTCCGCAGAAGAGGCAAGAAAATTCATTGGCAAGGTGGAACCATGCCTAACTATGCCACACGCGAACTGTGGTCGCCGTCTGGGATCTAAAGTTCGGCAACCTAGGGAAGCTCAATGACATTATTCCAGAAGAACAGCTCAAATGCGAAAGGCGAGACGTGACGAACGAGGAAGTGAATGTATTTTTTTTTTACGAAGCATAGGTTCCTAGAGGATGTGAGTTTCAAGTTGTCGATGTTCTTTCACCTGTAGATGTGGCAGTAGGTACCCCACCTGTGCACCTGCCAGAAATAAATCAGGTCATATCGACTTGTTCTATAAGGATTTGCGTTCAGATATAGGTACCGCCCACATGTTTTTCAAGTTCTTTATAATCCGCGCTAGGAGTCAGGACGGGACTTTCAGCGGGACACGGAGCAACAGGGAGCAACCAAGGCGCAATGTTAGCACTGAAAGCAAACCTAGCTGCTACTGCATGTTAATACTCTCTGTCAAAATGAGCGTCAGATATGCTAACAGCAATGAATACCAATGATACGCACGCTGTAAGCACTACGGGCAACCTTAGTAAAAGACTTGCGGTGCCTTGCTGGCGCTGAATCAGACGCGGTTCAGGAATGAGTCATGCTGTGCATGTGACGAGGAGTATAAGAGGCCGCCAACTGCGGGCTTTCCTTCATCTTCTTCCACAACCACCACAGCCACCATGCAGATTTTCGTAAAGACTCTCACAGGAAAGACCATCACTCTCGAGGTCGAATCCTCAGATACAATTGACAACGTCAAAGCCAAGATCCAGGACAAGGAAGGGTAAGTTCCCATAGAGCCCTATGGTTCGTAATTCATATACTGACCTTATGGTACAGAATTCCTCCTGACCAACAGCGTCTTATATTCGCCGGAAAGCAGCTTGAAGACGGTCGCACCCTTTCTGACTATAACATCCAGAAGGAGTCGACTCTGCACCTTGGTGAGTGGCGATGACTCATGGCGTGGAGGACCAAAGCACTAACCAACAAACAGTCCTCCGTCTCCGTGGAGGAATGCAGATCTTTGTGAAGACTTTGACTGGCAAGACGATCACGCTCGAGGTCGAATCCTCCGACACTATCGATAATGTGAAGGCGAAGATACAAGACAAAGAAGGCATCCCACCTGACCAACAGCGACTCATCTTCGCTGGTAAACAGCTCGAGGATGGTCGTACACTTTCCGATTACAACATCCAGAAAGAGTCCACCCTTCATCTTGTCCTTCGTCTGCGTGGAGGCATGCAGATCTTCGTCAAGACTCTTACTGGCAAGACGATCACTTTGGAAGTCGAATCATCCGACACCATTGACAATGTCAAGGCGAAGATTCAGGATAAGGAAGGGATTCCTCCTGACCAACAACGCCTTATCTTTGCCGGTAAACAACTCGAAGACGGTCGTACTCTTTCCGACTATAACATTCAGAAGGAATCGACCCTGCACCTTGTCCTGCGTCTTCGTGGTGGCATGCAGATCTTTGTGAAGACACTCACCGGAAAGACGATCACTCTTGAGGTCGAGTCGTCGGATACCATCGACAACGTCAAAGCAAAGATCCAAGACAAGGAAGGCATCCCACCTGACCAACAGCGACTCATCTTCGCTGGGAAACAGTTGGAGGATGGTCGTACTCTCTCGGACTACAACATCCAGAAGGAATCAACTCTTCATCTTGTTCTCCGTCTGCGTGGCGGTATGCAGATTTTCGTGAAGACCCTTACCGGCAAGACGATCACTCTCGAAGTCGAGTCGTCGGATACCATCGACAACGTTAAAGCGAAGATCCAGGACAAGGAGGGCATTCCACCCGACCAGCAGCGACTCATCTTCGCTGGCAAGCAGTTGGAAGACGGTCGCACCCTCTCGGACTACAACATCCAGAAGGAGTCGACTCTTCATCTTGTTCTTCGTCTTCGTGGAGGCATGCAGATCTTTGTCAAGACGCTCACCGGAAAGACGATCACTCTTGAGGTTGAGTCGTCCGACACCATCGACAATGTGAAGGCGAAGATCCAGGATAAGGAAGGGATTCCACCCGATCAACAGCGACTGATCTTCGCCGGGAAGCAGTTGGAGGACGGCCGTACTCTTTCGGATTACAACATTCAGAAGGAGTCAACTCTGCACCTTGGTAAGTATCTCTGTCGTGTAGCATGTGCTACAATGTTGCTGATTCCGCTTTTCAATTCAGTTCTTCGTCTTCGTGGTGGATTGTAATCGCTTGTTGTGTATTCATTTGAGCCATATCGTCGTTGATTCCCATTTGTACAGTATTCCGTGATGCATAGTATTGAGCAGACATTTTGTTGACATGAAGCTTGTGGTTCACTTGATAAAGAAGGCAAGAGACATGCACGTCTACATATGACAAGTCGACGTTAGTACGTATAGCCGTCGGTTTGTGATACACTAAGAGCAAGTGTGACTGGAAGCCAAACACAGTTGACTGTTGACAGTCGTATAACCAAATCTATCGAAAACCGCAAAAGGCGAGGAGAGGTATAGTAACTGACTACCACATGCCAAGAGAAGGATGTTACCCAAATCAAAGGAGGTGATATCAACGGAATAAAAGTACGTGCGTATGTGCTGGATGCGACGATGCGAGAGATGTTTGTACAAATGAAACAGTACCTAGTTACATGAACAATAAAGAATCAATAAAAAGGCTAGCAGGAATTGCGACAGAAGGAGAATTCCACAAATACGAGATGCAGAGGAACGGGTAACCGATCCGATGTGCGTAGACAGAATGATAAACTCATACTTTCGGGTCGTTAATTCATTAAATAAATGAGAGACGTCGGGGATTAAGGCGAATATGGGAAGATTCGAGGTACGGATATCGAACCGATTTATCGATTCAAAGGGAATTTCGCGGGAGGACTGTTGGCACGAGAGCCACCAGTCTTTCTTGCGCGAGGATCATCGGCAACACCGGGTATCTCGCCATGTCGTATGAGGTGATGCCAGTGCAGAATGTCACCACCTTTCAGTTTGACAGAGGACCATTCGAGTGGTTCGGAAGGAAGGCCATACGCCTGGGGATGTGAATGCATGATAGGCGGCGGCGGCGGCGATGGGGAAGACAGTTCCGGGGATACAAAAGTGGAATTTGCATGTCTATACATGAATTGACGAACAGAATCGTCTGATGGGGAAGGTGCCAGGGACGGCGACCGAGTGTGCTGACCTGAGAATGGGAATGATCCGCTTATGGGAGAAGAGGTAGTAGAAGAAGCAGGCGAGAGGTCTGCTATATCGACAGGTGGTGTCGGAAGGTATTCGAGGGGCGGCATCGAGGATGTAGATGAACCCGAGAATTGTCTCGTTCGTGCATAGTGGACAGAGTCGTAGTGGGAGATTGAAGGCGACGACGGAGAATACACAAGCTCCGACGAGGCGCCTGAGGTAGGAGACATTGGAACCAGAGTCATATCATAAGGAATAACACCCGGTTCATCGGGTACATAGCGGCGTTCCAAGCCTGCTACCTCGCTAGAATGAAAGACAAAGCGATGTCCATTTGTCGCGCGATTTGTTGCCGTTATGGAAGAGGTACAGCGGGTACACTGGGCCAACAACGACGGACGTTAACGATGAAAGGATGAGGAAGAGGCGAAACAGGCTTACCGGAATAACGATCATGTAGCCCACAGTCGAGCCACAACCATGGCAACACAGGGTCTGAGTGAGGCATTCACAAGTCCGAGCAGGTGGACGACAAGATGTAGCTGGCTTGAGAACATCGGGGTTCGTCGTATAAGCAGAACAGTTAACTGGAAGAGCATCCGAAGAGTATAATGCGACATTTGGATGCAAAAGTAGTACTGCCTAAGATGGGGTCAGACAGAGAGATTAGACTAGAGCACGAGCCGACTCGCCTTCATACCACGATTGGTAAGAAAAGTCCCACAAGACTTGCAGTCAATAATCCATACTTTATGGGCGATAGGTTGAGGCGGGGGTAACGTCGGCGGGTAAGGATTATGAGGAAAGAGATGAAGCTGGGACTGTTGCCAGACGGGGGGCTGACGAGGAGAGAACATGAGAGGCGCAGGAAAAGCGCAGAAGAGACCGAAGATGATCGTAAACGAGCGTAAACGAGCGTGCCCAAATAAATGATAGTGATAGTTAAGAAGAAGAAGAATGAAGAACCAGTTACAAGGGACTCAAGGATTTTCCGTTTCCCCTAATCGCCCTGGCATGTCTCTCACGTGCTACCCCCTTTGGGCTTTCATTCCCGGATTCTCACGCCCGAATTTCCTAATGTCAAACTTGCATCTCTTGACCCAATCTCACTCGGTCGTCGCTTCAAAGAAACGCGCAAAACGTACTCAGGTCAAACAGGTCATCTTCGATGAAGATGCTCGTCGGTATGACTGGCTTTCCTTCCTCGTCAGAATGACTCGCAGATTTGCTAACAGACATGGTCCAGGGAGTTTCTCACTGGCTTTCACAAGCGTAAGGTAGCAAAAGCAGAGGCAGCTCGTAAAAAGGCAGCAGAGCGGGAAAAACAAGACCGGTTAGAAACTAGAAGAGAGGTTCTTTCCATCAGTCATCTTCAGCCCCTTCTCCATTTCCTCATCCGTTTTCTAGCAAAGGCGGATGCTCAAGGAGCAAGCCGCCGAAAATGCGGCCCAGGTGGAGAGAGCTTATGGTGCTATCATATGTATGTGACGCAGTTTTACTCACTCTCATACTCATTCAAATCTGATGTTCTAATGAACTCAGCTGACGAAGAGACTGAATGGCATGGTATACAAGACTCTGAACAAAAGGAGCAAGAGCACGAATTCGGTGATGAAGAAGTTCTCGCCACAGTGGCAGTCGTGGAAGACTTTGATCCAGACTCACTTCTACACGGAAACAGAGACTCAGACGATCCTGGTCCCTCTTCGCGTACTCCAAAACAAGCTACCTCTGCTCCCGGTCCCACTCCTACGATAAAAAAGGCCAAGGAGAGTGCCGCAAAGAAGAAACTCAAACCAAAAAAGATACGGTACGAAACCAAGGACGCCAGGAAGACCGAAAGGTCGAAACAGCGCGCTAGAAGAACTGAAAAGGCAGAACTAGCTGGAGGGAAAGCAGCGCGTAAGAAGGGTAAACGACGGTGACCGACGGTAACCGACCACGCTTATCGTTTGTTTTGTATCTTATAGAGCATTATCGCATATTCATCTCATACCCATGGAGTCTATTGCGCGGGAGAACATCGATATCGAGACCTGATCCGTCCCTCGGTAGCATGTCATTGAGACCATATGTGTTCCTGCACCTGTACTAATTCTGTCATTCACCGTTCTTCCGAGCCCTTCGAACACTTCTCATGTCTGTTATCGACAGATGAAGACTCGGAAAACGTCAGATCTGGGGCCTAGGAAGACCTGATCTCGCTAATCGTGAGTCAAATTTCTTGTTTTCTGTCGATTTTAATCAGTCCAAGGGCAAAGCTATTGAACTGGTGGCGCCGCGTATATAACTTGTGTCCGTCATCTCATCGTCAACTTTCAAGCTCCATCTTCACACTGCTCCGTAACTGTGGGGAATTTGGCGGGAGACTGCGAATCAATGAGGTATCGCCAGGTATCAACCTATCTTGTGGCATGACAAACGCTGGTCTCGTTTCCCTAAAGGTCATAGAAGGGCCGGAATCCTAGACTCCGCCACTAGACCCAAACGATGTAGCCTGGGGCGGGAGAATGACCTTGCGTCGTAAATCTGTAAGCTTTCGAAAAGGTTAGATTATGACCTATGGATATGAACTGCGAGCTGTCAGAAGCAAAGAAAGAAGATCACCTCTACATGCTCTATGTCTCTCTTTCTTGGGTACTTGAAATCCCGGATAAATTCCACTGCCACAGCCAGGATCAGTGTGCCTGTCGGCGCGCATTGGCAATTGCGCAACGTGTCAGTGACGCGCCTTCTCCACGTGATATACAACCTCTTCCTCCTACCATGAACTCGTTATACACCTCTGGCGTTCGCCAGACAAGTTCCATACAAGCCGACCTCGAAAGACTCCGGAATGGCGACGTTTCTGCTCCATTACTGGGTGCTTCTCTTTCTTTCAATTGAGAAAGAAAGACACCAATAACTCACCTTTCGTGTGTTAGGGCAGATCTCAGCTTCGCTAGCTGCTATGAATCGAACTATAGATGATTATGACTCGATGGCGAAGAGGGAAATGATCAAGGCTAAACAGGAGAAGGCACAGATGTGAGTTTGGGTGGGATGAGAAGGCTAGTGACTCACTTGAACACATCTGGCACCTGGCAGGCGCGTGCAAAAGTTTCGAGCAGACTACGTGGAATTGCGGAGTCAATTTGAGAGGTTGAAGGGTGAGGCAACTGCTCAGGTATGTCGTGCGATTATGCCACCTATCTGAATCGTCAACTGAATTTTGATTCAAGCGAGATGCAGAGCAAAGAGCAGAATTAATAACCTCTGTCAATCCTGCTTCGGGTCCTTCCGACGCACGAAGACGGTTCCAAACGACACATGCACCAAACTCTACATTACATCCAGCACTCCGCCCGCAATCTGAAGAACACTCGGAATCACCATTCCGAGGTCCAACACCCCAACTACGCGAAGACTATGCGCTACGAGAGCATACTTGGATCCAAAACACGAATTCGCAGCTGGATGACTTGTTGGCGCAGGGCAGGGACGCGTTGGATAACTTGGTTGACCAGAGAAACATCCTGAAAGGAACTCAAACGAGATTGATGTCCGCAGCAAACACGCTTGGCCTTAGCAGAGATGTTATTGGTTGGATTGAGCGCCGGAGGTAAGATTACAACCCAATTATTCCGTTTCCCTCGTATGCTGACCGTGCCCTAGTACGCAAGACATGTATATCTTCTTCATTGGGGCAATCTTCACATTTTTATGCTTCTTCCTCATCTGGTACTACCTCGGGTGAAGTCGCATCTATACCTTTTCTATTCGACCTCGGATTCTTATCGTATCTTTCGATTTTGAATCAATGTTGCATACTTAGCGCTTGTCATAATTGTTATATCATGCTAGGACATACACTGAACTGGTTTGTTTTCCTGTTCTGTTTTGAGCGGGTTCCACATCACTGGTACGTTGCTGATGATAGTCGCTTCTCGTGCTCCGGATCCGCCTCAACTTCAATCTTGATTCCAACTCCAGCGGGAACGCAGCCTTCTCCGAGGGCTTGCTCCAGCGCAACCTTGGCCTGGAACCCGGAACAGTGCATAGGGAGGATATAGTTAGGTGATGGTCGCATCGTCTTTGAGAAAAAATCAACAGTGGGCTGAATACGGGGTGCATTGTCTACACCAGCAAGGTGTAGACCTCCGATGACCTAGGGAATTGTGAGATAATTCCTGGAAAAATAGAAGGGAAGCGCAGAGAAAAGGTGTACCATATGAATTGGACGACCAAAGGTGTCCACAGCATGCTTAACGACATTGACGATACCGGCGTGCGAGCAACTTCAGCCAAAAACCCGAGTCCAAAGGTCTCAGAAGAGCGACGGTTCGGAGTGTGTTCTGGAACTTACGCGCTGAAAATAACCAGGCCTTTCCCAGTAACATCAATGGCTGCGTACCTCTCGTCCATGATATGCTAATGACAGAACTTTAGTTACAAAGAAAGAAATAAACATGAAGGGCGTACCGGTTCCGATACCCATTGCCCATCTTTCCATCGCATCGCACCTAACAAACCTGCGCTCTCAAAATCAGTCACCCTCGGGATCTCTCCGCTGACCCACACGGTGCCCTGAGCAACCGCATGGCCCTCTGAATGTTCCTCAACCAGGCCACCAGCCTCTGCGATCGCCTCGAACGATGGGTCCTCCATCAACCGACACACCACCTTGTCGTAGCTCGGCCCAGGTGCGATTCCCCGTGCAACAGGTCGATCAGGATGGACATCAACGACACACGTAGGCCGAGAACTAACGTCCCTGTCCTTGCCCTGGTTGCGTAACTCGAGAAAAGACAGAAGTCCGCCGGTATGATCACTGTGCCAATGTGAGGTGACGACTCGGTTTATTTTGCTTATAGGAATTTGCATCGCGGAGATGTTGCGTACAAGGGATGTCGAATCAGGTCCAGTGTCGAACAGGGTGTAATGCACAGGGCCACCGGCACTCTCGGTTTGCTGGCATGGTTCAAGAATGCTTGGAGTGAGCTTGGTAGAGGAGAGCATGTCATGGAACTTACAATGAGAGCGGAAAAGCCATGGGCACCTACAGTATGCCAAGTCAGTTTCAATGGCAATCACATTAGACAAAGCCTACCGCAGCAGAAGTGGTTGAAATTCAAGATGGGCGTTCCTGTCACAGGGTCAATCCCCGGGTGATGATCGGGTTGCAGATGCTGCTTGATTTCGTGAGTAAAGCCTGGTGGCAGCTTGGTGAACCTGTACAACACCGCTCAGGCGACTCGTTGCCGAACTAGGAAAGTCGAAAGACACACCATTCTATTGAATTGTCGACGAGAAAGGTTATCGTCAACCTGTCGACTGCTTTCAATGATGAACTGGTCATTGATGTAGTGTAGAG